>OY757934.1:69025080-69145080 GCA_963585895.1 Sepioteuthis lessoniana
ATGGAATTTGTGCAAGAAACTGTAATTTGACCACACAAACAAGTGGTATATGCACAGCCTTAAATCCGTCCTGGAGAATGAGACACAAAATTCTCTGAGATTATGAGATACCAACGAATTATCTAATCTCGCCCAGACGACTAGACCTAAAAAAAAAAAAAATAGAATCTGCCGAATTGTAGACTTTGCTGTCCCGGCAGACCACAGAATAAAATCAAAAGAAAGCGAAAAACGATAAATCTTACTAGAGAACTAAAAAAAAAAACAACTATGGAACATGAAAGTGACGGTGATATCAGTTGTAATTGGGGAACTCGGAATAATCCCTAAAAGCCTGGTGAAAGGGCTAGTTGAGTTGGAAATCGGAAGATGAGCACAAACCATTCAAACTACAACATTGTTGAGATCGACCAGAATACTGTGAAGTGTCCTGGAGATTGATGAGACTTGCCGTCACTCAAACTCCAGTGAGAAACCATCAAACTGTTGGGAAACACTCTTAAGGAATAATAATAATAATAATAATACTTGGAATTTGAGCTGACTTGCTGTCATTCAGACTCAAGTGAAATACCATCTACATACGCTGGTGTGAAAAACACGCAAGGAACAATAATAATGATAATAATACACTAGAGAAAACCTGAACATGGCTACAAAATGGAAACCTCAAAAGAGAAACTGAATCTCTTTCAAAAGCAGCACAAAGCAACAACATAAGAACCAATTATATTAAAACAAAAATATGCAACAATAGTAGGTGTGGGTCATTTGGTAACACAGATGAAACGGTCTCTCATACAAGTGAATGGAGCAAACTGGCAGAAAAGGAGTACAAAAGTAGGCTCGACTGGGTGGGACAGATTATCTGCAAGGAATTGTGCCAGAAATTAGAATTTGATGATACTACTAAATGGCATATACACAAACCAGAATCCCTCTGAGAGAATGAGATGCATAAAATTTTCTGGGATTTTTAGATCGAAATGGATATCTCAATCTCATCTGGGCAGACCACCGAATGAAAATAAAAGAAAGCAAAAGATTGACAAATACTTAGACCTTGTCAGAGAACTATATATATATGGAATATGAGGATGGCAGTTGTATCACTCGTAGTTGGTGGGCTTGGAAAGGGCTCCAAACGCAGAGAAAAAAGACTGGACCAACTGGAAATCAGAGTTCAGACTATCCAGACCACAGTATTGGTAAGATTGGTTTGAATACTTAGAAGAGTCCTGGAAACTTAAGGAGATTTGCTGTAAATTAGAATCCAGTGAAAGATTACCGATCACGCTGGTGTGAAAAACCCTTAAGAATCAAAATAATTATAATAATGATAATTATGATAATAATAAATTGTTTGGAGTGTATTTATGCACGAGCAGGATGTGAAACAATGTTAATTTTCAAATGTAGTTTAACAGGTTTGAATTTAGAGTTTGCCATTCAGCGGTTAAAGAGCCCAATCTACCCTACTTTTTACTCATAGTTGGAGAGAGGATAGATGGATTCATACCTTTCCCAAAAGCCAATAATGTATATATATATATATATATATATATATATAGATGTCGTTTTTTCATTCAACAATATATTGATTTACTATGTTACCAGTTGATTTTTCGTCGCCTCTTTGTTAACAAATCAAGTTTTTAAAAAAATCTACCCCATTATCTCTGACTGTATCTTTTACAGAAGGGTAAAGTAACCCAAGGGGTGTTCTGGGTATGAACTTGAACAGTATCTTATGGTGAGGATCCAGTTCTAAAGTTCTAAGAAATAAGGAGTATCCCTTAATTGTTGTTACTCCTTGGTGCACTTTGGTCAGGAGTTGCAGTACTCGGTAGGGTCCAATCCATCGGTCAAACAGATCAGTTTGAAAATTATTTATATTAGAGGAGAACACTTTTGACCGCGCGAATAAAAAACAAAAATCGTAAATATAAACGTACAATGTACGCAATTCCTTAACCACTAGACATAAAACAACCCCAAATGGGTTGACATGCCATTAAAATAAATCAAATAATAAACAGATAAATGAATAGATTTTAAAAAATTATTTTGAAAACTAAAAATGAAAAAGTTTTCTTTCTCCTGACGATAAGCTGAGATCGAAATCAGTTGAGAACGGAAAAAAATCAAATCTCTACAAAGAAATATTCCAATTTGTATTATCTCTTTTGTTAATCTCTTTCACACACACACACACACACACACATATATATATATATATATATATATATATATATATATATATAAAGATTACTGACTAGGTCGGTCAGCTTAAAGGCATTTGCAAATAAATGATTGGCTGAAACAGTTCTGTAATTAACATTTAATAATTATAATCTATTATTCGTGCCAATAGATATTAAGCATTTGCGTCGTTTTATAACGGAAGTTGTTTTTGAGTAAGTGATACCGATTAAATGAATATAAAAACATACATATTGATTTATTATAGTACACACACACACACACACACACACACACACACATATATATATATATATATATATATATATATATATATATATATATATATACGAGGATCATTAAATAAGTTTCCAGACTTTTTTCGTAGGGGGAGTTTTATTGATAGTACACACATGAAACTCTAGTACCTTTCGAAGTAATCTCCTCCAGCTGCAATGCACTTGTTGTACCGTTCTATAAACTTCTGGGAGGCCCCATGGAAGACCTCTTGTGTGAGCATGTCAATGACCTTCGTCACAGCCTCTTTCATCTCCTCAATTGTCTCATAACGACAGCCTCTGAGCTTAGGGAATAACCAAAAGTCCCAGGGAGCTAGGTCTGGACTATAGGGAGGCTGAGGAACTGTTGATGCCCACCTTAGTCAAATAGTCTGTGACCAGGATGGAGTTGTGGACTGGTGCATTGTCCTGGTGGAAATATATATATATATATATATATATATATATATATATATATATGTGTGTGTGTGTGTTATTAAAAAGTTTGTATGATAAATCTGACGGTTTACAAAACATAAAATATAAGCAAAATAATCATAGGATGAACCGACTGTCACCAGGGTAGTACTTTATTGTTTACATCATATATATATATATATATATATATATATATATATATATATATATATATTTCTTTGTGGGGTCTGTGTCAAATCAAGATATATTTAACTAATATCGACATGTACGCTTTCTTATTTGCTGTAAAGTGACACTGAAGGCATTAGTTTCTGCCAACTTACTTAAGTTTTGTTACGACAAGTCTGCTTAGTCCTTAGATTGTTGACTATTTTGTAGCAATGGGTACGGTTGGTAACTTGAAGTCTTTTATAAGACTAAGCAAGACTTTGTAAATAACATCAATAGCTTTGGTAATTTATACACACTCTGTAATAAAACGTATTATGATATGACACATTTTACAATGCAAACGGTCTGCGTCGTAGAAAATGCAACTGAAGTTCAAATCCTGGATGAGGTTATTTGCCTTTAACTTTGGAAAGTTATGAATCTGTTCTTTCAGAACAGATGCATAAATGACAGGGAAGACAGGGTTCTTTAGCTTTGGTAAGGTAACCAATATGGGAGAAGAAAAATACCAAATTCAAACCAGTTTTATGAAAAAGTGACCCTGCTATCGTATCCTGCGCGTGGTGGAAGGTTTGTGTAAAAATTCACATACTCACACACAAATATATATATATATAATCTAAATTAAGATATAAAACAGGATAAAACTTGCAACTCATAGTTTCACACCTTCGATACAAAGGTGAGCTTTCTTTTGCTGAAGTCGTGAGTTTTTATTGTCTTGAATTTAATTTTATTGAAATATAATATGATATTGCTCTGTATTTTGTGCATTCAACATTTAAATATTTGACTGATTAAAAAAAGGTTTTTGCTTCAGATTTTGATTATATGTGTGTGTGTGTGTGAAATATATATATATATATATATATATATATATATATATATATATATATAGAGAGAGAGAGAGAGAGAGAGAGAGAGAAAAGGAGAGAGAGAGAGAGAGTGTATGATTTAGAGCATATAGAAGTTATTTTTTCTTTTTAAAAAATAACTTACCGATATATTCAATTGTTAACGTGTAAAGTTTTTCCTTTCAAATAATTAAAAATAAAATTATTCAATCCTCCAATAACAACGTAGGTGATAGTGATAATATTTAATGTTATGGACTATGTTTAACTTTGCTGGAAATGTTCAAATTATGGACAATGTTTAAGTGTTTGTTGGAAGTTTAAAAATGGTATATATCGCATTTTGGAATGAAGCCAGTAAAAATACATGTAGGTGATAAAGAAACAAAAATCCATAGAATGGGTATGTGCATTTGAGTTTATAAGAGCGCGAGGATCAGTAAAATAGAGGGTTTTATTAAGCAAATCTACAGTGAGAGAAAGAGCGCGTATTTGAATCGGGAAAGGAAGTAAAGTGTTTTTCTATTTGGGATAAAAAGAGAAAATAAAAATATATATTATTTAGCGCTGGTCTAGTCAGGAAAAAGACAAGGTATGAATATACAAAATTTTGATAGGAATAAATTACTTATTTGTTAGATCCAGATACAAAAGATGATATCGAGGGAGATTAAAAGAAATGTTAAGTCAAAGAAGAAAAGGAACCAGAAGTTTAACGAATATAATGGAGTATTTGGAATGGAGGTGAAAGAAATACAATGATTATAAAAGAAATGGACAATTGGAGAAGAAAATGGCACCTAATTTTGTGATAATAGTTGAGATACCAAACAAAGATTTAGCAAGGGACGTAGAAGGAAAAGCAAATAACTGAAAAGACTTGAAATGAAAAAGAAAAGAAAAGAAACTGAAGATAAAGAAAAAGAGGGTGAAAGAAGGTTGGAGTGGAAATACTGGGGAAGAAAGAAAAAATAAGAGGAAGTCTTTAAGGAAATAATGGCAAAAGGTGAGAAAAGACTGAGAAAAAAAAAACTGGAAGATTAGCAAAGAAGAAGAAGATGAGAGAGGAGGGGGAATGAAAATAGCGGGAGGCGTGGGTGGAAGAAACAATATTGTAGAACAGAAAAAAATAGAACAAATTGGAACCAGATAAACTGAGGTATTAAAAGCATATATAAGTGAGATAGATAGATAGATAGATAGTGATGAGAGAGAGATAGAGAGAGAGAGTGTGTGTGAGAGAGAGAGAGGGTGAGATAAAGAGAGTGTGGAGAAAGGAGAGAGAGTTGAGTGAAAAGAAATAAAGCAGAGGGATATTTTCGTAGTAATAGATAGATAGATAGATAGATAGATAGATAGAAGGAGAGAAAGAGTGCTATGTAATAGAGTTCATGACAGCGTATGAGTGAGAGAGAGACACAGAGAGAGAGAGAGAGAGAGAGAGAGAGAGAGAGAGGATAAAGTGTAGGAGAGAGAGAGAGCGATATAGTATATCCGTGAGAACATGGCCGTGTTAGAGAGAGAGAGAGAGAGAGAGGAGGTAGAGAGAGGGGGAGAAAGAAAGAAAGAGAGAGAGAGAAAGAGAGAGAGGATATTTTTAGGAGAACGTTATTAGAGATAGACATTGGTAGATAGAGATATGTGGCGAGAGAGAGGGAGAGAGAGAGAAAGAAGAAGAAGAAGAAGAAGAAGAAGAAGAAGAAGAAGAAGAAGAAGAAGAAGAAGAAGAAGAAGAAAATTGTTCCGAGTTTGTTCGAAATGCTGTATGAAAATTCACGTATGTATGCCGAATGTGTGTGTGTGAGGAGAGAGAGAGAGAGAGAGAGAGAGAGAGAGAGAGAGAGAGGGATGCCAGGGGGAGATAACTTGTAATAGATGCACGCATAGCGTGATATTCCCGAGAGGCTGGAAGCACTGCAAAGTGAACACAACACGCAGTTAAATTGCTCACATAAATATGGTAATGAGAAATCGCAAAGTAGTGGTTGGCGGGTCTTGTATCAGCGGGGTCGGCGAAAATCGAAGTAAAGATGGTTGAACGTTTTACGACGTGGCTGTTCACACCCGCAACGTGCCTTGGCAAAAGCAACTGGAAAAAAAACCCCAAACTAAATATCAAATAAAAATATGAACTGAAAAACAACTGGTTATCAAAATTCATTGCTGAAAAAAAGAATGTCTTTGAATGTGGACACGAACATATAGACTTATATTTGGTATTTAAAGGCTTAAGAAAATAGCATTTCTTGCTTAAGGAAAGTATAGATTTGATGATTTGTGGTGGCCGCTTTGTAAGTTAGGCATACAATACGCTGATTGTAATCCCGGCAGAGAGGTAAGACCATGTTTCTGAAAAAAAAAAAAAAAAAAGAATACCGGGTGCGGAAGCAAAATATAGAATAATTTTCAAAATGTGTTTTTTTAGTCCAATTTTTGAAAAAAAAAACGCGAAATATTTTCATGGTTAGCTCTATTATTAAAGCACTTTTTTCGTTAAAATTCAGCCTAATATGCAAGAAAAGAAACGATAAGAATCTATGATTTTCTGAACACCAATGTTCTTTATGGTCTCCATCAAGCCCAGACCTTAACCCCCTTGATTACGCTATATTGGGTATTTTAGAAAACAAACCAAATGCAACTTCCCATCCAAATATTGGTTCACTTAGGACAACAATTAAAGAGGAATGGAATAAGATATCAGAAAAATTCATTTTGAAGACATGCAAATCGTTTCATATTAATTGAAAAAAAAAGGCAGTGATATTGAGTAAATTTACTGTTTTGTGTCTATCTTCTTATTTTGTTGTTTATTTTTTAAAATCAAAAGTAAGCTTGTTTTATAATTGAGTCGTTTATTATTATACAAGAATATTCCTTATTTTCCTTCTGCATCCTGAAGGTGTCCTGTGTATGACATTCAATGGAATGTGATAGCCAAGCTCCACTCCTGGAAATCTAAGGAGTGCGGAGTACTCTTTCATTAGCATTACTCCTAAGTTCACTCTTGTAATATCTGTTAGTGCCCTATTTATGGGTCAAATAGATGTTTGAAAATTATTCGTATTGGATAGAAATTCTTGATGCCATTTAACTGTAAATTGTTGATCAAATGTAAATAATTACTCGAAACGTTATTATTATTAATATTAGAAAAGACCAGAAACTATATAATTCTTAGTATTAGATGAGAAAACCTGAAACTATATAATTCTTAGCAATAGAGAAGAATAACTGAAACCATATAATTCTAAATATTAGATAAGCAGAGGGACTCGTTTCCACACTTGTCCTGTTTAGCGGATTGTTCAAATACACACGTACCATCGTGTGAAAGAAGGGAATAAAAATTCAAGATAAAAAGATGTTTGATTTAGTTGGGTTTTACGGCATATCTACCATTGTTGGTTATTTGTTGCTAAATCCTCTTTATACATATATATTAAATACATAAGATTTGGTTTGGTTGGATTTTATGGCATATTAACCGTTGTAGGTTATTTAATGTCAAACAGTTCTGTAATTAACATTTAATAATTATTTATTATTCGTGCTAGAGGTAAATAGATATGAAGCATTTGTGCCGTTTTATAACTGAAGTTGCCTTTGTGTAAGTGATACCGATTAAATGAATATAAAGCATGCCTGTCGATTTATTATTATTAAAATATACATATATATATATATATATATATATATATATATATATATATATATATATATTAAAGAGTTTGTATGATAAATCTGACGGTTAACAAAACATAAAAGATATGCAAAATAATCAAATGATGAACCGACCATCTTCAGGGCAGTACTTTATTACTTTAAATCCTCTTTATACATATTTATTGAATATATATGATTTGGTTTGGTTGGGTTTTATGGCCTATAAACACTTGTAGGTTATTTAATGCAAAATCTTCTAATCTTAAATATATGATTTGTAAACAGGTTTTGTATATAAGATTTTTAAAAGAGCTTGAGCTCATATTTTTACACAGTAAAATGATTAAGTATTTCTAACACGAATAATTCTATTTAGTATTAATTATTTGTATTGCTATGTAACATTAAAAATGTAATACCAGTCATTTGTTTGCACACAGTTAAATTGTTAAACACATATCATTTGTGAGTGAATAGTTTGAGGGTAATTTTCTCTTTGAATGAGTTAGAACTAATTTGTTTATACACAGCTATTGCTGTTGCTTCTACAAATTTAAATAGTTTCAATTACTGAGATCTTTATATTTAACACTAATTATTCTATTCAACAATATTCATTACTTTGCACACAATCAAATGGTTCCAAGTATTGCTATTTAATACCAATAACTCTATTTTGCATACAGGTAAACGGTTTCAAGAATTCCACACTAACAGTTTTATTTGCACACAGTTAGATCGTTCCAAGTATTGCTATGTATCACAAACAATTTCATTAAACATCAGTCATTTTTTACTCACAGTCAAATGGTCAAATAGTTCTATTTCTAACAATTCGATTTAACGCAAGTCATTTGTTTGCACACAGTTTAAATGACCAAACAGTTCTATTTGACCCATAGACAGGACCCTATCAAATGCTACAACTCCCGACCAGAATAAACCTGAGAACAATGGCAATGAAGAGGTACTCTGCATTCCCCAAAGCTCCTAAGGTGAAGCCTCACCATCAGATTGTTTAATGCCATATCCAGGTCTCACATTGGAAGTGGGGTCTTAGCCCTCGGCAGAGACGGAGTCGGTGTATTCTACAGCCCTAGCCAACTGGGCTGAAAAAGATATTCTAATCGGGGTTAGAATCAGCAATTTTTTTCATCCAGGCAACTAGCGTGAAAATCTGAGACCCGTACTCCAGACTGGAACCCTCAGAAAGTTATGAAAGTTCTACAATTATTGAAGACCTGGTGTCTCTATTTCTTTCGCAGAACGAAGCAATCACCAATCTCCAGACTAAAATCACTCCAAAACTTTTACTCGAGTAAATGACAATGTAATACCAGTTAATAGCATTTACATTGTAACAATATATTATGCTGACTTGAAGGTTTTTAAAGTAACAAAGTCCAAATCCTTGATGAAGTTATATTTATCTAGCTCCCCACGAATGAGTCTCAAAGTCGGTTTATTTTGGAGTCTCACAGGAAGCAAACCTCTTATAATTGGGAGAGTGATAAAATTGCTCAATTCCTTTGTAATTCCACTTCAGAGACGCCTACCCAAACTCTAGCCCTTTGAAACTGCCTGGAAATAAGCTGAAGACTTGATGACGCTGTCTGTGGTTCACTTCGCGCTAGTACCATTGGGAAAGGCATGAACTTCTTTGTCGACCTTGTCATGAGTGAATAGTAGAGCAGACTGGGATGATTAGTGTGTATGAGTATGTGTGTTTTTCGTTCTCCGAGATTCTTCCCTCGGACTCCTTCAGGCCAGTAGTTTTCGCCTTCCTCATGTAGAACTTTATTTTCTTGATTCGTGAGCCGTAATCATAATCTATCCATTCAAGATGATACAAATGTTTCTTTCTGATGGCGCCTTCGAATATCATCTTATCGAAGACCTTGACGCGTTAGTTTCCATGGTCTTGTCAAAGACGATCTTCGTCTGTAGTTAGCAATGATCGCAGACGGTCTTAAATGGCATAATGACTGAGATATCCACGAAAAAGGAAGAACATAGACTGGTTACGGTAGAAAGGGCTACAGAAAGATCCACTCTGGGAATATCATTGCATGAGTACATTCGTAGTGAGGTAATTGGGGAGCGAAGTGGAGTGAAGAACATGATCTTAGAGTAGCGAAAGCAGAAATTCTGCTGGGCTGGACGCGTCACAAGGTGGATCCGTATAGTTGTCGAGTATGCAAGAGACTACAAACAACCTATCAGATGACCTTCATGACGATGGAAAGATAAAATAGTCAAGTGAGTGGGACTAACATGAAAAAGAAGGAAGATATCGAGAAGGAAATGGGAGTGTGTTGTTGCCAGCAACGTTAAAAGCCCCGGTAATAGGCTTTGACTGATTGATAGAATGATTTTAGCGGCATATCAACCAGTCTTGCGTTATCTTATGCCTAGAGGTTAGGCAATTGTGTTCATTGTCTATTAATTGATACGTTATTTTGCAGTTTTTAAAATTTGTTTTGCATAGGATTATTTGATATCAAATACAAATGATCTAATACAAATAATTATCCCACAGTTATATTGTTTCATGTATTCCTATCAAATACTAACGATTTTCCTGCAGTTATTTGGTTTCAAGTATTCCTATCTAACACAAAATATTTTCTGATCTAATACGAATAATGTTTAAACATCTATTTGATCGATAGATGGTACCCTAAAAGGTACTAGTGCTCTGGATAAGAGTGAAACTGGGAGTAATGGCAATGAAGGAGTACTCCACACTCCCTAGAGCTCCAGAACTGGAGCCTCACCATCAGAATCAATTTAGTATCATATTCAGGACACCCATTCATACAAGAAAGGGGATAATATATATGTTTATAAGCAAAAAAGCTAAAGCTTTATTCATCGATTACCCTGATATATCTGCCAATGTCTTAAAAGCGTCACCTACTTCCTCTTTCCTTTTAACTGATGTGTCATCTACTGTGGTCAATACCCAATTCTTCGAGCGTCCTCTCGTCTTTTCACGTTTAAGCGACCGACATGTTTAATAATAATTACTTGAACATAAGGTCATTATAGAAAAACATTTTGGTCGACAAGGAGACGTCATGCATTCATATTACGATCCTATTACGCCAGAGATTACACAGAAGGGATCGCTCTTATGAGTTTTAATGAATAAGAACGCTTAGTGAAGTTTAATGACATTCCTGTCATTTTCACATTAGGCTTAATGGTTTCGGATATTTTCATAACCGGATGACCAGATCAATAAAAACGTGTACACGCATTGGGATGATTGGTTTTAGATCGAAGCTTTGGGAATTTCACGGTTGATGTCTAGGTCGTCGGATAATCTGATCGATAATTCTTTATTATCTCGGCTTCGCTGATGTTTGGGTCTTGTTTAAGCCCAAATAGTTTTTAAGAGTAGACATTATTGCTCCTAGCTTTAGAGTTTTAGGTTAGATTTTGTTTGTTGGTTAGTTGTTTTGTTTTATGGCATAACCCTTTTCGGTTAATTTAACGCCGAATTAAATTTCAAATAATTCAGTTTAGTATAGGTACAGCTTTTTGTTTATTAACAGTTAAATGTCAAAACAGTTATATTTCAAACAATTCAGTTTAGCATAAGGACAACTTTTTGTTTACACTCAGTTAAATGTAAAAAAAGTTTTATTTCAAGCAATTCAGTTTAGCGTAAATACACCATTTAGTTCTATTTGATCAGTAGATTGGGCCTTATCAGAGGTTACCACTCCGGTCCAGAGTGGACCTGGGAGCAACTGCAATGAAGATGTACACCGCATTTCCCAAAACTGCAGCATAACTAGAACATCACAATATTATGTTGTAATAATTAAAATCATAAATGTGTGCAAATTATTAGAATTAGATAAAAATATTTGAAAACATATACTGGTGGGGAAGGTGTTAGAATTATATTGGATTACTTAAAATCCTATAACTCCGTGGAAATTATTAGTACTAGGAATACTTGAGATCATGTTCAAATGTACAACAGGCTGGAAGAAATGTGATTGGAAAATCCAAGCAACCAGGAAGAAAGTTTAGTTTTAGAGTTTTCTCGGAAAAATGATCTCTTTCGTAAAAGAACGAAACTTAATATTAAGTAAAGTAAAAAGTAAAGTTAGCACCCGTAGTCGAGGGTAATTCGAAGGCTTCCTTTTCGATAGCTACTACACCAAGGTGTAGGGAAGGGCGCTACTCCTTTCCATGGATTGCTCCACTTTACCCTTGATCCTTACGTTATATTGCTGAGCGTTAAGCAAAGTGTCATCAAGTACCATTTTGTAAGTCTTTGGTATGACTCGACCTGGTGATTGAACCCAGGTCTCCCGGGCCACTGGTGGACACTCTAACCATTATACCAATGTCCGGTAACATTAAGTAAATACTACTAAATGTTTTTAGCTTTCTCGTTATATATATATATATATATATATATATATATATATATATTGAAGTTTTTCCTTAAGAAAATTATCTTTGTTATTGCTATTAACTTCAAAATTTACCTGAGTACACTAAATACACAAGATATACTATTTATAAGGAAAAGAGAGGAAATATTTATTTATACCTGAATTTATTAACAAATTCAAAGGACAAGTAGCTCATGTAAGTTTTGGATCCAAATTGATAAACAGAATTCATTATTTAATAGAGTGTTACTTATTTGTTAAAAGAATAATTTGAATTTTCTTGCAGATATTAACTCTAAATTCACTTTTGTTGAGAAATAATATAATTTTTAGTGTTAGATAGGAATACTTGAAACTATACAACTATGTGCAAATTATGAGGCTCATTAAATAAGTTTCCAGACTTTTTTCGTATGGGCACTTTTATTGATAGTACACACTTTAGTCCCCTTCAAAGTAATCTCCCCCGGCTGCAATGCACTTGTACCGTTCCAACAACTTCTGGGAGGCCCCATGGAAGTCCTCTTGTGTGAGCGTGTAAATCACCTTCGACACAGTCTCTTTCATCTCCTCAATTGTCTCATGACAACAGCCTCTGAGCTTAGGGAATAACCAAAAGTCACAGGGAGCAAGGTCTGGACTGTATGGAGGATGAGGAACTGTCTTGATGCCCATCTTAGTCAAATAGTCCGTGACAAGGATGGAGTTGTGGACTGGTATATTGTACAGATGGAAATGCGACTGACCCGATTTGAAGAGTGCTGGCCTCTTCCCAAGTAATCTTTTCCTGAACTCCCTTAAAACTTCAACATAGTAACACTAACCCTTACCGTAACCCTTTGGCTAATCAACTCTGGTCTATTGACTTCCTTACTCCTCGCACACCTATCATCCCTCACAGAGTCCCTGCCTTCCTTGAATCTCTTATGCCACTCAAAAACTGATGCTCTATTCATGCAAGATGCTCCAAAAGCAGTCTGAACCATTCCATACGTTTCTGTGACATTTTTCCAAGTTTAAAACACACTTTTATTGTATATCGTTCTTCTAAAGTGTCATCATGTCCAGATTGCATTTTTGAAATTCCCCAGCTGTGACAATCAGGCTTTAGTAGGGTGTATTCCAATTGCTGCTGTAGCTGTTCATTTGAACCTGAAATCATAAAAATTGATCAGTCATCTCATAAGATGTATAAAATAGACTCGATTTCTTTTCGTACAATAAAATTCATTTGTTGAATTCTACCTTTTCTTCTTTCTATATTTTAGTTTTTGTGTTGTAGTCTTTCTTTTTTCTTTTTTTCTATTAAAATTTTTTGTATTATATTTTGTTTTCATACCTTTTTGAATACTAACATTTCTCTCTTTTTTTCTTTTTTTCTTTCTTTCTTTAACATTTTCATGAACGCTCCAGTTTTTCCTTCTTCGTCTCGTTTAACATTGATTTATAGTTTTTTTTCTAAATCGTCTGTTCTTCCTTGCAACGTTGAAATTAAGATATTTCTGTTTTTATTTGTCTCGTCTGTTTATCAATTTATGGGCTTTCAATGTTCGCTACAACAATAAGCGAATTAACGAGCGTACGGAAATGATTGACGGGATATTTCTCGGTTTATTTCGTCCTTGTCATGTTACCAAAGAACAAATGGAATTTAAACTAGTATTGCCCCCGTATCCTGGGTACGACATTAAACTGTATCTGATGATGAGAATCCAGTTCTAGAGTACCCCTGAATTGCCATTACCCCCATTCTGACCTGAAATCGTTATGAGTAAATATATATCTGATTGGAAATTATTTGTATTTGACAAGAATAATTGAAATAATATTATTGTTTGGTTTAGTTTAGTTTTGTTTTATGGAATATTGACCCTTGTGTGTTATTTAATGCCAAATCCTGTTTATATATATATAGCTTTTGTCTGCGAATTGTTTGTAGGTAACTATCACCAGGTCTGGTTTTCTGGCCGAGATTAGGTGATCTGTTTGTATCCCCAAATCCCAGAGAAGTTTGTGCGTCTCATTCTCCAAGACGGATTCCGGGCTGTGCACACACCACTTGTGCGTCTGGTCAAATTTCAATTTCTTGCTCAATTCCCAGTGGATCACATTGCCCATCCAGTCGTGTCTAGTTTTATACTCTTTCTGTGCTAATTTGCTGCATTCGCTTATCATATTTACCAACCCCTCCGCTCGGGCAGGATATGACACAAGGTCAATTTTTAAGCGGAGTTTAACAGGTTTGAATTCAGAGTTTTTCTTCTCCTAGACTTGTTGTCTAACCAAAGCTGAAGAACCCAGTCTGCCCTATTATTTACCCATAGCTGGAGAGAGAATAATTGGATCATACCTTTCTCAAGAGTATTAGTGCTATGTGAAATGCAATCAGTGTCGTCCAGGATTTGAACTCGTGTCGCCGTGTCCATTCCCTACGACGATAACCATTACACCACGGGCACCTTACAATGTGATTGATCATTTTATCTCTATCACCACATAATCTACATCTGCAGTTTTGATGCGTCTAATCTATTCTTGCTTTATTATTTTTATACTCATTAGGAGTTTTTGACACCAGCGTTAGCTGGTGGTCTTTCCCTAGGGAGTTAGTGGCAAAAAGTCTCTTCAGGTCTCCAGGACTCTTTCCAGTATTCAAGCCAATTTTAACAATGCTATTGTCTGGGTGGTCTCGATTCTTCCTCTGATTTCCATTTTGTCGAATCTTTTTTTCTACGTCTTTAAGAACCGCCCCAAACGCACAAACTTCAATTGGCATCACCATCACTTCTATGTTCCACAGTTTTCTTTAAAGCTCTCTGGCAAAGTTCATGTATTTATCTATCTTTTCACTTTGTTTTATTTTCACTTGAACGTCAAAATCCACGAGAAAATTTGTCTTTTTTTGGTTAATTCGCTCTAAGTCAGATCTTCTGATTAGGCGATCCGTTTCTGTTGTAACGTCACAAAAGTTTACTAAATGAGAAATAACCAAGACTAGTTTGGAAATGAAATGAAAATCTTTATAACATTAACAAAATACATTACTTACCAGCGGCATAAAGAAGGTAAACCACTGCTAGTGGTGTACCACCTAATCAGCATATTAACCCACCTCACAATAGTGTCCATCGTATTTAAGGTATTAGGAGGTGCCCGTGGTGTAATGGTTATCGTCGCAGGATATGGACACGGCGACATGAGTTCAAATCCTGGACATGACTGATTGCATTCCACATAGCACTAATACCCTTGGGAAAGGTATGAATCCAATTATTCTCCATCCAGCTATGGGTAAATAGTAGGACAGACTAGGTTCTTCAGCCTTGGTGAGGCAACTAGTCTAGGAGAAGGAAAACATTGAATTCAAACCTGTTAAACTCCGCTTAAAAATTGACCTTGTGTCATATCCTGCCCGAGCGGAGGGGTTGGGTAAATAGGATCGTATTTAAGAAGAATCGAACATATCCATTAATGTTCATAGGTACGGTATATAACAGTTTCTATTTAAAAATCCCCGAGAATTCTTTGCTTCTAATTCTCTAGGCTGGATTCAGGGTTGTGCTCATAACATTTGGTAGTCCTTGCGAATTTTCCCCTCTAGCGTTGGCTTTTGGTCTTTCTCTTAAGTTTAAGTGGTAACAAGTCTCCTTCGCTATTCAGGATTTTCATGAGTATTCTAACCAATCTTAACAATGCTGTGATCAGGATGGTGTCGATTCTTCCTTGAATTATTATTACTATAATTATTGATTGATAGTTTTTCAGTTTTTTAATTTCAGAAGCCTTTTATTGCAACTCTCTCGCGTCGTTATTTCTACTATATTATGGTAGAGATAACTATTCTTTCCATATATTTTTCTACTGAGAGGATGCGACCACTCCCCTTCCCCTCAAAAAGTAAGTTTGGTTCCTGGAATTCAAGCCCTGTAACAATACCTTTCCCATCGCACAAAAAGGGGACTTTGGGAATTATCTGACATCAACCTGACTGGACATGAGAGCCGAGGGATATTTTTAGCTTTTCTCGTGTCTAGCTGAAGACAAATTTGTTCTGGTCTTTTCTAAGTGCGATATCTATTTATCTCAATCAGCGTTTTTTTTATTTTCTGGCAGAATGCTAAAGAAATAGGTGAGCCTTGATTTCGTGAGAATAATCACGAGACTGGGGATACTTGGTCATGAGTACTCTCGTGAAACAGACCATGTACTGCACACTGAAGCTAAAATGATATAGTTAAGTTATGACCCAACAAAAATATATCACCCTGTCGGCAGGGCTTAGAATAAGCTAACTTTACAACTTGTAGAGGGGTGTCTCGGATATAACACTAAACATCATCTGGTGTTTTGATGATCCGGGTAGTATGAAGTATACATTCATTAGCATTGGTTCCAGGTTCACTCTAACCTTGAATAGTGGTACCTGTTAGAGTCTCATCTATGGGTCAAAAAGATCTGAAATCAAATTATTTTTATTAGATTGGATCACTTGAAACAATGCAACTGTGTGCAAATTGTTTTTATTAGATAGGAATACTTGCTATTATATAACTGTATGCAAAAATGTCTTAAACTATATAAAAATTGTGAATATAATGTACGCAATTCTTGAACTTCTTGACAGAAAATAACCCCAGGCAGGTTAACATCCCATTAAAATCAAACAAAGTTAGTCTTTTGATATTATAGTTAAACTCATCTATGGGTCAAATACACGTGATTAACATTATTGAATAAGAATACTTAATACCATATAACTGTGTGTAAATTGTTTGGTTTGGTTTTATGGCATATCAACTGTTTTAGGTTATTTAATGCCAAATCAATTTTATACATATAAACAACAGTACAGTTTAGCATAAGTACAGTTTTTGTTTACACTCAGTAAAATGTAAAAAGAGTTCTATTTCAAACAATTCAGTTTAATATAAGTACACAGTTCAAGTGTCAAAACAGTTTTTTCATAAGATGGTTTGTTTTTATGTCATATCAAACATTGCAAATCGTTTAATGACAAACCCTGTTTAGATTTATATATTAAATATACATAGTTTGTGATCATTTTTCTAATAACATTTTATACCAACTTGAACTCATTTTCCTTCACAGTTAAATTATTTCAAGTATTTCTATCCAATACGAATCATTCTATTTACTTTTCCTCATTTGTTTGCACACAGTTAAATTATTACGATAGTTGCTACATAACAGTAACAATTTAACATCAGTCATAGATGCGTGTGATATGTAAGAGATTAACATTTAAAAAGGTGTTTGGGCTTATAGGTTTGCCCACAGTTAAGTGGTTTCAAGTATTGTAGTTATTGATTATTTCTTCAAGATTAAGGCTAGAAAATACGCGGTCGGTGTCGCTATCCATACTTTCTATACTTTATGTTCTTTGCAGGGGTTTTGTTGATCCCTGAGCATTGCATTGTTTGATTCTTATTGGCGACTTTGTTCTTGAGGGTATTTTGAATGTGCTTCCTGGTCTTTCCTGTTCACTTTGGTGTTCATCTGTTTTTCGTAGCTTGGCTAATGGGAGCTTGTGATTTTTGTTTAAGTTGTTCAGGTCTTATGGGAGACAAGTTTTTAGTCTGTCTTTAATGCTTTTTGGTGGACGGATTGGTGAATTATGTAACGGCTGTTTTGCTGGAGATTTTGTACTTTTAAGAGTAGTCCGTGTTGGAGTGGTAGATTGTACGTGTTTTTGTTTGGACTACAACATTGGATCTCTTTTCATTCCCAACTTGTTGCTTAGCTGGTGCTGGGTAAAATTTGGCTGAGCATAGTTTTTTCTGGTGCTTCTGAAACTTTGGCCAATCATTGGCTTCCAACTGGATCGATTTCTCCACGAATGTTCTATATTTGTTGTCTTCATTGGTTCTATCCGCCCTCCGTTCAACAGAGGTGTTGCTGTTTTCTCCTATGTAGCTCCCTACAATTTTCTTTGCTTCCAGGAAGGACACATTCCTCTTGTGTTTTACCTTAATTATTTCCCTTTTTTTGGAAACATCACTAGATCTTGTGTAAGCCATATGATCTTGTCGGCAGTTTGCACATCTAATTCGCTTCAAGCAATCTTCCTCTACGTGGTCCAGGTTCTTTTCACCGCATTTGGCACATGTCTGTCGTCCTCTACAGGCTTCCCTGTGGTGTCCATATTTTTAGCATTTCAAGCACCTCAGGGGCGCTGGGATGTACTGCTCAATTCTTTCAAGATAATACCCGATCTTTACTTTCTTGGGAGTACAGGGCTGATTAAATATCAGGATGTAAGTGTTGTCTGGATTCGTTCTTTGCCTTTTCTGATTGAGATTCTTCTTATGTTTGTAACTCCCTGTCTTCCCAGAGCTGATACAATGTCATCTTCTGTAGCCTGTGCCAACTCCCTACTCCTGATAACTCCCTTGGAAGTGTTGAATTTCTAATGCAAGTAGGCTCTGCATTTCGTCGTATGAAAGTTTTTCATTTTTAATATGTTTTCTACCTGCATCCGGCTGTCCACCTCAACTAGCAATTTGCCATTCTTCGTTTTCTTAACAGTTTTCGGAATAACCCTTTTAGAAATGACTTTTTCTGTGACGAAAGGTGAGATTTCAGCGAGGCAGACCTCCCCCAAACATTCAATAAAAATGAATCGAGGGAAGTCTGCTGCCTCATTCTTCAAGTCTGATTCTAACAGGTTTCGTTTATTTTTTTTATTTGAGGACGCCATATATGTTATATATTTTTTACGAGCCCTGCGCTCCACCACCCATCTCGGAGTCCGACTTGTGCTGGGAATGAACCTAGGGGGAAACACATTCACCTTGGTTGAGACAGGGATACGCGACCAGTATACTCGAGTTGAGTGTAGGTTTACGAGTCGTTTCCAATTTCAGGTTCTCAGCACTGGTTAGATTCCTTTTCTCTCAACGCAGTTGACCCTCAGCCGCCGCCTTCTATCATTTAGGAGAGAAGGATTGGGAACTTGCTGCAAGTGCAGATTTAAAAGTACTGTCGTGATAAAACATATAGGTGCTAGGGCTTGACATAACCAGCCGATTGATTGGATCGGGCCTATCCGACCGCTCGTCAGACCAAGTAAGGGCCAAAGTGGTGTGTTGCAAGACACTGACCACTCTTTCGGCGGATCAATGACAGCTCTATGACCAGGATCCCGTCCTAGCGCCTTAGGGGGCGCCATCCACAGCCAACGGGTGGCCCAATTGGGAGGGTCTTACCCTTCTGCAGAGGTGCAGTCGGCGTATTCTACAGCCCCAGCCGACAAGGCGGTAAATTTTTTGTATTAAAATTTTTCACTTTAAGTTATTATTGCTAAGTGTTATTATTACTAAGGATTATCATAATTAGGATTATTATCTCTAAGGATTATTATTATTACTTACTTACTTAAAACGATACACCAGTGGACAAATTTTTAGTCTTAGATTGGAAAACTGGATATCACATAACTGTGAACAAAAAAAATAATAACATAAAAATGTAAATATGAACGTTGAATGAACGCGATTCCCTAACCTATAGGCATAAGATTGCTTCAGAATGTAGAGAATCCTTTCATTGCTATTACACTCAGGTCCTGTCTGATTTAGAATCCCGTAAGTAGGTCAAACAGATCTGTTTGCAAATTATTTGGGTTAGATAGGAATACTTGATATCAAATAACCATGTGCGTAAAAGTCTTTGGAAACTTAACAAAAAAAGGTAAATATAAATGTACAATGTACATAATTCCTGAACCTCTAGGCAGAAAATAACCCTTGACAGGTTGACATGCCATTAAGATCAATCAGTCAAACCAACTAAAAATAAATGGAAAATGGGTTTAAAAAACAGAGAAATGGAAAGAAGTGGATAAAATCTGAAAAAAGATTGGATCCTTTAAAGAAGATGAAAAGAACATTGAAGAAAGGAAAATTAAAAGTAAAAAATGAATGAATAAAAAGACGACTAATAACAAGTGAACGAAAATCATCATCATCATCATCATCATCATCATCATCATCATCATCATCACCACCAAGACGTGTCAACAGCCCGGATTCCTCAAATTCACTTTCTCACACACCATCCGTACCTCCCGCTCATCAAATCTTGGTAAGTCCCCTAAAGCTGATAAATGTTAGGCTTTGCTGTTCGGGCAACACTGATTCAGAGGAGAACGTCGCATATGTGTTCGTCCTTTCTTGGTCAGCAGTTTCCACTTTGTCTGGTCCATCTTATTTGGATGTTTTGTGAGATGGGAGGCTAGTGTCAATACAACTGCTGTTGTAAAGAGTACTACTTTCAGGATTTGTTCAAAACAACAAGCAACATCCTTGTGTAGTTCCCATTTAGCTTTTCCTCCAGGCATTTCGTTTGAGTCCAAGCCGTAAAACGAAAATAAAAAGCAAAAAACAAAAACAAAAACGAAGCCCCCCCCCCAAAAAAAAACATTCGAAAAGAAAAAGAGTCAGAGCAAGAAAGAGAAATGATTCAAGAAAACAAACAGTGATGATGACCAGAAATGGTAAGTTTTATCCAGAATCAGTAAGGAAGAGGTGTATCCCGACGCAAGATCATCAATCATACTTTTTCGCGCCAAATCAGGGCGTCCCATTTTGACGTCAGCGGCTGTTTGCCAATCTATCATAATAAACCCTCATTCCCTCCAAACCAATGGAACGCACATGCACTAAAATGGCGGCCCATAACGTGCATCAACTTTCAATGAATATTATTACTGCCGAGTTACTCGGCGCTTTTTTTTTTCATTTTTATCCACCAGCGGAACTAAATCGCTCCCAAATATTGGTAAACGACTCTGACTTAACGAGTGCTCGTATACAAGGATACCGTTTGTTTTGCAATTTTAGTGTGGATAGAAACGAGGCTGTGATTCACTGAGAATATTTGTACACGCTCCAATGAATACATTTATATGATTCCGAAATGTTGTTGAGTAGTTCTGGATATTTATTAAGTTAAGCTTAGTAAGACACAAAAATGGAAGAAAAAAAGTTTTTATTGAGTCAGTAACTGATGCATTGATTTTAACGATATTTCAACTCGTCTAAACTTATTTCATGCCTTGAAGCAGGGAACCCTCTGCAGCTGCTTTTTAGGGTTCTAACAAGACCTGTGATCAAGTATTCCTATCCAACTGGAATGAATTTCAAACAGTTGTTTTTTTACCTTAACAGATACTATCATTTTCAGTTTGAGTGGACCCGATAGTAATGGGAATAAAGAAGCTATTCTCATTCAACGGAATTTCAGGACTGGAGCCTCACCATCAGATGCAGTTCACTATCATAAACAGGACCGATCATTGGGGGTGGATATGGCTCTTCGGCAAGGGATACAGTCAATGTACTATAAGCCTCAATAATTGAGCGGTGTATGCATTTGAGACTATTTGTTGGTTAAGGTCTCCCCCCTCACTCACCTAAAAAAGATACCTTGTGTCTTATTACAGGTTCTGAGTACTTTTGTCTCACTCAATGATCTGTATATTTCCAGCCCTGTCAGCTTGAACAGTAGAATACATCGACTGAATCTCTGCAGAGGAATAAACTCTACCTCCCGCCAGCAAGTGTGCTGAATATAACACTAAACTGCATGTCATGGTAAAAATCCAGCCGGGAACTTTGGGGAATGTGGAATACCCCTTCATTACCATTACTCCCAGGTCCACACAAAACTGATTGGTAGTACCTGTTAGGGTCCCATCTATGGTCAAATTGGATTATTTAATTATTTTCTAAACTTGAAACAAGTTAACTGTGTGCAAACAAATGATTGATGATGAAGTGAATTATTAGTATTACGTTGCAATACTTGGAACCATTTAACTATGTGCAAAAGAATTAATTATATTGAATAGAATTATTTCTATTAAATAGCAATACTAGAAACCATTTAACTGTGTGCAAACAAATGAGCTCTCGTTCGTTAAAAACAATGTTACCTACAAACTAATCGTTTAAAAATCATATATATATCTAATATATATGAATAAAGAGGATATAATTGAAATTACTGTAATCCGGCTGTAATACATGTACAGTTGTATAAAATAATAAATCAACAAAATCTTTATCGGCATGTCGTGTAGTTAGTTTAAAACGGTTGGAAGCAAATAGGTTTGTTGGGTCAAATAAGTTTGATGAACGTGTGATGACCCTGAGGTTGTTTGATAACGTGGCTTTAACTAGACTAAAAATTCCTGTGATCACATGGCTCTAAAATGTTTTGGAAACAGATTTAACGTTCATTCATTCAGAAGAAATGGCCTGACGAGGGCAGATCTGTTTCCAGCTGTGTTCTGACGAGTGACTTCTGATTTGTGAGTAAAAAGTCGGTAAGATGAAAATTGTCACAAAGTAATAAAGTAATTGGTGCACATAAAAATATGTCTGAGTTGTTCTTCCTCCCAACACAGAAGAACAGGAATAACGGGCGAAAACATGATGACAGAAACGCTGCCAGTAGCAATATGCTGCTACAGAATGAAATGAGCTGGGTGATGAACAGCGTAATGAAAAGAAATTAGAAGCATAATGTGACTCCGAATGGGAATATAACTGCTGATCCTGAGAAAATTAAAACACATATTTTGGGTCTGGCAGTTTTATTTTCCGTAATCGTGAACAGGGTACATATGCCCAGTAAAATTACATTTGGACTTTAGCTCTGCTCGATCACCGTCCTTTGAGTCGCGTTGAAAAACAGAATCTACCAAATAACTCGTGAAAACGTTAAGTGCCTGTTTTAACAACTCTTCATGATGATATAGGTACTTCTATTCTGGAAGGTCAAAGTACACAAGAATGGTGCGAGAAATATTGAACAAGTCATGGAGGCAGCACCCCACAAAGCAGCAGCTGTACGAGCACTTACACCCATTAAGAAAACTATCAAAGTTAGACGAACCAGACATGCGGGACACTGCTGGAGAAGTAAGGACGAACTCATAGGTGATGTACTCCTGTGGACCCCTTCACATAGACGAGCAAGAGCAGGACAACCAGCTAGAACCTACATGCACCAACGCTGTGCCAATACGAGATGTAATCCTGAAGACCTGCCGGAAGCAATGGACGATAGAGACAGGTAACGGGAAAGGGTCAGGGATATCCATACTGATGGCGTGACATGATGATGATGATGATGATTCTGGAAGGACTAAAATATTTTAGTTCACATTTCATAGTTATCTTTGCTAAAGACAGAAATTGCTTATAAAAATGACGACTAGCTTGCATGAAAACCCCATAAAATTCAGTTGAAAATCGGACAGAAAATTAGAGCATGTATTGTTTTCATAAAAGTAACTATGATGTGTCGATCGAGTCATAGTGAAAAGGCTGGTTCCTGCCACATCAACGAAGTTAAGTAGTTCAATTTTTAGAGGAGTAATTACTTGTTAAAACCAGGTACTGTAAGCTACCTAGGATATATGCACAAAATTAAGCAAACCTTAGTAAATAACAAGAAGAGCAGACAACATAAATAACCTTAGATCTCCGTACCAGACTAAACAAAGATGAGTAAATAACAAGAGATTTGAGTCCAAGAAGTAATGTAAGGTTTGTATACTAGATTAAATAAAGCTTTGTTGATAACAAGAAGAACAGACAATATAGATGAACTGAGGCTTGTTTACCAGACTAAAAGTTTAGTAAATAACAAACAACATGAGACTCGCGTACCAGTTGAGGCAAATCTGAGTAAGTAATAAGACGAGCAGGCACCGTAAGCAACATGAGGCCTCTGTACCAAACTAAACTTTGCTTTATAAATAAGAACACCAGACGTGACAGGTATGGTAATATGAATATAACCTGTAGACCAAACAAAAAGACCGAAAATTTGCCTGCTGATGTAGATATTAGTTTAAGCCTTTGGGAATAAATTTGAAAGTATAAAACAGAGATACTTTTGTAAGAGAGTCTTCATATCTTTATATATTTGAACAACCTTTCTTCTTGTGATAGGATAATATTATCGAAGACGGACACCAGTATGTCAGAGTTTGTTTATTCACGTTAGGTTATAAAGGTCTGATAATACTTAGAGTATAAAAGAATCTCTTCAAAGCCCCATCAGCTAGGAGACTCAGTATACGCTGGCATTCAGACCACCTTTGTAGAAAACGTCTCATACAATTGCCTCCTTTGAATAAGGACAGTGCATGGAGTCTAAATTTCAATTTCAATGTGAATATTTGCATTTAATTTGAAAGTGAATTGTTGGTGAAAAGATACATTTATCGTTGGTAAACAAGTGTGTATACCTGCACAAAATTAGGACCATATTACTTTCATACCCCAAAATATAGGCAATAATGTTTTGACTTGTCTTTTTGTTTTTTTTAGTAAAACAGATTGCTCTAAATCCTGAAAACTTGCTGTAATGTCATCTCCAGCAACTTCTGTTTGGCTGATTGCCAAGCCGTATAAATGCTATCTGTTGTTGTCAGTAGGGATAGATTTATATATCTATGTATTTACCTAACCCCTCCACCACATGAAGGATGTGATGCAAGATCAATTTTTTAGTGGATAAAACTGGTTAAAATTCAGAGTTTTCCTCCTGATAGATCAGTTGCTGTACCAAGGGTAAAGATCCCAGTCTGCTCAACAATCAACTCATAGTAAGTAGAGGATGGATTCATGCCTCTCACAAAAGTATTAGTGTGAAGTGAAATACAAACAGTTTTGTTAAGAATTTGAACTCGGGTCACCGGGTCCATTTCCGAAGAGAATAACAGTTACACCACTCGAGTCAGTTCGAAGTCTTTGCGAGTGGCACATAGTGAAAAACAAACTCTATGCTTCGGGCGACCAGAAGTTATATCTTGTGGTATCAATCAGCGCTGTCTAGCCAACGGGTGAGTGTTGTTTTTGGTGGTCTTTAGAAAAGAGGTACGGAGTGGCGTGAGAGTTACTAGCACTAAAAATGTCAAATCGAGTTTGAATTTCGATTGATTCTACATTTTTACAGGGAGGCGTGCAAGTTGTAATGGTTATTGTCGTTGGAAATGAAATCAGCGACTCGAGTTCAAATCATGGCTGAAACAATTTGCGTTTCTCTTTACTTAAATGCCATTAGAAAAATCAGGAAACTATATGCTCTCCCTCAAGCAGCGAGTAAATAGTAGATTGTTCTGGGTTTTTTAGCGTTTACTAAGCAACAAGTCGAGGAGACGAAAAACTCCGCTTAAAAATTGATCTTGTGTCACATCCTATCCGGGATGTACGAATTGGGCAGATGCCTACTACTGTACCTAAGAAAGCGATCTATTCATAAGTTATTGCATATGTCGGCGGTTTTAAATTTAAAATCCCATATTGTAACTAATGGTTTCACGCTTTCACGATTATCAGACAATACTAGATCCAGAATTATTTCAAGTGTAACGGGAGAGTGTTTACTTTCTTGCAACAATTGTAATTCTGTATAATCTAATGTTACCTGATATTTGTGAAAGCATGAGACTATTAGTTACAATAGGTGGTTTTAATTTCTAAGTAACTCTGCCTATATGTATATGCAGCCATTGAAACAATTCAACCTATCTGTCAATCATTAATTCTACTTTTAACCTATTTATTTTTACCATTATCAAATGGAACCTATTTATCACGCCCATATATATATATATATATATACACATATATCGCCAATGGTCCGGGAGATCTGGGTTCAACCCCAGATCGCGTCATACCAAAAACTTTAAAAAAGGGTACTTGATACCTCCTTGCTTAACACTCAGCAATATAAAGTACGTATCAAGGGTAAAGTGGAGCAATCCAGAGAAAGGAGTAGCGTCCTTCCCTACACCTAGGTGTAGTAGCTATTAAAAAGGGAGCCTTCTAGTCACCCTCGACTACGGTCGCCAACTTTACTTACTTACTATAAGATAAGATGAAATAAAGATCGACTATGTTAAACTCTAAGGTGTGAGCACTTTATTTTTTATACTTAATACATATTGTAATATTACTCTACACTTTCGTTTATTGACCACTATATTAGAATTAACGCTAGAAACACACACACACACACACACACACACACACACACATATATATAGTTGTACCAAACTTTTGAACGGTAATATATATATATATATATATATATATATATATATATATATATATATATTACGGTTCAAAAGTTTGAGACAACTAATTTTTTCTTTAAACTTGAAGAACGAATAAAGTTTCATGTGTTTAAAGAAGAAAGTTAATTTTTTTCTATGTTTGCATGCAATTATGCAATAGTTCAAATTAAAATGAATATTAAATAATCATAATTTTAATTAAAGGAAATTATTTTTTTCTTTTCATTAAAGAATACATCACAAGCCTTTATTATCGCAGATCAAATTCTTAGCATCCTTTCTCGTAACTTGTAAAAAGATATTCGTTGAAGTTATTTCTAAACAGTGTGTAAATGTGTAAACAACTCTGGCTTAATGTTTTCTGGATCACTTCCAACTTTATGATCAATTATAAAATCAGACCTTATTACGAATTTTGGGAAACAATTCAGTATGGTCACAAACCTTTTGGTCAGTAGTATATATATATATATATATATATATATATATATATATATATATACTATAATTGTGATTATTATTTAACGCTAAAAGCGTTTTTAATTAATATGATCTTTACAGTGCAAAATTACAATATTATTTCAAATATGAAATAAGATATAAACAGAATAAAAATTCACAACTCGGAGTTTCACGCTTTCGATAGTGAGCTAGTATTCAACACACACACACACACACACACACACACACACACACACACACACACACGCATATATATATGTGTGTGTGTGTGTGTGTGTGTGTGTGTTTGGTTAAAAACAGAGAGTAAGTGTAAATTAATTTTTAAAAAATCTTGTTTACAAAACAAGGGAAAGTAAATCAGAATCGAATGAATGTAGAAAATCCTGCCAATGGTATACTTATACGCACTTTGTATCAACGCCTTCGGGAGAAGTCATAGATCTACTTTTAAAAATACTGTACTTTATTGCTAGATATCACAACAAATATCTCGCGTTCCATTATTGTTTATGGAGAAGAGAGTTAATGAGTACGTATTCCGATAAACCTCTCTTCCATAATTGCCTTAATTGCCTAAACTGAAGTGTAATATAATGGCCGATAGATTTCGTTTTATATATCTTGCCTTTGGGTTTAGTTAGGCTGAGAACATTTCAGCTCAGTGCATGGGTTAGTTAGGTGCAAACTTGAGCGCAGGTGTTGACGTGCACGTGGGGAGGATGTGTCGTTCACAGATGTCAAAATAAAAATCCCAGATAGAGAGTATGACCAGGGGATGTGAATGACGTCATGCACCTGAAGCGCGCGCGGAGGATTTTGAGAGATTTGAAAAAGTCTGTTTGTTGAGTTCCTGGCTCGGAAGAAGAAGTTTGACTTTCAATTGATCGCCGAGGCCTTGTGGCGGGTGCCACACGTGTTGGAGGGGGGTGGCAGATGGAAAAGCCAGCATAGAAAGATTGTGCCTCTCTCCTTATGTCGAAAAACCTTTTAACTCAAAGGTAATAAAAAGTTTCGTACCTGAACTAAAAGTCGTAAGTGTTTTTCGTGTCTCGGGATTTCTATGTTATACATATGTGCGTTATGGACATTTTGAACGTTTTGCGTACCGGTATGAATATGTCTATTTCACATATTCATATATGGCTATGTAACAGAAGCAGCTGCTGTCTTTTCTACAATGAAACACGAATTTGAGGTTGATCGTCTTCTTCTGGGAAGAAGCAACGGCATAAACTCATTGACATTACTCTGACATGGAGTGGTAATAACTGCCAGGATCTTTTTAAATAATTCATATTCGATAGAAATACTTAATGCCATATCATTGTGAATTATTTGATTGGGTTTCTTTGTTTAATGGCATATCAACCTTTGTAGGTTATATAATGCCAAAGCCATTCTCATAGAAGAACAGTAGTGGTACTAATTAACTCATAGCTGGAAGGATAAGGGGGTTCATCCCTTTCCCTAGGGTATTTGTCTGAAAGTGAACGTAATAGTGCGACTGGGGTTCGAAGTCGTTTACTACGATTTCGCAGTCCATCGCTTTAACAATTACTCCACGAGGACAGCCGCTGTGAATTACCTGTATTGATAAAAGTTACAACAAGATATAATTGTTTATTAAGGATTACTATCATTAACTTGAAGCCATATAAATCTGTGTAAACAAACGACTAATTTTTAATCGAAATGATTATCTGAAAATACGTGGTGCTTTCAGACTTTTTTTTGTATAGGCATTTTAAATTGTCGTAGACACTTGATAATTCAGTATGTTATTGTTATACATCTTATGAGATGAGTGGCCAATTTTTATGATTTTAGGTTAAATTGAACAGCTACAACAGGAATTGGAATACACCCTACTAAAGCCTGATTGTCACAGCTGGTGAATTTCAAAAATGCAATCTGGACGTAAGGACATTTTAGAAGAATGATATGCAATAAAGTTCTGTTTTAAGCTTGGAAAAAATGCCACAGAAACGTATGGAATGCTTCACACTGCTTTTCGACACTCTTGCATGACTCGAGCATGAGTTTTTGAGTTGCATAAGAGATTCAAGGAAGGCAGGGAGTCTGTGAGGGATGATGAGAGGAGTGGGAGAAGTAAGGAAGTCAATACACCAGAGTTGATTGGTCAAAGGGTTAGGGTTAGGGTTACTATTTTGGGGTTTTAAGGGAGTTCAGGAAGAGATTCCTTGGGAAGAGGCCAGCACTCTTCAAATCGGGTCAGTGGCATTTCCACCAGGACAATACACCAGTCCACAACTCCATCCTTGTCACAGACTATTTGACCAAGATGGTCATCAAGTCAGTTCCTCAGGCTCCCTATAAGCCAGACCTTGCTCCTTGTGACTTTTGGTTATTCCCTAAGCTCAGAGGCTGTCGTTATGAGACAATTGAGAGATGAAAGAAGCTGTGACGAAGGTCATTGACACGCTCATACAAGAAGGGACTTCTAGAAGTTGTTGGGACGGTACAACAAGTGGGTCGAAGACGGAGGAGATTACTTCGAAGGAGACTAGAGTTTCATGTGTGTACTATCAATAAAAGTGCCCATACGAAAAAAAGTCTGGAAACTTATTTAATTATCCTCGTATATAATTATTCGTATTGGATAAGATTACTTGAACCATGTGAATGTGAGTGAATTATTTGTATTTGATAGATATCATATACATTTTTCGACTCATCTTGGTCTAACATTGTGGTTTTCAAAGTGGGCGGTACCGCCCCACGGGGGGGGGGGCGATATGAACTTTCAAAGGGGCGCTGGCGAGTAAACAGTCAAATGGGGGCGTTGAAATTGTGAAGGGGGCGTTGGAGCAATTACAGTAAAATGTGACGTTGGTGTTGGTCGAAAGGCCAGAAAAACGGGGCGATTTAATTAAGCGTCCCCCAGTCGCTGCAACTAGACGTATGTTTCACGTCTGTATCCAGAACTCTCTTCGTAAGGGACAATTTTCCCTTGGTCACCGCTTTCCCCTTTGTTTACTTCCTGTTTCTTGCTGCGACGTTAAACTTTCTGCCCCTTTTTAAATCCGTTACTTTTATTTCTCATTTCTTCTCCCCTTCTTAATTTCTCTTTCGGGTTGCCTTAAGCTCTGCTCTTGGGAGTTTATCCTCTCCTTATTAATTAATCCCAAACTCTCAGCATTGCGAAAGCTACGAGACTTATTCTTCTCGGCGGGACTTTCAACCATTCCGCCAGACATTTTTCTTCCCGACAACACGCATTCTTTCCTTCTCGCTTCAGTCACCCCTTCAACATGACTCTGGTATGTTTCGTTTGCCTTATCTCACCATGTTTACTTCCTACTTGTTGCCTTCAATTTAAATATTATCAGAATATTATTCCTATTTGCCATGCTACTAGTTTCGCTTTTACTCGCTTTATTACTTAGTAGTAAACTAAAATTCAACTTGATACAGTCGCCTTACTTTCCCTCCTTTCCTCTCTTTCTTCTTTGCCTTTCGCTTTCTCCTTTGAAATTTCAACTTATTTCTTCCCCTTCGTTGCGGTGAAAACTTCTTTGTTTTTATTTTTTCTTTCAGAAATTTACCTGTCTCACGTTGGAATAAATATCTCTTTCATAATTTTGGAATTAGTTAGTCCGAGTTTATTCTGACTGTCTAAGCAAGATGTTTATTAACATTTGGTGAGGGCAGCATACATACATTGCAACCCCAGGAGCATTGAAAAAGAAGTGTAGGCAATACTCTGTGGAGTACTTGAAGTATGGATTTATACAATCACCGACCAATCCACAACAACCAATGTGCTTGGTTTGTGAGAAAAACTTTTCCAATAAAGCAATGAAGCCGTTTAGGCTCCTCGACTCATCCCGATAAATCTGGTAAAACACTGGCGTTCTTTCATTCTCTTCGAGATCAATTTTTGAAGCGAAAAACAATGAATATGTTTACTTCCTCATCGAAAAATTCAGATGATGGTCTGAAGGCTTCTTACAACATTTTTTTGCTGATATTGGAGAAGAACTGATTCTGCCTGCAGTTAAAGAGGTTATTAAAACAGTCTTGCACAAGTCATAAAATCGATTTCTCTCAGTGACAACGAAGAGTAGACAAAATGGCTGAAAACCTCGAAGATCCCCAGTAAGATGTTGATGACAACTGAGTTCAGTTTGCAATTGGACGAATCCACTCTTCCGGGAAACGGATACTTCTCGCATATGTGCGCTTCATCAAGGGTGGTTCACTGTGTCAAGAATTATTGTTTACACGTCTCCTGGAAACAGATACCAAAGGAGAATCAGTGTATCGAGCTGTGGAGGACTATTTCCAGAAAAAAAGCATTCCATATACAAACATCATCTCATGTGCTATAGATGGCACCCCGTCCATGGTTGGTCGCCACCGTGGATTTTTAAGTTATTTGAAAAAATGTGTTCCGAAAGTCCTCACAGTTCACTGTGTGATCCATCGACAACACTTAGTGGCAAAGAAGCTACATGAATCCTTATCGACTGTGATTACTGCAGCCAACAAAATCAAAGCGAATGCTTTCAATTCTCGACTATTAGCTGGGTATTGAAAATGACGAAGATTTTCAATGCATGCTTCTCCATACAGAAGTTAGGTGGTTGACGAAAGGTAACTGTTTAAAAAGGTTTTACACGGTGTTTAACAGTGTTCTGGATTTTTTTCAAGAATCCAACCCTGAGCTTTACGACAAACTGAAATCGAGTAAGACAGATATTGCTTCCTTTACTGAAATGTTTTCCAAATTCAATGGAGTGAATTTGCAGCTGCAAGGTGATGAGACTTTATTAATCAAAGCTAAGTCCGCTCTCTCGGCATCCCTCTAAAAATTACAGCTCTACAGCAGGAACCTTGGATACCGCGAATTCCGTCAGTTTCTTTGTTTGTCTGACTTGGAGAAGAAAGCAGGAGTGAAGGACAGTGACATTGCCGTGTACTGCACTCATTTAGCGGAACTCCACATGGGTATGTCAGTCAGATTAAACGACCTATTTTCTCTTGAAATCCCTGGTTGGGTGATCGATCCGTTTACTGAACCCAGCACAGAGGTGCTAACCCATCTAGAAGAGGAACGTGTAAGTTTACAAAATGACGAGGATCTGAAACCAAAGTTCAAAACCTCTTACCAAGCCTTTTGGATGAAAACAGCGATCACAAAACGCTACCCAACCCTGTGGAAAGACATCAAGTTGTTTTTCAGTGCTTTTCCGACTTCCTAGTAGGTTAAGAGGGGATTCATCGCTATTTCCAGGCTCCTCACCAAACAAAGAAACAAACTCAACATAACAGAGCGTGGTGATCTGAGACTGCTCCTCACAAACCTTCATCCTGATGTTGACTGTTTGATTGCAATGCACCAAGCCCATCCAACTCATTAAGCAGGGTAGTTGTTAATGATTACAATTTATTTCATGTTCAGTTCAAGGTGTTTGTGATTGAAAAATAAATGTAGCAATCCGTTCGAAGGAATTCGTGCAAAAAACCTCAAGGCGACACTCTTATTTCTAGATTTATCGAAGGAATTTGACTCCATACACAGAGAGGTGACGGAGAAAATACTTGCAGCTTATGATTTCCCTAAAGAAACCGTCGCAGTCATAATGATACTCTATAAAAGTACGAAAATAAAACTTTTACATTGTCACTGGTGTTCAACTAGGGGATACATTATACTTTTGTTTATAATCTGCCAAGACAACGTACTTCGGACGTCAAGATATCTAATGAAAAAAAATGGCTTCACCCTGGAAAAGGCAAGAAACCGAACAATACTCTACTCAGACTTACGGACGCAGGCTGCACTGATAACATAGCGCTTCTTGCAAGTACATCTACCTAGGTTGAATTCCTGCTGCATAGTCAGAAGCAGGCAGCAAGTGTCATTGGCCCCCTTGTGTATGCTGACAAAACAAGTACATGTACTTTAATCGAAGAAGAGACATCTTCACACTAAATGGTGGTTTCTCTAAAACTAATGGACAAGTTCACCTAAATCGAAAGCAGTGTATCATCTTCGGAAAATGATATCAATACACGACAAGCGAAAGCATGGACTATAATCGACAGGTTATCGGTCATAGGAAGTAAGACTCATCCGACAAAATAAAACCCAATTTTTCCAAGCAGAGGTCGTGTCAGTACTACTATATGGATGCACTACACAGACGCTGACTGAGTGTATAGAGAAAAAGCTAAACAGGAATTGCACAAGAATGCTATGAGCAATCTTGAACGAATGTTGGAAATAATATCCCACGAAGAAGCAGATGTACGACCACCTACCTCATATCTCTAAAACAATCCAAATTATACAGGCAAGACTGCTGGAGAAGTAAGGAGAAACTCATTAGTGTCGTTCTCCAATAGACCTCTGCACATTGACGTGCAGGTGTTGGACGACCAGCTAGAACTTATGTACAATAGCTCTGTACGGACACAGGATGTAGTCTAAAACACCTACCAGAAGCGATGGACGATATAGATGAAAGGAGAGAGAGAGAGAGAGAGAGAGAGAGAGAGAGAGAGAGAGAGAGAGAGAGAGAGAGAGTCGAACATCCATGCTAGCTGCACGACATAATGTTGATGATATATATATATATATATATATATAGAGTGAAGCTGGTTTGGATAGAAATAGAATGAAATAGATAGATAGTACGAAACAATGAGATAAAGACGAAGGTAGATACATATATAGATATATAGGGGCAGGCTCTGATAGAAATAGAACGAGGTAGATGGATGTATCGATTGATCAATAGTTACATAAATTTGAACATATATATATATATATCGGGACAGGTAGATATAGAATTAGAATGAAATCGATAGAAAAATAGATAGATAGAAAGTATGTATGAAACAGTTCTGAATATATAAAAAGATACACAAGTGAACGTGTGCGTGCATTCGTTAATGCTTTGCTTTGTCCTGCTTCTTTCTTTATTCGACATTTTTTATTAAAAAAAAAACATCTTTCAGCTTTGATTTATTAAAAGAAAAACATTATTTCTAGCTAAGTTTAGACATGATCCTTTTACTTGTAATTACTTACAAAGTCTATTTTCGATGTCTGCTTTAATCTTCAAAGAACTTATATCAGCTATGGTTTGCGTGATTTCAGATTCACACTTTCTAAAGAAATATCACACGAAATTTGTTCGCTTGCTGATTCTCTCTTTCGTCTACTATAAGACATAATGTCTTCCGTCCCATTAACGACTTAAGTGCGTAACCGTACACAATCATTACAAGCCAGATATGGTTCAATGGTTAGAGTATGAAACTGAAGGTAGCGTGGTTCAAGATTCTCTCCTCCTCTTCCTCTTCCTCCTCCCATCTTCTTCCTCTCCAACTAAACGCAGTGATGACTTATGGTTTGGCCACGGTGAAAGCACCGATTTCTGCTTGTCCACCGAGGTTAAGCAACGATGTACCTGCTAAGTATTTAGATGGGTAACAGAGAGTACTTTGGGGCTCGTGTACTTAATTAAATAGAGAGATAGGTAGATATATACATGCACATATAGGGTAGACTGAGATAGATTGATAGATAAGAGTAGATTTAAAGCACCGGTTCCCGCTTTTCCACCGACGTTAAGCAGTGATATATCTGTTTAGTATTTAGATAAGTAACCACATAGGTACTTGAGGGCTGGTGTACTTAACAATGAAATACATACATACATACATACATACATACATACATACATAGGGTTAGACCAACACAGAAGAAGAATGAGATAGATGTATGCGTGTATATAATTGGTTAGACTGAAAGAGGATGGGCTTTTTGCTTAGATGATGCACCAGGCCGTATAAATGGTGCTCCTGATGAAACCCGAACTCACTCGTTAAAGCTTGCTAGTATAGCTTACGAACCATTACAACACCTGAGGCGCTCTCAAAGAGAATGGGATAGATGTGAACATACTACGATTGCTTCGTAGATGTATATATTATATATGCATAGTGTTGTATCGTGGTAAGTAAAAGATACACAGTGAAACAGAGTCAATTATTTATTTACTCAAGTGGTACAATCCGACTAATATTATAAGTCTCTCGTTGTAGGTGTTACGTCCGAAGTAGGTCTTAATACTGACCGACGTCCTTCAGAGCTGTCTCTCTGCATCTGCTTCTGTCTGCCGTGCTTGAAAAACGGCGTCTTTTATACTTCTGTGATACCGGAAGTTCATGGTACGAGCCACTATACAACACATATATTGGGGCAAAGTGAAAGCTCTGCTAGATTACTGATGTTAAGCAGCGATGGATCTGCTCAATACTTAGATAAATGACCAGCAGATACTTTACGGCTTATCTACATTACAATTAAATATGATATTACTCATGATTTCAAATTAAAACAAAAGAGGAAATTGAATTTTTTTTTAAATGAGTCTTTTCAATCATTTATATTAACTTTCAAAACTCATCATATTAATTATAAGATGGCCATTGATGTTCATAAAGTACTTTGACTTAAAATCTTTTATCCATTTATGCCAAGCAAGCATCTCATTTTTGAAATCTAATTAGCAATATTGTCTAGTTAGACATTCTTTCATAATGAAAATATGTTATATTAGATTTCGAAGATAAATTATTCGTTTGGCATAATGTTGGCAGACACCTTATTCTTTTTCTTATATTGATCTATCTCGCCAGATTCTCTGGTTTTGTATCTGGTACTTCGGATGTGAACTTATTTGGGTGATCTTGGGTTTATCTTGGTCTCCATGTCCACTTATAAATGGACTCAAAAGGTCGGTTTGATTTTCGACATATTTATTCACCCAAATTCCCACGTCAACCGTACTACTTAGCTAATAGACACCCTGGACTACTCTCATTCTCTCTAAGTGACCTGATAGAGCCAACCAATCAGAGAAATGCTAAAAAGATCAATCTGGGGCCAAGTCTTGTCCTCACATCACGAGTTATTTTTCCTGGCTCTTCTAATGAATTACCTGTTAATTTTGAATTCATATATTTTGAATTCTACATTTTACAAAATTAATAGGTGACCTATTCATTATGTAACAATAAGTAAATGGGGACTTTTATACAGAGTACTTTTCCAACATCAGTGACCATGGTAAAACTGTGTGGCAAGCCAATGAAATTTGTTGACCAGTCAATATCTCATCTACTGAAAGCGATGTCAACATGCACTTATCAAAGATATGGACGGCTATTGACTGATTATTGATCATATGAAAATCTTGTTACATATTGACCTTTGACAGGCCGGTTAGTTAGTGGATTTCAAAACAGGAAGCGCAGCTGTGCCTTAAGATAAGCAAGGGACAGCGGAAATGCCACGTGAATTACGTAGGCATCCGAAAAGTATAAAACGACAGAAATTTTTCAACCTTCAGGAGAGACCATTTAGTCCGCAATCAGCAGAGTCAGTGGTAAGCAGTGAAGGCTAAGTGTTTTGAGCGCAAGCCCAGGTGGGGGGCGGTGGGTTGAAAGCCTGCCCTCTATCAGTGTCCCCCTGAAAGAAGCGCGAAAAAGCAAGGCTCTCTAGAGATGTATCTCCACTTAATGTAAATTTGAAGATATTGTATCGTAGCAGTTCCCCATCTATCTGACTCTCTCTCTCTCTCTCTCTCTCTCTCTCTCTCTCTCTCTCTCTCTCTCTCTCTCAGACAACCATTTCGACCTTTCGTAAATAAAAAGGTTATACTTTTATAAGTAAGAGTTGTCAATTTCTCCCTCACCATATGCAACAATTTGATATCTCGGATAAAAGAAAACGGGATTCCTTTCAGGCTGTGTCCGTGTCCGTACTATTGTATAGATGCACCACCAGAAAGCTAACGAAACGCAGAGAGAAAAAGCTAGATGCGAAGTACACAAGAAATTAACGAGTTTCCGTAGCGTGGTGGTTAACATGCTGAACTACGGAATCGTAGTAAGCGAGTTCGAACTCTAGTCGCACTATTACATTCACTTTTGGGAAAGGTGTGAAATCCCTTATCTTTTCCACCTATGGGTTATAATAGTACCACAGCTAGTCTCCCATAAGGATCGCTTTGGTAAAGGTTGATATGCCATTAAACGAAGAAAAGATATTAATATGTTGATTCGCCATTAAATAAAGAAAAGAGAACGAAACCAAAAACAAGAATGCTATCTGCTACCTTGACCAAATCTTCGAAGCAATAGCTCACAAAACAGCAACTGTTCGGCCACTAATTCTTCATCTCCCAAAGAAAAACGAACAAGACACCCGGGAGAAGTAAATTCGAACACATCAGTGACGTCCTATCATGAACTTCTACATATAGACTTGCCAATGCTGGCCGACCATCAAGTACTTATACACATCAGCTCTGTGCGGACACTGGATGTAATATTGAAGATTTTCCAAAAGGGGTAGATGTTGTCTGTATGTGCGTGTGTGTGTTTGTGTATGTGTGTAAAAGAGAGAGAGAGAGAGAGAGAGAGAGAGAGAGAACCAGTACGTCTTGATGATGATGTAATATATATTTTCCAAAAGGGATGAATGTTGTGTGTGTGTGTGCGCACGCGCGCGCGTGTGTGTGTATGTGTGTGTGAGAGAGAGAGAGAGAGAGAGAGAGAGAGAGAGAGTCAGTACGTCTTGATAATGATAACTGTTCATTAAAGAATTTATTGCTTAGAGATTTGAAAATGATATCAGCTCACTTTGAACGTCTATAGTTTCACTTCAAATTATGGCGCTAACTTTGGGGATTATTTAACGTATTTTTGGGTTAAAAAATAGTTTCATTTATGAGGAGTAAAATAACCCTGGTCGAATTGAGTTAAAAAAATCTTTTCAGTGATAGCCCTAAAATTCCTGAAAGTTTCCTTGAAATCTTGCCAAAAATGGCGGAGATTTTGCGATGAACATTTGGTGAATAATAAAATCTTGACTCATATTTTCTTTTATTGTAATTCTCCCGGGTCATCAGACTACAACAACGAGAGAGAGAAAAAAACACTTCTCCAGAGAATATCTATATCAAAACAACGGTTTTGGATGCAAAGCAAAAAGATTCTTTTTTTCTTAGAAACTGCTAAGCTAAAGAAGCTGTTTTTGGCACTATTTGATTTTTGTTCCTTCCACCAACTAAAACATAGACATCTTGTTTTAATAGAAACTTATTACGAAGATATTTCTATTATTGAGAACATTGTATACTCTAGTATATAACATTTATGATACTAGGGTGAATCAAAAGTTTTGCAATATTTTGTTAACGTTAGGCCCAATTCGGTTATCTCTGGATTCTTTTGACGGTGACTATACAATACAGTTTGACTAAACTGAATAGCTAGAAATGGAATTGTTTTTCACAATTAAACTGTACTAAAATTTAAACTGCGTGCTTATGCTAAACTGAATTATTTGAAATAGAACAGTTTTTTTTACATTGAAACTGTATTTACTCTAAGTTGAATTGTTTTAAATAAAACTGATTATTTTATTTAAAAATGGATTTGGCGTTAAATAACCTACAAAGTTTGATATGCCATAAAACCTAAGCAACCAACCAACCATTACTTTAATTAGGTCAAGGATAAAGAAAAAACTGATATGCAAGACATATATATAATATATATAAACATATAACAGGGCCGCTCGGTTAGTTCTCCTAATCCCTGGACTGAATCTATAAGTGTCAGTTCTTAGGGGTCCGAAAATGAGAATAAAAACTGCCGTGCTTAGATTGCAACGAACTGGCTGTCAGAGAGGAACACGACTATTATAAAATCATCTATCATCAAGACGCATGCACAATGCCATTACTCAGGCCCATACTTTTGTCTAAGCGTGTGAACTCATGACACCGTAAACATGTGTCGCCTTTAAGGCTAATAAAGGTACATCATTCGATAAAACAAATGTAAAAAGTCTTGAACCGCCAAGTTTATCAAATGTTAAATGACTAAGCTTAGGTAGCCCGATAAGCCCCTTGAAAAAACACTATAATTTTATAAACCCATCAATCTTATTATATTTGCAATATGGAGGAGTACGAATAAACAATACAAGTACATGAAAACTAACGGGAATAATATTTAGTAATACTCTTGTAAAAGGGGTTTATCTCATGTTTGATGTGGTTCCGTATTTTGTATTGGCGCTAAGAAAAAAATATTCGAAGTTTTCGGAAGCACCCCGTGTGGAAGAAAGGCGTAACACAGTCTTCTTTGGTTAGTTTTCCTGTAATCTATCTTGTTTCAGACTCAGTATGTATTTACACAACACAAATCCGAAATGTGCAGAAAGTGGTACAAATTCAATAAGCGGAGTAAGGCTAGTTTCGAAACCTTCCTTCTTCGAAATTTGTTGTTTGAATAGCCCTCCCACAAAACAAGTTTCGTCCACCCAACTATTTTTGCATATTTGGGTCAGAGCAAATGGAACCATGTTTTTCCTCTCGTAACTTGCGCGAAGTGAAACAACTACCTTTGAGCTGGATTTGAAATCGGCTCGCTGATTCCATTTCCCACAACCGTTACGCTAAGCGGGCATCATTTCCAACTAAGTAACTATTGACAAATACAAGGTCAGGATTTTGAATGCTACGGATTTAAGGCCGGATGAAGAATAATCATAAAAGAGAGATGAAAGAGAACGAATGACATATTGACAACGTATTTGACTTCCGACCTTCTCAACGCAATATCCTACTTTCTATAAGACTTTACTCTTCCACCCGTGTGAATTTAACTTCCCAGCAGAGTAAAGTGTACGTCAAGATGAAAAGGGAAATAATCTTTGCATCACGAATTGCAACCATCAACACCACAAAATCACGCAGAATACTTAGAAGAGTCCTGAAAATATGAGGAAACTTACTGAAATGCAAGTTCGTGCAGGTATCAAAAAGACGCAACAAAATAGCAAATGTAGGCTATGCGGTGACAGAGATGAAACGATCAATCACATAAAAAGCGAATGCAGCAAATTAGTGCAGAAGGAATATAAGACTAGAAACGACTAGGTCGGCAAGGTGATCCACTGGGAGATGTGCAAGAAATTTAAATTTGACCATACGAACAAATGGTATATGAAAAACCCAGCATCTGTCCAAGGAAATAACACACATAAACTCCTATGGGACTTTGATATACACACGGATCACTTAATCTCAGCCAGAAGACCAGACCTTATTATAATCAACAACAACAAAAAAAAAAGAGAACTTGCAAAATTGTCGACTTTGCTGTCCCGGCTGACCACAGAATAAAACTGAAAGAATTGGAAAAGAAGGATAAGTACCTGGACCTTGCTAGGGAATTGGAAAAACTATGGAACATGTAGGTGACAATTATAATTGGTGCGTTTGGAACAGTAACTAAAGGATTACTAAAGGGACTGGAAGACTTCGAAGTTGGCGGACGAGTGGAGACCATCCAAACAACTACATTACTGAGAACTGCCGGAATACTGAGAAGAGTCCTGGAGATTTGAGGAGACTTGCTGTCACTCAAACTCCAGTGAAAGACCATCAGCTAACACTGATGTGAAAAACTCTAATGAGTAAATAATAATAATAACTAGAAAAGACTGTGTGAACAAAGTGATCCACTGGGAATTGTGCAAGAAATGTAAACTTGACCATACGAACAAATGGTATATGCACAACCCAGCATCTGTCCTGGAAAATGAGACGCACAAACTCCTCTGAGATCTTGAGGTACAAACAGATCACCGAATCTCGGCCAGGCAATTAGACCATATAATAATCAACAAAAGAAAGAGAACTTGCAGAATTGTAGACTTTGCTGTCCCGGCTGACCACAGAGTAAAATTGAAAGAAAATGAAAAGAAGGATAAGTACCTTGATCTTGCTAAGGAATTAAAAACAACTGTGGAGCATGAAAGTGACGTTTATACCATTTATAATTGGTGTTCTTGGTAGAGTCACCAAAGGATTGATACAAGAACTGGAAAACTTTGAAATAACAAGACGAGTAGGGACCATCCTAACTACAGCATTATTGAGATTGGCCAGAATACTGCGAAGAGTCTTGGAGACGTGAGGAGACTTGTTGTCTCTCAAACTTCAGTGAAAGATTATCAGCTAACGCTGATGTGAAAAACTCTTAAATAATAATAATAATAATAATAATAATAATGATAATTACAGATATTTGAAATAGAGAATGAGACGCATAAAATTCTCTGTGATTTTGAGATACAAGCAGATCACCGTATCCCGTCCAGAAGACCAAACCAAGTAATAATTATCAAAACAGAACGAAATTGCTTTGTAGAAGATTTTGTCGTTCTGGCGAACCACAGAGTGAAAAGAGAACGAAAAGATCAACAATTACTAGGACCTTGCCAGAGAACTAAAAAAGTTGAAGAACTTGAGGATGACGGTGATACGAATTATAGTTAGTTTTCGAGAAAAGACTGGACGAATTGAAAATCAGAGGTTGGTTGGAATTTATAGCATATATACCTTTTTAGGCTATTTAACGCCAAATCCATTTTTATGGAAATAGTCAGTTCATTTCAAACAATTCAATTTAGAATGAGTACACAGTTTAATTGTCAAAAACATTTCTATTTCTTGCTATTCAGTTTAGCCAAACAATTCTAATTCATAAGTATAAGTATTGATTTTTTTAGCACACAGTTAAATGTCAAAACAGTTCTATATCAAACAATTCAGTTTAGCGTAAGTACAGTTTCAATGTCAAAAACAGTTCCATTTCAAACAATTCAGTTTAGCATGAGTACGCAGTTTAAATGTAAGTACACAGTTTGGTTATGAAGAACATTTCTTTTTCAAGCGATTCAGTTTAGTCAAACAGTTCTAATTTAAATAATTTGCATAAGTATGCAGTTTAGTTTTATTTAACCCATATATATGGTCCTATCAGGTGCTACCATTCCGGGTCAGACTGGATCCGGGAGCAATGGCAATAAAGGTGTGCTCCACATTCCCCAAAGCCCCAGCATTACTGGAACCTCACCAACAGATTGTTTAGTGTCATATCCAGGACACTATGCAGAGGTGCAGTCGGTGTATTCTCCACCCTCAACCGACTTGGCAATGAAGATCAGAGAAAGAATCGAGACTTCAGATTACAGCATTGTTGAGATCAGTTAGAATCCTGAGAAGGGTCTTGGAGGCTTGTGGTGGGTTGCTGTCACTTATAATCCAATGAAGGACCACCATCAGATCCTGGTGTGAAAAACCCGCAAGGAATATGAAAATGATAAATCGAGACTATCCAGATCACAGAACTGCTAACATTAGATAGAATACTTAGAATAGTTCTGAGATCTGAGGAAACGTTATTGAAAAACCATGTTAGGACTGGTACGAACAAATCTAGACGAGTAATATAATAACGTTATATGTCTAATCAGAAATTCCGTTGATGATAAATAATCTCCATTAGCATGTTAGACAGTAAATATAGTTAGCGAAATTAAAAACACCCCGAGAGCAAAACTAAAAACTTCCAATCAAGTAGAAAGTCTTCAGAAGTGAAAAGAACATTTTAAGAATCTACTTGGACTCTTGACTGTGGAAGAACTATATGCAGTTCTGAAAACAATCAAAAGCAGAAAATCTGCAGACGTCGACGAAATACTTCCTGATGTATGGAAGACAAGACATACTTCTTCGATTATGTATAAACAAAACACATCTAAGAAATAAAGGAAAAGTTGAATCCTCCTTTTCTCGAAGAAAGACGACCTCGGAATCACCAAAAACTATAGAGGCATATAATTCTTGCTGCCATAGGTTTTTAGTGTTCAGCTCCTCAGTCGTATGCGACCTGAATTTCAGAAAGCTGCTAAGAAAAATCAAAACGAATTTCGAACAAATCATTCCACAATTTCTCAGATTCTGTCAATTCGTTGAATCATCGATTGGGTTCATGCAAAAATTCTCGAGGCAACACTTTTCTTTTTAGGTTTCTCCAAGGCATTTAATTCCATACACAGAGGATAAAGCGAATACTTCGAGCATATGACCATTCTAAAGAAACTTTTATTGTTTCTAATGGTCTACAAAGATAGAAAAACAATGGTTTGCTTATCCAATGTTGACACTGACATTATCGCTGGAATCTTGAAAAGATATACATTAGCAACATACATATCTAAAACTTGCCGAGATCACATCAACGAACATCAATAGATTTAATAAAAAGAATAAAAAATGGTTTGAAATTAAAAAGAAAAATAGAAGCAGAAAATATCCGGTTGAAACTATTACAGATGGTGATTGCTCAGATGTTCTGGCGCTTCTTGCAAATACACCAGCCTAAGCCGAATCTGCAGCACAATCTGGAGCATTAGCCTCTGCATGAACTCAGATAAAACAGAGTTCATGAGTTTTAAATAAGATGGAGCTATTTTCATATTGAATGGCAAGCCTCTGAAATTAGTATACAAGGAATGATTTTTTATATTAATCATATTTCGTTAATTATATTTTATCATTCAGTTTGGTTGGGCTTTGAACTATTTGGGTTAAGAGTTCGAAGCATAGTCATTGGATACAGTTTTACGCTCGCGTGCAAAGGATATGACTATCAATATTGTCATAATAAAACCCCAGAGAGGAAATAGTGCTGGAGTGTGGATGACGTCATGCCCAGAAGAGATGGTCCTGAGAATTAGAGGATTTTGAAAAAATAGTCAGTTGAGAGTTGAGATTGGACCATGTAGGCGGAGAATTGAGTTTCTGCCACTGAGGCAAAGAGTTGAGTCCTCTAGCGTTGAGGCATGTTGTTGGTTTTTTCGGATCTCTACCGACAGAGATCTTAAACATCACAAGATGTGTTGTATAGCCACATAATACATATATGCATGCAGAATCATAACTACGACACAATAAAGACAAGCGACACAGTTCTTCAGAAAAATATACCTCTCACTTTATTGAAAGGGTTGTGTGTGAGAGGGAGTTGGGGACTGAACAGAACTGCAGCATATTGACCCCCACTCTTATGGCCATAACAGCGTTTTTTTTTCCGTTCTCCTGAGCTGCTCAACCGGGAGCCAGGGGGCCTAGCCTCTCTGGGACAAAGTCCTCATTCCAGCATCTTCTCCAACTGCAACAGCTCAATCGGGGACCTGAGGGCTCCCTCTGTTGGGTGCTGGTTCTTTCTACAGCATCTTATCTCCAACTAACTCGAACTTCCTGTCGCCGGGGTTATATGATAATTTGACGCCCACTCTTCTTCCTGCGAGCGTCACAATTTCGCACTCAATTCAACCCCTCGACAGTCAAAGTTATATCCTGATATTTCTCGACCGGATGCACCTGTTATTTACACAGGTGCATTTAATATTTTGACAGCTTGGCCGGGTCGGAGGTCAATATGCAAGAGATGCACCTCGCATTGGAATGGGGTTAGCATAGTAAGAATAGTGTCTCTCTCCTCTTGTCGAAGAACCGAAGCCAGAAGTTAATAAACCGTTCGTACCTGAAACAACAGAGTCCGCCTGTGTTTTGCATTTGTATTGTGTGTTTGCATATGTATATGTGTAGTATACAACACTAGTTCACACTGCTCGGTAGCCATATCTCATCTACTGAAAGTGATGCAAACGTAAGCATAGAAAAGGCATGGACTGCAATTGACAGGCTATCAATCATAAGGAAATCAGATCTCACAGATAATATGAAGCGAGAATTCTTCCAAGTTGAAGCCATATCAAAACTATTGTATGGTTGCACAAACAAAACGCTTGGAGAAAATGGGAAAGAGAGAAAGATGCTGCGAGTTGTTTTGAACAAACCCCAGGGGCAGCATCGTACAAAACAACAATTGTACAGCCACTTATCTCCCATCTCACAAAACCATCCAAATAGTACAAGACATGCTGGGTACTGCTGAAAAAGCAGGGACGCACTTAGAAGTGACGTTCTCTAGTGGGCTCCTACACCTGGACTCACCAGTGTTGACCGACCAGTAAAAACTTACATACATCGGCTATGTGTGGACGCCGGATGCAGTGTAAAGGACCTGCCGTGAACAAATGATGATAGGGACGGGTGAAGAGAGAGAGAGAGAGAGAGAGAGAGAGAGAGAGAGAGAGAGAGAGTCAAGGGAATGCATACTATCAGCATGCCTAGATGATATATATATATATATAATGTTCTGGTGGCATATCTATGGGTTGAATGAAAAAATTTTTTGATCAAAGTGTCTTTAATTGATCTTTTATATCTATGAAGATACCTAGCAAATTAGATTTAGGAGAAGTGAGTTTCAAATCACCTGTGACTTGATCGGCTTTTTTATGTATTTAGATTTTTTGTGACTGTACGGTGTTTATTTTCAAGGTTGACCGCACTTTCAAATCAACAGTGACTTAGTGTTTTGTTTATTTGTTTTTATAGATGTTTAATGTTGTCAAATTCTTATTTCAAGGCCAGATGATTAAGGTTCATATCAAATACAAATGGCTCATATATTTTCAGGCTTTTTATCTGTTTGTCTTTTTTTTTTCATATATTGATTTCATGTTTATATTTTTTCCTTTTTTTTTCTATTATGGTGAATTAGCCCCGTTGGCTGGGGCGTTAGAGTATTCCGACTGCATCTTTGAAGATGGGTAATATCCACCAACAAGTGTCCTGGATATGAAATTAAACAATCTGATTGTGAGACTCTGGTCTTGAAGCTTTGGGGGAATGTGGAATATCCTTTCTGATTCACTCTGACACAGTGTTTATCCCTGCTAGGGTTCCCTTAATGGGGAAAAATGGAACTGTTTAATCATTTGACTGTATGCAAACAAATGATTAATATTAAATTGAATTATTAATATTGGATACCAATAAGTGAAACCATAAAACTGTGTGCAAACAGTAAATTGCAATACTTGAAACTATTTAACTGTCGGCAAACAAATGAGCTCTAGTTTGTTTAAAAATAATGTTACCTCCAAACTATTCTCATAAAAAGCCTATATTATACAGGTATAAACAGGCTTTGGCATTAAATAACCATCAATAGTTTGTATGCCATTAAACCAAATACCTAAACGAAACCAATCTCGGGAGGGGTGTAAGACCCTTCCCACCAAACGAGTGTCCTAGATATGCAGCTGAAACATCTGATAGCGAAGCTCCAGTCTTGGGATTTGGGAAATGTGGAGCACTCCTTCAATATCAATACCCTCAGGTCCACTGTGATCTGAAGTGGAAGTACCTTTTAGGCTCCCATCTTTGGGCGCAATAGAACTGTTCAAGGGATTATTAATATCAAAAAGAAATGTTAGTGTTGAATAACAATTCTTTAAACTGTTTAACTGCGTGCAAGTAGAACTACTAGTGTTCGATAGTATTTGGGAAACAAGAGAAATAACTCTCCAAAGGAGAAAAAGTTGTGTTGTCTGACGATTGGTCAGAATGTAGCATGGTGAATAAATAAATCATTACTATTTTCTCACTGACGTTTTCCTTTATCTTTGTCAATTCATGTTTCTTGCTCCAAGTTACACTGTTAAAAGTTAGTCAATAAAATATATTTGGCGACGAGGATTATTTTTTCTTTGACCTGCTTTGGTGAGTGACTTTTAATTTAGAAAATTTTTCACATATTTTTCCCTAAAAACTCCTTCTGCATGCTGGTTTTGTGGTAATTTGCATTATTCTCATTCGTGTTCGGACAAAAAACAAAAATGTCAGTTCTGTCACAAACGCGCAAACAAGAAAAACTTTTGCTGCTTGTCCAAAGGTAAATTTTCCGATTCTACTTTAAAAATAGTCCAAAGAAAATCTGTGAACAAGGCACATTAAAATCGAATAAATTTACATTCCGTATCAGCGACTAACAAAATTGATTTTGAATCCCGCACAAAGTATATTACTATTTCTGTCGACAAAATCCGAATTTGTTTCCAATTTGATACAGTTTTAGACATTACCTTAATCTTACAGTTAACATAGGAACGGTTAAAGAAACTTTATTTATTAAAAACGAATCACATTCCTCGGAGTAAATCTGGTGATGAAATTCGGCTATCTGATGAGTTGAATTGTAGTGTTTATTTTTCTAAGAAAAGTTTCTCTGAGAGATATTACATCACAGACTCTGATTTCAATTTGATTGGTCTAGACTGGATATACGCCCTGGATTTTTCTCTGTGCCACTCAACATTGTATTTAACACATTTGCTTTTTTCTGAGTTTCCGAGATTGAAAACTACATTCCTCAGCCTCTCAAAACGAGGTCCAGTGATATTTTCATGGAGAATCTTGGGTGTTGCAACAAAGTCAAAGCCACCTTCAAGCTGAAACCCGACGAGATGCCAGTTTTCCCCAAATGCCATATTTCTTATGCCATTCAAGACATAGCAAAAAAAGAGTTAAAGCGACTCCAACAAGCCTAAGCAATCCAGCCAACAAACAGCTTTGTATGGGTTGTCCCAATAATTCTCAAGAAAGAGACAAAGATCGTATACATGCAGATTTTTCCATACGCTTAAATGATTCCTTAGAGGCACATCATTACTAACGCCAGAAGATAATTTCACTAAACTTAATGGGGGAACTTGTTTGCAAAGATTGATTTATCTGATGTCCTTTTACAAATAGAAGTTAATGAGGATTTGAAGGAATTACTGATGATCAGTGCCCATAAAGGGTTATTTATTTCGTTACTATTGGATTACTTTTGGTGTTAAGTTAGCGATTACTTTATTTCGGTTGGTGATGTATATTATGTTGACTGGTTTAACCGGAACTATTGTATTTCTTGATGATAACATTATTGCAAATGAAACTCAGGATGAACTTTTGAACCGTTTATTATCTATCGGGTTCAGCGATATGGTTTTCATGTACAAACAGAGAAATGTCAGTTTTTCCGGATGTCGATCAAGTAATCAAGTTTTACCTTAAATGAAATGGACAATGAGCAGACCTCGAATATATCACAGCAATCAATAAACATTTCACGTATACGTTCTTTTTTTAGGCTTAGCAAGCTATTACAGTTCAGCTTAGCCGAAATTCCACCATTTTCGTACTCCTCTAAACCACCTTCTGAAAAAAGATGTTCCTTGGAACTGGGCATTAGAGTGTCAGTTTGCCTTCAAAAAATAAAATATTTTCTTTAGTCAAACTTACTTTTCCCACATTGAAACCCATCTCTTGACATCACCGTGATTTCGGCTACTTCAGACAATTGGTTTCAAGCAGTGATTTTTTACATTTTTCCAGATAGTTGTCTGAAGTCCATTGCTCATGCAGTAAGATCTTTGATTCCCGCAAAGTGGAACTATTGTCAAATTAAGAAGGAAGCTTTAGCAATTATATTTGCCATAAAGAAATTTAAAAAAAATTTTTATGGACGTAGATTTACCTTGATTACTGATCACAAACCCCTGGTTAATACTTTTGGATAAAAAAGCTATTGTTTATATTACAAATCGGTTACAAAGATGGGCCACAATTTTATTGGATTATGACTTTTCAGTAAAGTACCAATCAAAAAATTCAATTGGTTAGGCGGATGACTTATCCAGATTTATGAATGTACACCAGCATTTACATTGTTGCTACTGTATCTGTGGAGCCAGAAATTGTTTCATTGCTTAGAGCTACTGTAAGAGAATTGCCTGTCATCACACAGATGGTCCAGGAAACCACAGCTTCTGACTCACTGTTGCAGAAAGTCATTCACTATTACCTTGCAAAATGGTCTCAGACATGTCTAGACAAAGATTTTCAACACTTTTGCCATCAGAAAATCCCATTGTCCTTAGTGAATGGCAGTATTATTTTTGGAGAATGTGGGATTATTCCATTTACCTTACGAAATAGGGTCCTTAAAGAATTTCATTTTAGACATCAATATATTAGACGCATGAAAGCTTTGGCATGTAGCTACATCTATCATTCATAAATGGAAAAACAATTAGAAGATCTTTTCCTTAACTATAAAAATTGTCAGTCGCAAATTCCTCAAGAAAATCGGAATTCTTTTCTTAGGCTGTCCTGAATTCCCCGGGGTACGTCTTCATATGGCTTTTGTAGGACCTATCGATGGAAAATGTTTTCTGTTGTTAGTAGATGCCTACAGTAAATGTCCTGAAATATTCCGTTCAGAGGAAACCATTCATGCAGCACATTTTTAATAGATTCGGAGTCCCAGAGTTCTTAGTCTCTGACAATGGCACTGCTTTCATTTCAGTGAATTTTTCAGATTTCTGCCAGAAGAATGGTATCAAACACATACGCATACCATCATTCCATCCTCAATCAAATAGACGAGTTGGGCAATTTGTGGATACCTTCAAGAGGGTACTCCAAAAGTTCATAGGGGAGGGCACGGTGACCGAAATATTGGAGACACTCTTAACAAATAACAGAGCTGCACCACACCCCGAACGGTTGCTCACATACCAAGGCTCTGATGAATCGGAAAATCTGATTATATGTCAATGTCCTCCGTCCAAGCGCACAAAATTTCTGCGAGAAACATATGGCAATATAACAATAATTCAACCGCTATCATAGTGCTGTAAGTCGTACCTTCAATGCAATAAGTCGAACCTATAAATCTTAGCAAAATACCACCAAAATGGCCTAGAGAAGTGGACGTAAGGTTAAATCTCTTCCAAACTGGGAATGTCACTTACGATGTCAGCGTGCAACCCTCCACTTGAGTGTAGCATACAAACCCGCTACGATCTTCTAAACTTGAAATATCCACGAATCAAAGGTTAGATATTTTAATCAACATTTTGTTGGACACTTTTGATCTACCCCGGGAAAATGTTGAAAAGTTCACATAAAACAACAGAAATGTGGAACATATACTTTAATCACAAGGAATGAAAACTAGAATATCATTTAGAGTCAGACATTCCACCAAAAGGCAACAAGTAAACCCCCAACACAAAACTTACCATCAACCTAAAATGGGGAGGTGTTAGGGAGAAAAGGAAACGAACTCTCTCAAGAAGAAAAAGTTGAATTGTTTACCGGTGGGTAAAACTAAAAACTGTACTAATACCTGGACCTTGGCAGAGAGCTGAAGAAATTAGATATAATGAAAGAGGAGGTCAAAATTTGTTTTTATAACCAGATTTTAAGGAAACACTTCTCAAAAGTGCCTATTTTGAGAGTAAAAACATTGAAATATTTTCTGTGTTTTCTGTGTATATGGAAATATCAAGAAAACGTCTAGGTATATATATATATATATATATATATATATATATATATATATTCTAATTCTAATTGAATTGTTAGAAAAAGAACTGTTTGTGCTTTTAACTGTGTAAAAAATGACTGATGTTTAATTGAATTGTTAGTTATACATAACAATACTTGTAATCATTCAACCACGTGCGAACGAATGAGTAATGTTGAATAGAATAATTAGTGTTAAATAGTAATACTTGTTAGCATTTCACTGTGCGCAAACAAATGATTAATAGTAAATAGAATTATTTGTGTGTGATAGAAATGCTTAAAACCATTTGTCTCTGAAAATAGTGGTTGGGTTCATTTAAAAATGTTATGAACGAAATATGTTTACCAATCATTCATATTTTATATATATGTATAAAGAGGATTTAGCATTAAATAACCAATATTGGTTGATATGCCATAAAACCCAACCGACCAACCTTGACTTGTATATCTCCATTTTTAGAAGCGATAATCCAACTCAAACGGTGTTTATCAATTTTCATCAAGTCTGATGCTTCAATGCGTTATTAAGGCTCCTTTAAAGTCTGGTTTTAGATGATGGTGCTGTAGTTTTTAAATTTTCTTGTGCTTTTTTTACGTATGCGTCTGATACATAAATTCATTCGAGCCCAGGGCTATTTAGAGGTGATAAATTGATTCCAGGTGAAACCCTGGCTAATAATCATGTGTCCATTGTACGGTTTACCGTAGTTTTTGACAAATTTGTAAACCAACAGGAAAAATACGTCACTGAAAAAAGTAACAATTCTATATTGGAAAAAAAGTCACAATTAATTTATGGTAACCAGTTAGGGTTAGGGTTAGGGTTAAGTTTTTCAGAGAAATACGCTTTTTTTTATTTGAGTGAGACTCAAGGGATTTATCGAGTAAACAATATTGGTTTAAAGTTGTTTTATTTTTACGTGAGTTTTTTCTGGTGACTTTTTTCTGTGACTTTTACATTCCGATAGATACAACAAGTATGCCACACAAAGCAGCTTTTGATTATTAGTATATTTCTACAGCGCTCTTCTTTTTCAATTTAGGATCTATTAGACTTCAACAAGCCGTGCCCTAGGCGGTCAGTCTCTAGATCTATAAATACAGTTCACAGGACTAAATCAATATAAATATTTATATTCAAGTACGTGCGTATTCGGAGTTGCACACAATCGTACGAAAATTGTTACACTTCTATTCGATCAGTTTATCTTCTCCTTAGAGACATAAACCTGAAATTCCATTAAATGCCACTTTTTATTCAATACTATCGGCAACCAACTCCTTATCGATACGATAACAATGAAGTCCAGCCATTGTTGGCGCAAAAGATCCCAAACCGTCCGTACGTAAATACATTTTTTAATATACCTTTCAACGAGCATAAATAGGACCTAATATGGCCGATATCAGCGCGTGATAAGTTCTTCATTGTGCTTTGACGGGAAACTCTTTGAGAATGGTGGCCGGCCTGCTTGCCCAGCTGCTCGGCTGAAGGAGGTATAAAATGGCCGGAGGAATGAATGAAGATGTCGGGTAAAGAAAAAATAAATAAATAAAAAGAAAAAAGCGCTAACAAGCAAACAAACAAACAAACAAACAACAGAGAAGTGATTGGACAAATAATTGACCACGTGATCAATTTTCTTCGTCCTTTTTTTTCAAAGTCTGGCGACTTCAAGACTTCATTGGTGCCAAAATCTCATGACTTATTTGTTTTTTTTCTCTCCACCCATCCCAATATATATATATATATATTGATTGTTATTTTACTGATTACTTTTATTTTTTCTCGTTTTTTATTCATTTTTTAACTTATTCTTTTTATCAATCTGTGACTTTTTCTCGAGCTGTATGGATTGATTTTTTTCTTTTTTCTCTTCTTTATTTCATCAGTTAAGTTTTCCTTCTTTGTGTGTAGTCTAATCGCATTTTTTTGTTTGTCTATTTGTTTGTTTGTTTCTTTTTGTAGTTTCTTTTTCCTGTTGTTATTTTTAGATTTCTATTTTTTTTTCCTCCTCCCTCATTTTCTTTTTTTTTTTTTTATCTAACCTTTGGTTTTCTTTCTTTCTTTCTTTCTTTCTTTCTTTCTTTCTTTCTTTCTTTGATTGTCTCTCTCTCTCTCTTTCTTCCCTTCTTTCTTTTTTATTTCTTCAGACTCCTACTTTTAATTGTTTGTTTCTTGGTTTCTTTCTTTGCTTGTTTCTTTTTCCGTTGAGTTTTATTCGGAAAAATTTACAACTACTTAGGATTCCAGTGAGAGTCGCATGATCAACCTATTTATGAACATTTTTCAGAAATCATATGTGCTGATCTTAATCCCATGAAAAAAAAAAACGAATCTAAAAGGAATATACCAATTTTAGATGTAACCGGGAATCTCCGAAAATATCCGATTAAAACCATCTACACACAGTGTTATTTTTATTTGTGGATCGCAGGTCAATTGAATAAGCTCTCTCTTCATAAAATTAGTTGTTCATCAGAGTATGTGTCCATGTGTGTGCGTGTGTGTGTGTCCATGTTTGCGAATGTGTCCATATATGTGTGTGTATGGAAATTATTTTGTCATTTACGTTTGGTGTCAGAGTTAAGTCTAAAAAATGACACCTTTATCTTGGCCACGTTTTGGGTGATAGAAGTGAAGTAAGATTTAAAGCGAGAGGTTGTCAGGTGCAAATAGATAAGTTATAAAAAAAAGGTAGCAGTTGGAACGGAGATGAGCTGGCAAAGTTCAACATCTCTTCCAGGTCGGTGAACGAGGATATTCTTTATCTGGAATCTCGAAGGAATAGCAGTGATTAACCAAAAGTTGCCAAAATCCCCAGATTCAATAGGCCATCCTAGTTGTTATTGAAGATGCCACCAGCAGTGTCCTGCGTGTCTGGTTCGTCTAATTTTGATAGTTTTCGTGATGGGTGGTTGGTAGCTGTACAGCTGCAGCTTTGTGGGGTGTTGCCTCCAGGACCTGTTCTCCATTGCTCGCAGCATTCTTGTGTAGTTGCCGTCAAGGTTTTTCTCTGTCCATTTAGTTAGCGTCCATATAGTGCATCCATATAGCACTATCGACACGACCTCTGCTAGGAAGAAACTGCGTTGCATTTTATCGGTCAGGTCTGACTTCCATATGACCGATAGCCTATCGATAGCTGCCCATGCCTTTGCTAGTCGCGTACTGATGTCTGTCTCACTTGATGAGACACTGCTTCCTAGGTAGGTGAATTTGTCAACTAGTTTCAGAGGGCTCCCGTTTAGTGTGGAGAATGAAAGAAATAAAAAGACACACACACACACACACATATATATATATATAAATATATATTTTTGCAGCATTTCTTCATTGACACATATTAGATTGAACATTATAGACATTTTTTGTCTGCAAATTTTTTTGTTAATCCTTTCGAGTTGCCGTATCGATCTTATGATATTCGGCGGGAATTGTTTGATAAACCTTTCATAATTAGTAATTTCCCAAGTACTTTCTGTCCAACCTTGGGTCATCATCAGTATAAACGCTCATTCTTATAAAGTAGTAATGTACATGCAAAAGGTATTCAATTTTGTAATACATCCTCCCCTGATGATGCCCCAAGGTTGAGCAGCAAGTACTAGGGAAATAACTAATCATGGAAGGTTTATCAACCAATTTCTGCCGAATTTCATAAGATCGATACGGCAACTCGAAAGGATTAATAAAAAGTAGATAGAAAAAAATGTTTATAATGTTCAATCAAATATATATATATATATGTATATATATATATATATAAATTTCGTTGAACATAATACACATTTTCTGTCTACATATTTGTCATTAGAAATAAGTCCTCTCCCTCGATTAGAGTTTTACAAAAAACCAACGTTATATATCAATTTAAATGTCCTTTAGGAGATTGTATCTCTGATAATAATAATAATAATAATAATAATAATAATAATAATAATAATATATATGTTGGTTTAACCTCAATTACCCTGTCGAGGAGACTTACAATACACTTTTCTGATACAAGTTCAATAGCTCAGCATTAAAAAAAAAATCATGCCCAACAACAGAATAACGAAAAATTCTCACCGACAACAAAACAATATTAGAACATCTAAATAATAAACAAAAACTGCAGATTCTCGAAGCACTACATATTAGAAACATGCAACCGATACTTAACAGAAGTAATTTTCAAACCAGTGCTAATGTACTTAAAATGTCTTTAGCTAATGACACTATTTATAGAAACCCATTTAAAAGCAAACGCTATGTACTCCAACGGTAAAGACGCTCTTACAAAGTAGTTATATGCAAAAACAAAAGTTACATCACTTTTGTAATAGATCCTCCCCTGAAGATGGCCCAAAGTCGGGCAGAAAGTACTAGGGATATATATGGAAATCAATTTCCGCCGAATACAATAAAAGCAATACGGCAATACGAACGGATCCAGAAGAAAATATGTAGACAGAAAATGTCTATTATGTTCAAAGAAATTTGTATTAATGAAGAAATGCTGCCAATATATATATATATATATATATATATATATATATATATATATATATATATATATATATATATTATAAGTGTTGGTTGTCACTATCTCACTTCATGGGTTTGTGGCAAACCAAATGCGATATAATTTGGAGAGTACTTAATATCTGGGATAGAGCTATTATATAATAATACTAATACTAATACTAATAATAATAATAATAATATATATTAGTTTTTATGTATATTTTAATAGTATGGAAGGTTGTCTATGACCTCAGGTTTCATGACGTTTTATAAACGATAATCATCAGACAGAGAACGAAAGATAATGAAGAAATCGAAAAGATTGAAAAATACAGCCAAAAGAACGTTAGAATTGTGTATAACTTTTTATGTGTGTATGTGTGTATATGTATGTATGTATGTATGTATGTTTGCATAGGTTATTATTGTGTGTGGACGTATAAGTGATATTTAGTATGTGTCTGTATGAAGAGACATTCGCTGCTCGGTAATTTTGAGGTTGTCTCTTGAATGTATGAGAGGCGATGTGTAGCCAAAATCGCGACAGATTGACCGAGAAAAAAATTATTATTATTTTTTTTTTATATATTCGTATGTATGTGTGTGTGTGTGTGTGTGTGTGTGTGTGTGGTGATGATTTAAACTAAGGAACAAAATATCATCATTGCATTACGAAGAAAATTAAGTTTTGATTTGTAAGCATAGTATGCGAAGGTGTATGGTAGGCCAGAATCGCAATAAATATCATAGTGATAAGATATGGTATATTGAAATATACTGTGGAGTATTATGCACTATAATGATATACTATTCTCTATAGTAATATACTATGGAGTAAGTTTATAGAGAAAAATTTGGTAGCAAAGTAATCCAAGCTGAAAAAGAGATTTATTAAGAAACAAAATCGATATTGTAGTGTTTCGTTTCTAATAAACCATCATCAGGACTGGGAGGGATGATATTAGAGATGTTAAATCAAAGATTGATGACAAAGAATTTATACAAAAACCAAGGGAAAATCTATATATCGGTAAAGTGTTGACCGTTTCATCAGTAGATCAGCGTATGCTTTTAAACTTACGTTATGTCAGTGATTGGTTTGGAAAATTAAATCTACATTATGCATTCCATTTGTTTATCGAGAAAAAATTCGAATCAAAAAGAGGAAGAAAAAGAAAAAGAGAAAGAAAAAGAAAGAGAAAGAGAGGAAAAAAGAAGGAAGAGAGAAAAGGAAAACGGAAGAAATAAGAGGCAAGAGGAGAGAAGAAAGGTGGGGAGAAGGAGAAAAAAGGGGGAGAGAGGCGGAAAACGGTAGAAATAAGAGGTAAGAGGCCAGAAAAATGGTGGGGGAAAGGAGAAAGAAGGAGAGAGGATAAAACAAATAAAACTAGCATGAAGAGCTGAAACAGAAGAAACAGAAATAAAATAAAGTGAATTGATATAGTAAAATGAAAATAAAACTAAAAAGGTTTATGAGTTTATTTTGAAAAGAATGTCTGATTTTAGAATAAAATTTTATTCCTGAATTAACGAAATTAAACAGTCTTTTAATCAGCGAAAATCTGATCGCTGAATATCTACGCGTTTCTGTCATCGATTAACAAGGTTATTTATGCCTGTACAATAAAACTCTAAAGGTTTTGATGCCAATAAATCTTTATGTGCAGTTTCTACTTTCCTTTTAAAAAAGAATGTTTTTTGCCATAAAAAAGTATCCCGATATTCAAAAAAATGGTTATCGGTGGGCGAGAGATTTGGATAATACGGTTCCTATCTCCAGTCAGTGAGATTCTGCAGTGTCATCCTGGCAACATGTGGCCAAGCATTGTCATAAAACAAAATTGTGTGTAAAGTTTGAACACAAGCAAAAAAAAAAGATTAAAAGCATCTCTTCTTTGTTCATGTAAAACTTTCTTGAAATTCTGAAAGAAGTGATAGGAAATCAACAAATAAGATACTTTAGCCATTAGCAAAGTGATTTTTCTTGCAACTAGTATAAAAATAATGCTTGAATAGAATTGCAATATTTATACTAAAATCGGACAGTATTTTCCCAACAACTTAACACACACACACACACACACACACACACACACACACACACACACACACACACACACAGACAAATATATACCTGTGTGTATGTATACAAACACACACAGGTAGAAAGACATATACACACATACATATATATATATGTGTGTGTGTGTGTGTGTGTGAACGTATACAAACAGACACACAAAAGCACAGACATATATATGTGTGGATGTATACAAGCACACACACAAGTACATACATATATATATGTGTGCGTGTATGTGAACACACACACACACACACACACACATATATATATATATATGCATTCATAAAAACAAAAACATTGACAGACGATGGTGATTGTAGTCTGGATAGAGCATGTCCACGGGATCTGAGCACTGTCGATCCACCTTATGTTGGAAAATGATTTCTTGTTGATCAGCATATATGAAAAATTACTTTAATCTATTCAGCCCAGACAGCTGGGGCTGAAGAATACGCCGACTGCATCTCTTCAGAAGGATAGACCCCTCCAAAAAGTGTCCTGTTATGACTCTAAACAATCTTTGGGGAACGTGCAGTGACACTTCATTGCTCCCAAGTCGACTCTGACCCGGGGTAGTAGTACCTTTTAAGGTCTTATCAATGGATCAAACAGAATTAGTGTACTGTGTATGACATGGTACTCTATCTGAGTATCATCTCATACATATATATATATATATGTGTGTGTCTGTGTTAAAAATATATGATTTGTAAACGAATAATATTTAGATAACATCATTTTTAAATAAGCAAAAATTCATTAAATGGGTTTAAATATTGTGATGATTAAATAATTCTGTTCAACTCATAAATAAGACCCTTACAAGAACTAATACCCCAAGTCTAAGTGGACCTGGAAGTAATAGCCATGAGGGAATACTGTACAGTCCTCAAAGCTCCTGGACAGGAGCCTCTCCATCAGATGTTTTTTGTCATATCTTGGACATTCGTTGAAGAGGTCTTACACATCTACAGAGATGCAGACGGCGTATTCTACCACCCCATCAGACTGGAATAACAGCTAAAGGGTTTCAAGTAGAGTAATTTATTGTTTGCACACAGTTAAATGGTTTCAAGTATTGATCTTTAACGCTAATATTTAATATCAGTAATATAATATTTATCGTATTTCCATATTATTCCTCCGTTTGCACACTGTTAAATGGTTCTAAGTATAGTTGTTTATTGTTTGCACACAGTTAAATGGTTTCTAGTATTGTTATTCATTGTTTGAACATAGTTAAATGGTTTCTAGCATTGGTATGTTTTGACTAGGTTAGGTTCCTTGATCTAATGGCATATCCACACTTGATGGTTATTTGACGCCAAATCCTGGTTATACATATGCTTAGTAAATGTTTATAGATAATTTTATTTTGAAACCAGTTTAAGATTATTTGTTTGCACACAGTTAAATGATTTCGAGTACTGTAATTTAACACAAATAGAACACCGAGTGTTCTGGATATGACACTAAACGATCGGATGGTGAGGTTCGAGTAATGCTTGAGGTTTGGAGAATGTGGAGTACTCCTTCATTGCAATCGCTCCGAGGTCCACTCTGGCCTGGAGTGGTAGAAGCTGATAGAGTCCTATCTATGGGTCAATAGAACTAAACAGTTTACTTATGCTAAACTGAATTATTTGAAATAGAACTGTTTTTTCAAATAAAACTTAACTGTGTACTTATGCTAAACTGAATTGTTTTGAAATAGAACTGTTTTGACATTTAACTGTTTGTAAACAAAAACTATACTTATACGAAAATGAATTGTTTGAAATTCAATTCGGCATTCAATGACCCGAAAAGGGTTGATATGCGGTAAAACAAAACAACCAACCAATCAAGCGACATTCCATAAAAGACAAGCAACCAAACCAACCGACATTTAACTCTATTCAAACAATAACAATCACTGAAACTATTTAACTGTGCGCAAACAAAAATAGCATACTTGAAACCATTTAACTATGTGCAAGCAATAAAGAGCAACACTTGAAACCATTTAACTGTTTGAAAAAAATGAAATCTTGTCCGCTTAAAAATAATATAACCTACAAACTCTTCATTCACAAATCATATGTATAATATGTACGTATAAACAGGATTTGGTATTGAAAAACCTACAAATAATGACCCTTATATTTACAACCAACCAACCAACCAACCTAATCCAGTTATATTGCTTGTCGCTTTATCATGAGTAAATTGAAATACATCTTCAGGTTGATGCAATCTTATTTTTTATCTGTGTATATTGAAAAGAAATGTAAAGATAGGTACAAAATATTTGGCATAAGAAACTGATAAAAAAAAAGAAAAATGAATGAAAAATACCCCCACCCCCGACAAAAAATGAGAAAGAATGAGAATCATATCAAAAATAATTCGTGAGAATTGCAAAAAAACGAAGAAGAAAAAAAAATAGTTTCGTAAATGAAATAAAAAAAAACAACAGAAGATGGACGAAAAGCGGCAGAAATCAGGATAAAAATGGCTAGTGGAAATTGGTAAAAAAAAAAAATGCCGAAAAAACGGGCGTCGGGTAGGGGACAAAGTCATTCCCCAATTTTCTTGCGCGAACAATGTTATTATCAGACCCTGTTAACACATGCTGGAATCGTTTTGTGTTTCAGGCATTTTATTCCATTCCTTTCCATTCAATGCCGTCCATTCATTCGTTCATTCACTCATTCATTCATATTTTTGTTCCTTTTTTTCTTTTATTCGTTATTTATTAATTATTTTCCCCTTTGCTTTCATTTTCACCTTCCGTGTTTGCAAAACGCCGTCTGTTATTCGAGGTGGCTTCGCGCGAAAACGGCGCGTTGGTTATAGTGAGGAGATGTCTTCAGGCAGATGAGACGGCCGTGTTTGCGATTGGGAAGAGGCTGTTAGTCGGCGAAAGCAGTTTTACTGCGCAAAATCAAATCAACAGCTGTTTTTGGAGTAATCGATGTTGTGAAGAGAAAAGGATTTGTGTTGGGAGGACACCGATGTTCGATTTCCTTTTTGAAATCTTTTCCTAGAAAAAATTAATTAAAAAAAAATGAAAAAAATAAAAACACTTGGAAATCTCTGTGGGGCTTCCTGAAAAACCAAGACCTGGCAAATTTGAAAACCGAAAGACGATGGGAATCAGAAAATTTGCGAAATACAAGGACAAAAAACAAAAACAAAAAAACAACGGCAAAGGTTTTGTTAGTACATGCGCAGAAATGAATTATGGTTTAACGCGTGTGTGCAACCATGTGTACAGTTAGAATTTACTAAGTTAGCACCAGGTGAGACTCAAATTCACTACATTAGCGAATCAGTCTCCTAGAGGAAAGTTATCAATCGTATCATAGCAAACGTCTTCATTTACTTAGATCAATTCGCAACCCTGTCGGGGACGACAATGACTGTATCCCCTAGAGAGAGGTAAAATTTCACAAAAAAGATGTCCTGAGTATGATACTAAACTGCATTTGATAGTGAGACTCCTGTTCTAGAATTCTGGGGATTGTGGAATCTCCCCTTCATTACCATTACTTCCAGGTTCACTTTAACTCAAACAGGTAGTACCTCTTAGAGGCTCATCTATGAGTCAAATAAAAGTAAGTAAAAGTAAAGTTGGCTACCGTAGTCGAGGGCGACCAGAAGGCTCCCTTTTCAATAGCTACTACACCGAAGTATAGGGGAGGGCGCCACCCGTTTCCCTGGATTGCTCCACTTTACCCTTGATAGATACCTTATATTGCTGAGTGTTAAGCAAAAAGGTATCAAGTACCATTTTTAATGTCTTTGGTATGACTCGACCTGGGATTGAACTCAGGTCTCCCGGACCATAGGTGAACACTCTACCCACAATACCAATGAGTCGGTTGATGAGTCAAATAGATCTGTTTAAGATTATTTGTATTAAGCATAAATACTCGATGTCATTAAACAGTAAATTATTTGTGCTAAGAATAGTTACTTGAAGTTATAATTGTTTACTAAGACTTATTATTACTTACTTAAAACCATATAACTGTGCACAAATCCATTACTATTATTAAATAGAAATAATTACTGGAAACCATATAATTATTAGTACTGGATAGGAATACTTGATTCAATACAAATGAATGCAAATTATTTGTATTAGAGAGAAATATTTTTGTCCAGTCAGCTGGGGCTGTAGAATACACTGACTGCACCTCTGCAGATGGGTAAGACCCCCCTAACGAGTGTCCTGGAAATGACACTAAACAATCTGATGGTGAGGCTCCAGCAGTGCTGGAGCTTTGGGGAATGCGGAGTACCCCTTCATTGCCATTGCTCCCAGGTCCACTCTGGCCCGGAGTGGTAGCACCTGATAGGGCCCTATCTATGGGTTAAATAGAACTAACAGCATACTTATGCTAAAATGAATTGAGTAAACTGAATAGCTTGAAATAGAAATGTTTTTGACAATTAAACCGTACTTACACTTTAACTGCGTGCTTATGCTTAACTGGATTATTTCAAATAGAACTGTTTTTCGACATTAAAACTGTATTTACACTTAACTGAATTATTACATATAACTGCTTGAATAGTTTGAAATGGAAATGTTTTTGACAATTAAACTGTGTACTTATGCTAAACTGAACTGTTTTCAATAGAACAGATTATTTACATAAAAATGGATTTGGCGTTAAATAACCTACAAAGGTTGATATGCCATAAAACCAAACAAACCAAACCAAACTAAACCAAGAGAAATATTTTCTCGACTTTTTGAGATAACGCTTGATAATGTACATTATTTTGAGTATTCGGACTATTGTTCTTATCTTTATTGTTATGTACGCAACATTTTTTGCTCATGTTCCCTTCCGCCTTCTTCAGGTGTTTCCTGTCGAACTCAATAACCCTGTTGTCGAACCCAACTACCCAGCGAGCATAACATAACCTCCAAGAAATCTGGATCGAAAGAGAACAATATCCGAAAATTTTACCACAATCCGTCTGCCTTATGTCAAAGGTCTGTCCAAAAAGATTCAAAAGTCGTCCATATGATATCAGTAGAATATTCAGGAGTGGTTCAATTCAAAGAAAAAAATATCTTTCCCGAATCAAGCACCCTGGAGAAGACAGCATATCCAAGAATTTTGTATATGCCATCCCGTGAAGCTGTAGTAATGTATACAAAGGCCAGACATGACGCCCACTAAAAGTAAGAACAATGGAAAGCAGTTATATGAGGTGAAATTGAAAAGTCGGTTACAGCTGACCATATATAAAAAGAAAAGGGAAACCATCCACCCTTATGGGATGGAGTCCAAATAATAGATTGGGCGGAATATTGGAGAATAAGGCGTCTCAAAGAAGCAGTGCATATGTTAAGTTATAGTGATCTCTTGAGTTGATATGGTATTGAGATACAGTTAGGGAACCAGTAACTAAGATGATTAAGTTAGGTTTAAAAGTTGTAATGGGTAATAAAAGGATCATGCATAATAGTAAAAAGTAATAATACAAAGTCTAGATAAAATATTTGGCTCATCATTCCCTGAAATTCGTATTGAATTTTCCTGCAGAATACGAGCTTAAACGGATACTGGTGTTCAGTTTATACAGTTCTATGTGAAATCATCCGGAAGTTGTGGATTCAATTCTGCCTACGGGCGAAAATGAGGAATTCCTAACATAGCTTAACACTTATATCCAGTTATAGTTAATGGAATTAGAACAATCTACTCCTGTTGATTAAATAAAGGGTTTTGTTCGAAGTTCTATGAAGGCTGTCGAGTTCGACAAGAAACACCAGAAGAAGGCCGAAGGAAACAAAAGCCGAAACGTTGTGTTTGTAACTATAAAGATGATTGTCCGAAAACTGTTGATAATTTGGATCGTAATACCAGTTATCATACAACTAAAAATAATTTTTTAAAGAATTGTAATTTGAAGCTATGATTGATAAAGATTATTATTAATTACTTAAAATCATATAAGTACATTGACAAATTACTTTTATTAAATAGAAATAATTACATTGAATAAGTGAATAGAATAATCATTCGAAACCTTACAATTATTAGTATTAGACAGGAATACTTAAAACCACAATTCATATATATATGATGGTGTGCAATTCATATATATATATATATATATATATGCCAAGAAGGTTGATATGCCATCAAACAATAAACAGCAAACATATATATGATGATACATGATAATAGGCAGAGGGTTACATACATATATATGATGATAAGTATATATATATATATATATATATATATATATATATATATATATATATATAAACCAGTTATCATCAAATTTCTATGAATGGCATTTTATGTCTGAAAAGAATATATATATATAGCAACAAGTCTGAAAGAAAAACAACTTCGAAATCAAACATATTAACTTAACATATAGACTTTATGCCACGTCATACTTGTGCGGAGAGGTTCTGTTTATGCATATGTGTGTGTTCGCGTATATATATATATATATATACATATATATATTAGATAATATTCATACAAATATTTTTATATCCCTGCTTATATATATATATATATATATGTACACTAAGGAAGAGGAATGATTTGAACTCACACGTGCCAACAGAGGAAAAATGTTTCAATATTGGTCAGTATGTCTTTAAGTCCAATTAATTTAAAATGCTGAATTTTACAAAATGTTATGCTGTATTTTTGTTCGTAAAATATTGCTTAAACTGAGCGTTTTAAATGTAAAGACACGATTACTATAAACCCAAATTGAATATATGACTCTGTCCAAATGTCAGCGAACACGGCAAAACGTTTTTGAATCTATTCTAAAAGTTTAAAATTCTTAAAGCCCGAACAGTAGTTTAGAAGAAATAGTAAAAGCCTAAAACTCCCAATGCTACCACACACACACAAAAAATAAAAATAAAAATAAAAATTGTCATTTGTAAAAGCTCTATAATTCCTAAAGCCTCCCCGGCTCCCAACGGTAGTATAGAAGAAAAACTAAAAAGCCTAGGAAAATGTCCCAATACCGCAAAAAAAAAAAAAAAAAAAAAAATTCAGTACCAGTGAAAATCTGACGAAAGTACCTTGATCTTGGACTTTAACTAAGTTAAAACTTAAGAAAACTTTTATCAAAATTCCCCCCCCCCACTTTTTTTTTTACGTACACATGGGAAGCAGCATGATGGACGTAAAGGTATTTGAATGAACCCATGGACGACCAAACTCAATACCTAAACGGGTCCTGGACGTAAGTCTGACGACTTTATGCTCAGGATCGTTAGTTCGATCGGGGAACTACTGCTGCTCCTCTATAAGAGTGGCTTCTATTGAATAGAATAAAACAGCCATCGAAAGATAAACATGACCCACACTCAAACCACATACACAAACCGCATCGCTCTTCGCGCGGGTAAAAAAGGGGCGCGTCCTGCTGAGGTTGGAGCCCTGGCCTCAGTGTTCGAAAAATCAGCTACTGAGATCAAACGACAAAAACTACTAAAATGCAAGCAAACACTACAAATAACGACATTTAACGTAAGAACCTTAAATAGAATAGGACAACTACCAGAGCTAATCGCATCGGCCGTAGAACATAAGATTGACATAATATGCATACAAGAACACAGATACACGCACACCGAAGATATCAAATATCACGAAACTGGCAATGGATGGTCGCTTGTCACTACTTTTAACGGCAACCCCAGAGAAACAATCATCTCCTGCTACAGCCCTACCAATGTTAGTGAAGAAACTGAACTAGTCACCCACTACGATGAGTTATCCTCATTAGTGCGTAGCATCCCGAAACACAACATGTTAGTCATTGGCAGAGACATGAATGCCCAAATCGGGAACAACGGAAAAAACAAATACAGCCTCCACAATACGTCAAATAGGAATGGGCAACATCTAACAGATTTCATGATAGAAAATAGATTAGCATGCCTCAATACAAACTACCAAAAAAGGGAGGGAAAACTATGGACATACACGTACGCGAACAATAGTAAAGCTCAGATAGACTACGTCCTTATAAACAAGAAATGGAAAAATAGTGCAATGAATTGCGAGGCATACTCCTCTTCCGAGGGTGTGTCCTCCGATCACCGAATAATCACGACGAAAATACGGCTAAGCCTACGAAAAAACGCCAAACGAACCGCGACCACCAAACACTATGACTGGACCCTTTTGGACAACAGAGATATAAGAGATAAATACGTATTAGTGTTATATAGTCATCTACATTATCATTCAGCATTACAACGACACAATATCAAAGACAGACGCATGAAGGAAACGCAAGAAGACTTCTTTAGAAAAATATTCACCTCTCAATTTATTGCAACAGTTCGAAAGGGTTGTTGAAGGGTTGCATGTGAGAGGGTGCTGGAGACCGAACATAAACTTCAATTTTTGACCCTACTGTTATGACCGTCACGTTGTGTCTTTCTTGTTCTCCTGATATTGGGGTCCACTCCATCGGGGGTTTCCGAGGGACCCCTCGGTCGGATGTGGCTTTCTCTACCACATCTGGTCTCTAGCTGTCTGGAATTCTGCTGGCAACTCTTTTGGCATCCAACTCAACTAAATTATATAATAATTCAACGCCCACACGATCGCCCACTGGATCTTTGAAATCGAATGTTTAATCGTCATCAAGCGGAATAAGTGTCATGCAGTTCAGAGGTTACTCTCTTCCGGTGCATCACTGTAGTGGCACAATGGGACCTTCACCTTGTCCCATATCATAAGCCTTAATCCGCCCACACGATCTCTTTCGATTATTGACCATTGGAATGTGTCACTTCCTTCCGGTGTATCACCTTGGAATAGCATTTTTGGGCCGGGTCGAAGGGTCAAAACATAACATTAAAATTAAGAAACAGATTCGAAACACTACAAGAGAAGACAGAAAAAAAATACACCAAACGACGAATATGAAAATTCCGTCAATGCGCAATCGAGGCAGCAGCGAAATGCATTCCAACAAAACTCAAAACTAAATATAGAGTCCCAGGGGAAACTTTAGCGGTGAGAGAAAAACGTGCACTAGTGAAAACAGCCTCCAAAAACTATCGAAAAAACCCAACAAACACAAATGCCTTAAAACTAAAAACGGCACAATATCAATTAGCAGGCGTATATATAAAGGAACAGACAGAATACATTCAAAATCAGATAGATAAGATCAGAGATTCGGTGGAAGATAGACAATCTAGGATAGCCTGGCAAACAATAAATGAAGTGAGTAGAAGAAAGAACACAGCCAAAGCAAAACTGAAAGCTGCAAACCAACCAGAAAGAATAAAACTGTGGAAATAGCACTTCGAAAACCTACTAGGAAACCCACCGAAAATAACACATGAACCAATCACCAGAATAATTAGTAAACAATGAGACATTAAACTAGGACCGTTCACACAAGAAGAACTCGACTCGGTTCTCAGAAAAATTAAAAATAGGAAAGCTGCAGGGCTGGACGAAATTCCTCCAGAAGTATGGAAGACCAGACAATTCAACGACATACTGCTCCGACACTGCAACGCAGTATACAATCAAAATCCGATAGATGGATGAAGGGATGCATACTCCCCCTCCCTAAAAAGGGGGACCTCAGATTAGCCAAAAACTACCGAGGCATAACACTTTCATCCAGCAGCCAAAATCTACAATGCCCTACTACGAAACCGCATAGAACCCAAAATCGACAACATACTTAGGAAAAACCAAAATGGCTTCCGAAGAAATAGATCCACGACCTCACAAATATTAACCATCCGTAGAATCCTCGAAGGTGTACGGGCAAAAAACCTACAAGCGACACTAATATTTGTCGACTTTACCAAGGCCTTCGATTCCATTCACAGAGGAAAGATGGAACAAATCCTACTAGCGTACGGCAAACCTAAAGAAACCGTAGCAGCAATAACGATTCTCTATAGAAACACCAAAGTAAAAGTACGATCACCAGATGGAGACACAGAATACTTCGACATTGTAGCAGGAGTACTACAAGGGGACACGCTGGCTCCTCACCTCTTTATCATTTGTCTAGACTACGTACTTAGAACATCGATCGACAAAATCAGAGAGAATGGCTTCGAGCTGACGAAGAAAGAAGCAGAAGATACCCCGCAAAAACAATTACCGACGCCGACTACGCCGATGACATAGCGATACTGGCAAATACACCGGACCAAGCCGAAACACTACTGCATAGTTTGGAACGAGCAGCCGCAGGCATAGGCCTCTATGTTAATGCACACAAAACGGAATATATGGGCTATAATCAAACAGGGGACATTTCCACTCTAGACGGAGCCCCTCTTAAGCGTCTCTTCAACCGAAAAAGACATCGACACGAGGTTAACGAAAGCATGGACAGCTATCAATAGGCTATCGATTATATGGAAATAAGACCTAACCGATAAAATGAAACGCTGTTTCTTCCAGGCAGCGGTCACATCGATACTGCTATATGGGTGCACTACATGAACTCTAACAAAACGGCTGGAGTGGAAGCTAGACAGCAATTACACAAGAATGCTGCGAGCAATCTTGAACAAGTCCTGGCGGCAACACCCCACAAGACACCAACTGTACGGCCACCTGCCTCCTATCACAAAAACGATTCAAGTTAGACGAACCAGACATGCAGGACACTGCTGGAGAAGCAGGGACGAACTCATAAGAGATGTACTCTTATGGATCCCCACACATGGCCGTGCGAAGGCAGGACGCCCAGCACGAACATGCATTCAGCAGCTATGTGAGGATACTGGATGTTGTCCTGAAGACCTGCCTAGGGCGATGAGCGATAGGGAGGAGTGGCGAGAGAGGGTCAGGGATATCTGTGCTACCAGCACGACATGATGATGATGATGATCAATCAAAAGTATTTACCCACCTTCAAAATTTTTATTAATCACCCTAAAAGTGTTATTTTTAATGAAACAATTTAATCTCTCCAATCTTTTTAATTATTATACTAAATACAAACATTACTTAGTAACTTTGACCTTAGATAACTAGATATGTTTTGAAAAATTGACTTGAGGGCGTTTTTTTTCTTCATGACTGTGAATGAATAGAACGTTTTCCACAAGTTATACTAAACCACCATTTGAATTCACATCGTGTTGAATTACTGCTTGCTAGAAACTATTTGTTTTATCTGTACAGAGGAAAATTTCATCTGAGTTACCAGTTTGCGTGAAAGAAGGCTGACAGCTCAGAACTTCCCCTTTTTTTAAGCTGGCCAAATACTTTCGACTGATTGTATATATATATATATATATATATATAACCAGTCAAAAGTATATATATATATATATATATATATATATATATATATATACGTATATATATAAGTTAGGATAACTGCCAGTTTCCGATGATTAATTTGAATCAAAATTTGCTCTGATGAACGTAAAGGAGAGAAAGGTTTGGTTTTAAATCTAATTAACAATATCTATATATATATATATATATATTGGCATGATGGTTAGAGTGTTCGCTAATGGCCCAGGAGACCGGGGTTCAATCCCAGGTCGAGTCATACCAAAGACCAAAAAAATGGCACTTGATGCCTCTTTGCTTAACACTCAGCAATATAAGGTAAGGATCAAGGGTAAAGTAGAGCAATCCAGGGAAAGGAGTAACGCCCTCCCCCACACCTTGGTGAAGTAGCTTTCGAAAAGGAAGCCTTCACCCTCGAGTAAGGTCACCAACATTACTATATATATATATATATTTCCATACTTAAGGGCAACATGGATTACCTTGACTTTTCCTTGGCATCAGTCCCTCTTTGTCAATGCTCTAGGTATGTTCTCTGGACGGTATCCAGTGTTCATACAAAGTTTATGGATATAAATCTTTTGCTTCTCGGTCAATACTGGAGCGTTTATGTGTGGGAGTCCAGAGTATAACGTATCTTCTGAGTTTGTCTTTGCTCCCCTTATAGTATCCAGCATGTCTAATTCATCTTACTTGGATGGTTTGAGAGATGGGAGGTAAGTGGTTGTACAGCTGGGGCTTTGGTTGTTGCTGCTTCCAGGATTTCTTCAAAGCAACACGCAGCATCCAGGTGTAGTTCCGATCAATCTTTTTTTCCAGTGTTTAGATAAAGTCAGAGTGGTACAACCATAGTACATGCACAGCTACAACTTAGAAGAATCCCTGTTTTATTTCATCACTGAGAACAGATTTCCATTTTTTTCATTAACCCATCAATAGCAATCTATGCTTTACCTGTGCGTATGTGGTCATCGCTTTCAGTAGATGAGATATTGTTACCGCAGTATTTGAACTTTACCTTCCAAATTTTAGTAAAAGTATCCGGGGCCGCCGATTTGTGCTCAACGTTATTAAAATACTCCAAAACCTCTCACCCACCTTAGTATATATATATATATAGAGAGAGAGAGAGTTGTGGTTAAAACAGCAACAGTAAAGAAGCATATTTATTACTTTACCTGCTGGTTGGCAATGAGATCTACCTTGGAGCTCAATTAAAGTTTTGTATATTTCTTCTTGGTTAGTTACCTGAGGATGCTACGCCAGTGTTAGCCATTAATTGTTTGACCCTTTCTACTTTGTTGTTAAAATAGCATCCGCTGTGCCTGGGATATATATTCCATATAGGGGTAGATTGAATAAACGGTTTGGTTTGAAATTCACAGAAGTTTACTGATTACGATGGACACTTGTTGTACAATGCTTATCTCGATATTTTATTGTTTCCTTAGTTCTGTGACTACTACACATGTTTCCATGTAGTTGATTGATCAATTCCCTCCGTGCCCATGTTGTGTTTGAAAGATTCACCGATGCGGGATGATACAATCTATCCGGAACTTCTGACGGTTTAGATGATTCGTAGGAGCAAGTTGCCTGAGTGTTGGCTTCTCTAAGACAAAAAAAAAAAAAAAACGAAACAAAAAAACTCTCCGTTAACAATTAACAGTTATTTATTGAAACACAATGTTGTAACAATAATATATAGATATATTTATAGAGAGAAATTGTCGCTTTTGTTGTGTTTGAGAGACAGACAACTGAGGTTTAATCATTTTTTTTACATTTTTATAAAAGGAAAATTACATTTTCCTAAACCAAAAAAAAAAAAAAAAACGCATCATATTCTCCATAAGTTTTTAGCACATGAGAATACCTTATATTGTCATACACTTAAAGAAGGCCTGGCAGTACAACTCTGTGGACAAAATGTTGAGACTAAGATTGTAACATATTGGCCCTCGACCGAGCTGTCAATTAAGAGATGCACTTGTGTAAATAACAGGTGCATCAGGTAGAAGACATCAGGGTATCACCTTGACCAGTGGACGGGTTGAATTCGGTGCAACTGCGACGCTCACAGGAAGCAGGTGGACATCAAACAATTATATTACCCGGTGCCACAAATGGTTTGAGTCAGTTGGAGTTCGAGTTGCAGTTCCAGGCAGGTTTCTAAATAGGTTCAACAGAGGTCTAGGACACCCCGACCCATGCCATACCCAGCCTGTCAACAATACGACTGACATGAGAGCATCAACAAGCCTGCTATAACGACGCTGCCGTCACCCCAAGAAGAGGAAGGAGGAAGAACGCTATCGAACAAACTTCTTTTAACTACCACCTGCTGTAGTCCACATTAATAAAAGCGACTACTTTTTTCTTCCTTAAATTTCGAGTTTTGAGTGTTTCTTTCCTGCGAACTCCTTTCTTTCAGATGCAACGTATTTTAGTTCTATGTTACAAGATAAGGACACGAAGTTGGTTGGTTTTATGACATGTCAACGCTTGTTGGGTTAATTTATACCATAGTCTCTCCTGTATGTTCTACTGTTCCTATGATTTAGTTTGGTTTCTTTGTTTAATGGCATATCAACCTTCGTGGGCTATTTAATGGCAACACCATTCCTGTGGAAGAACAGCAGTCATACTATTTAGTTTTGGTTGCTTGGTTGTGTTTTATGGCATATCAACCATTGTAGGTTACTTACTGTCCAATCCAGTCTATCTATCTATCTATCTATCTATCTAAGATTCATAAAGCAATAGTTTGTATACAACAATTTTAAAAAGCCTGAGCTCATTTGTATTGTAAATGGTTTCAAGCTTTCCTATCTAACACTAATAGTTTTATTTGCGCACAGTTGAATGGTTTCAAGCAGTCTGTTTGACACTAGTAATTCTATTCAACATTATTCATTTATTTACACACAGTTAAATGGTTCCAAGTATATAAAAGGATTAAATTGTTTTATTTGACTCATAGATGGGACCCTAATAGGTACTAATACTCCAGGTCAGTGTGGGTCTGGTATTAATGGCAATGAATGGGTACTCCATTTTTCCCAAAGCTCCAGAAGCCTCACCATCAGATCTTTTAGCGTCATATCCAGGACCCCTATTGAGAGTGAGGTCTTACCACTTTGCTTAGATGAAGTTATTGTATTCTACAGCCCAAGTCGACTGGGTTCGATACTATGTAACCCATAACTGTAGGATAAGAGGTTCTACACCTTTCCTGGGGGTTTTAACCCGAAAGTGAACGTAATAGTACGACCGGAATTAAAACTCACTTTGAGGCCACAGTCCAACAGAATAGTTATCACGCCACGGGGACTCTTCTTTTGTATGAATCTTTGTCAGTCATTTCCAGAACGAGTAACTTGGGAAATTTTTTTCATTTGATCAGCCGTCTTGAACTGAAATATCGATTTAGCGACATTCATCTCCCAGTAAATGTTGTCATATTCTCTCTACCGAACAATTAATTATCTCAAATCAATACTGACCACTTTTGTTTTCACTATTGGGAAACCCGCTTAAGGCAATTGCCATATGTATAATGAGATAACGTTGCATATTGCCAAAATTATCGATCAAGCAAGTTATACGAGTGCATCTATGGAATTTTAAACAAAATCATATTTAAATATTGACCCAATTTATAATGGTTGATAAGTTGGTTTTACGATGTGTCAAACTTTTTTGGCCAGTTTATATCTGAAGTTAGTTGCTTTTTTAGCAAGCAATGATATAAATTCAGGTAACTCTTTTGGAAATAATTATATCTCCAACTATCGATGCAAATAATCCGAGAACTTTTATATTTTTAAGAATTCCAATCTAATAGTGATAATTTTCATAAAATGATTTAGTTTCACGTATTCATTTTTAATTGTACTTAGGCGAGCAAAATGTTGTACAATATTTTGGTTGGTTGGTTGGTTGGTTAGGTTTTACGGCATATCAACCTTTGTAGGTTATTTAACACCAAATCCATTTCTTTGAAAATATCAGTCCTATTTCAAACCATTCAGTTTAGCATAAGCACGCAGTTTAAATGTAAGTACAGTTTGATTGTCAAAAACATTTCTATTTCAACCTATTCAGTTTAGTCAACCAATTCTCATTCAGCTAATTCAGTTTAGTATGAGTATTCATTTTGTTTACACATAGTTAAATGTCAAAACAGTTCTATATTATGCAATTCAGTTTAGTGTAAATACAGTTTCAATGGCAAAAAACAGGTCTATTTCAAATAATTCCGTTTAGCATAAGCACGCAGTTTAAATGTAAGTACAGTTTAATTGTTAAAAACATTTCTATTTCAAGCTATTCGGTTTAGTCAAACAATTCAGTTTAGCATAAGTATGCCGTTAGCTCTATTTAACCCATAGATAGGGCCCTATCAGGTGCTACCACACCGAGCCAGACTGGACCTGGGAGCGATGGCAATAAAGGGGTACTCCGCATTCCCTAAAGCTCCAGTATAACTGGAACTTCACCATCAGATTGTTTAGTGTCATATCCAGGACTCTTGTTGGGAGTGGGGCTTACCCCTCTGCAGAGAAGCGGTCGGTGTATTCTACAATATTTTGGTACATACTAGATTGTGGTTGGTATATAACGTGACCGAATTATCTTAAGCCTCGACCGTGGTAGCTGGTGCACTAACACGTTGTGCATTACTTCATTCTGTTTGCTATTTGCACATAATTATTGTTTCAAGCTTTCCTATCCAATACCCATAATTTACACCCAATAATATGGTTTAAAGCATTCATTTTTAATAATACTTGAGTGAGCAAAATGATTTGCAGTATTTTGGTACATGCCTGGTTGTGACAGGTATATGCTAGGTTGCGAATGGTATATCCTAAAAGATAGAGCGGAGAATTTTATCATTTAGTGTGTTCGGACAATTGTCTTCATTTTTATTGTTATATTCACAACGTTTCGACCGATAGGCTCCTCGTCTTTCTTCAGGTATTTCGTGTCGATTTCGAGAGGTAAAACGGAACTTTGAAGCGAACACTTTTATTAAATCCATGGCGGTAGATTTCAAGAAGCACCGGAAGAGAACCGAAGGAGGTATCGGCCGAAACGTTGTGAATATAACAATAAAGATGAAGAAAACAGTCCGAATATACTAATTAATGAAACTTATCAAGCTTTATCTCAGAAATTTAGACAATTAGAGAATTGTATGTTAATGTATATTTGAGTATTACTGACTTTGAGATAGAGAAAAAAAAAAAAAAAAGGAGTGAAAAGAAGAAAGATGAAAAATAAGAGAGAAGAATTAAGAGTCACTTTTGTATGACAACACATTTGACCTCTCGAGTGTTCGGTTCTCTACTTCCGACTTTCTTTGTCTGAAATCAGCAATTTACGGCCAAAAGAGAAAAAGCGTAAAAACTCCCTCTAATCACATTTTCCTTCGACCAACTTGCGACTTGGGACATAGTATCTCCCCACCACGTTTTCCAAACATCCTTTGCTTTTAAAAGATAACCGAAAGTGTCAGCGAGCTCCCAGAAAATAGTCTATTTAATTCTTTTTCTTTCCTCGTTGCTTACTTTCTGTTTTTTTTTCTTTTTTTCGTTCATTTGATTTATGGATTCAAGCTTTTCCTTTTTTTCTAGTTTTTAAAAATTATCTTTGATGTCAGTCTCGGTTGATAAGTCACTGCTTCCTAGGTAGGTGAACTTGTCAACTAGTTTCAGAGAGCTACCGCTTAGTGTGGAGATGTCGCCTGTTTGATTAAGGCATGTATATTCCGTCTTGTGTGCATTGACATGGAGGCCTATGCCTGTAGCGGCTTGTTTCAGACTATGTAGCATGGTTTCGACTTGGGCGGGTGTATTTGCCAGAAGCGCTTTGTCATCGGCGTAGTCGGCGTCGGTAATTGTTTTTGCGAGGTACCTTCTGCTTCTTTCCTTTGTTAGCTTGAAACCGTTTTTTTTATTTTTTCAATAGATGTTCTAAGCACGTAGTCTAGACAGCAAAGGCATGGGCAGCTATCGATAGGCTATCGGTCATATGGAAGTCAGACCTGACCGATAAAATGAAACGCAGTTTCTTCCAAGCAGCGGCCGTGTCGACACTGCTATATGGATGCACTACATGGACGCTAATGAAATGGATGGAAAAAAAGCTTGACGGCAACTACATACACAAGAATGCTGCATGCAATATTGAACAAGTCTTGGAGGGAACACTCCACAAAGCAGAAGCTATTCGGCCACCAACCACCGATCACGAAAACTATCAAAATTAGACGAACAAGACACGCAGGACACTGCTGGAGAAGTAGGGACGAGCTCAAAAGTGATATACTTCTGTGGATCTCTTCACATGGCTCGAACTTACATACAGCAGCTCTGTGTAGATACGGGATGTAGCCCTGAAGACCTGCCGGAAACGATGGACGATAGGGAGGGTGGTGAGATAGGGTCAGGGATATCCGTGCTGACGGCATGACATGATGATGATAATGATGATGACTATTTTTGTTTTCTTCTTTTCTTTTTCCTTAATTAATTAATCTATTTTCTTTTTTCTATTATTTTCTTTTTCCAAAGATATTTTGTTTCTTTTTTTCCATTTTTTTCTTTATTCATTTCTTTTTCTACTATTGCAAACTTTTCTTTCTTTCTTTCTTTCTTTCATTCCATTCATGGCACCCAAATAGCGTGAGAGATGTTGTCGTTAAATATATATAATAGAAAATGCAAAACTGAGATTCCTACTGATGTATAAGGACTATTTTTATTCCAGGATAGAAAATCTTTCTTTTTAGTTTCTTTGTTTAATGGCATATCAAACTTCATGGATTATTTAATGCCAAAGTAATTTTTGTAAAAGAATAACAGTGATACTATTTAACCCATTGGCAGGGGGGATAAGGGAGGTCATACTTTTTTCCGAAAGCGAACGTAATCGTGCGACTGGAGTTCGAACTTGCTAACAATGATATTTCAGTCAACCACGACACCACTGTGTATCCACTTCAGTAAATCTCTGACCGATTTGCATAAGAAAACGAAATTACGTATAAGCTGAACTTGTGAAAATTTAAGTTTAATTAGATTTCTTGGCATATCAACCTTTATAGGTTATTTAATGCGAAAGCCATTCTCCTAGAAGAACTATTTAACCCATAACTGGGAGGATTAGGAGATTCATACCTTTCCCAAGGGTATTTGCCCTAAAGTGAACGTAATAGCGCAACTGGAGTACGAACTCTCTTACTATGATTCCGCAGTCCATCGCTTTAACCATTACACCAAGAGGACACCCCATGGCATATCAATCATTGTAGTTTAATTAATGCTAAATCTGGTTTATAAATATGCATTAGATATCTATAGGATTAGTAAACATAAGTCAACAAAGTTGAATAGTCCCAAGTATTGCTATGTATCACTAACAATTCAATTAAACATCAGTCATTTGTTTACACACAGTTAAATCATGAAACACTTCTATTTCAAGCAACTCAATTTAGCATTAGTCATTTGTTTGCACTCAATTTAAATGCCAAACAGTTATTTTTTACCCATAGATAGGACCCTTTCTGGTGCTACCACTTCGAGCTTAAATGGACCTGGGAGAGATGGCAATGAAGGGCTTCTCCACATTCACCAAAGCTCCAGCATTACTGGAGCCTCACCATCAGATTGTTTAGTATCATATCCAAGGCACTTGGGGGAAGGATCTTAGCTCTTTGCAGCATACAATGCTGTTAATTACGAGGTACAAATAATATTTTACCATATTTATTTATTTTACTGTTAGATAGATTTCATAGTAGAATTAGCAGTTGGTCACCAATGAAATCTCAGTGACAGCCAGTCGGCTAACTTTTTACTGATAATTGACTTCTAGTTTGGATTTAGTGATCCATTGTATCCTACATTTTTGACAGGGCATTTTTACTGAAATTTAAGTGACAACAAGTCTTGACAGGTGTCCATGAATCTTCTAAGTTCCTGAGTTTGTAACTTGATTTTTAGATCCACACCAGATATCCTAGAGTTATTACAGGAGAGAGAGAGAGAGAGAGAGAGAGAGAGAGAGAGAGAGAGAGAGAGAGTAAGTCTTCTCTCCAGGAATTTACTCAGTATTCTCGCCGGACTTTGTTTTTACTTGATTATTTTATCACTTCACTGTGTTTTTAGTAGAGTTTCACGTCGTTTGATTACATATTCCATATCTTCCACAAAATCACGAGCGAAGTTCTGGTATTTCAACTTTATTTTTCCATAGCTGACATCATTGAACTGGCAAATTTTCGTTTACAACTATCAGGTTTGATATTTATGCTTGAATAAGGTGATCCATCTGGATTTGAGAGTCACAGAATATCAGTGATATTCTTCTTCTTCTTCTTCTTCTTCTTCTTCTTCTTCTTCTTCTTCTTCTTCTTCTTTTTTCAATTTGGCTACATTCTTTCTTTTTTTTCTTTCTTTCTTTTATGTACCAATTTTTTCTCTTTCTTGTCTTCTTTCTACATTTCTTTTTTCTCTCTTCTGCTATTTAACTTCTTCTTGTTCTTATTTCTCAGCAAAGCAAGGTGACTCTTGCCAAAAAAGATAAGTTCCCCAACAATAATCCTCTTGTCTTGGTGACAGTAATCCCCAAAGGAAATAGCCTGTCCCTCAACCAGGACGACTGTATAAAAAAAAGAAAAGAAGTTGGGAAAGAAGCCAAGAGAAGTTTAAAAATCTCCACCAAGAGTTTTTTCATTGAAGGAAAAACAAACAAAAACACTGTATGAAACACGACCTTCTTAGAGGTCTTGCCGGCTATAGTACAGTGGTTGGTTAGTTGGGTTTTATGGCATATCAAACTATATTGGTTATTTAATGCGAAATCCATTTTTGTACAAATAATAAGTTCTATTTCAAACAATTCAGTTTAGCTTGAGTACAGAGTTTAATTGTCAAAAAGATTTCTATTTCAAGCTATTCAATTTAGTCAAACAGTTTTGATTCAGCTAATTCAGTTTAGTATGAGAATAGATTTTTTTTTACACTCAGTTAAATATCAAAACAGTCTATTTTTAACAATTCAGTTCAGCATAAGTACGCAGTTTAAATTTAAAAACAGTTTAGCATAAGTACGCAGTTTAGTTCTATTTGCCCATAGAGCCCGCTCAGGTGCTACCACTCCGGGCAAGAGTGGACCTGGGAGCGATGGCAGTAAAGGGGTACTCCGCATTTCCCAAAGCTCCGGCGTCACTGAAAACTCACCATCAGATTGTTTCGTGTCATGTCCAGGACATTCGTTGTAGGGGTTCTTAACCCTCTGCAGAGAATCAGTCGGTGTATTCTACAGTCCCAGCCAATTGGGCAAGTGGTCCTGTGCTCAAAGTCATTAATCTTTGACTGTTCGTCGTGACCTCTGACACGATTCCATTAACTATTTTCTAGAATTACCGAACTGCTAACAGTTCGCTGTGTGGAAAATGGAATCGGTGGGACGAGATGGTTTGTGTTTATTTCTCACTAAAAAAATTTATATTGTTATTTTATTATTGTTTTCATTTAAAGTTATCGCCATAATACTTTTTGTCTAATAGAACTCTGTACATTGTTATCAGGAGCTTAAAATAAAAAAGTAAAGTTGGTAAGTGTAGTCGAGGACAACCTGAGGGCTCACTTTTCAATAGCTACTACACTGAGGTGTAGGGAAAAGTGCAACTCCTTTCCCTGGATTGCTCCACTTTATCTTTGGTCCATACCTTTGAGTGTTAAACAAGGAGATACCAAGTTTTTGTTAGGACTCGACCTGGGATTGAACCCCAGTCTCTCGGGCCATTGGCGAAAACTTTACCCACTAGACCAATAATAATGCGTGAATTGAATATTATGATAATGCATAAATGAGATCAAATCATCTGATAATTTGATGGGAGAGATTGTCATTTATTTTGGAGAAGGTTATAATTTGAAATGTTTCATTTTATTAATTTCTTGCTGCCAAAAGAAATGTTTATGTTCATTGTTTAGTTGAACAGGATATCAATGTTCGTTCTTTCTAGTTGGTTGGTTGGTTAGATGGTTGGTTGGTTGGTTGGTGTTTCATGGGATGTCAACCTTTGAGGGTTACTTAATGACAATTCCTGTTCATATATATATATATATATATATATATATATATATATGTGTGTGTATGTATGTGCATGTATGTGTGTGTGTGTGTGTAGGTGTGATTTGTTAGCGAATAATTTATTGGTAACTTATTTTGAACAAGTTGTTAGAGCTCATTTGTTTGCACTCAGTTAAATGGTTTCAAGTATTCCTATCCAACACAAATAATTCTGTTTGATATTAATCATTTGTTTGCACAAAATTGAATGATTTCAAGTATTGCTATCTAACATTAGTAATTATCTTTATCAAATATTCCTACGTAATAGGAATTATTCGCATATAGCTGTATGGTTTCAAATAACCGATGATAACCCTTAGTAAATGATTGAACAGTTCTATTTGACCCATCGATGTGACCCCAATAGGTACTATCATTAAGCGTCTGCGTGGATCCGGAAATAGTGGCAATGAAGAGGTACTCTATATTCCCCAAAGCTTCAGGACTGGAGCCTCACCATCAGATGCAGTTTTGTATCGCACGCAGTACACTGGAGAGTGGCAGTCGGTGTATCCTACAGTCTCAGCCCAAAATATCCGTCTCGTTACTTCAATGGGAGAAGGAACATTTTAGGCTCTTTCTTTTATGTTTAAAAAAAGGAAAGAAAGAACTAATTAAAAAATCAATTATGTTTTTTAAAGAGGGAATCAATTTATCGGGAATTATTTTGGGATCCATCTATTATGTAATATTATAATATATATAATATTATATATATCATAATATTATATAAGTTCGCTCTTATCCACGGGTTCGACTAATGGCTGCGATCTGGGTACTTTTCAGCAGCGGATATCGAAGTCTTGTGGTACTCACAAACAGACATGCAAGCTTTATATAAATAGATCCTCACATCTGTTCATGTACGTAGATTGGTAAATAGTCTTAGACATATGCATATAATTAGAGGGAAAGGAATAAAAAAATGACAAGCGAAATGCTATTTTCGTTTCAGGGCGAGAACAAAAGAAGTAATGTAATCATTTACATAAATACATACATAAATAGATATAAATATATTATTAAAAATCATTTGCATATATATTTTTGCACTCAAGCATTAGTACACAAAGGCATCTACGCACAGAGAAACAAAAACATATATATATATATATATATATATATATATATATATATATATATATATATATATATTCGCGCTGTGTTTGTGTATGTATAGAGAAATAGATTTACACAAATAAATACACATTTACACACGTGTATGTGCGTGTGTGTGTGCCAATTTGTTTGTGTTTTAAAATAGCTTAAGGAAGTGATTTTGAGTAATTTCAAGAAATTTTCATATTTATTAAAAGAATATCCAATACACACTCAAGATCAGATATGTAGGTATATATACGCATATATTGTAAGAAAGGGAAACACCCCCCTTGGAAAGAGAGGGACATATATATATATATATATATATATATATATATATAATATGCATGTGTATCTGAGTGTGTATCTTTATGTTCACACACACACACATACACACACACACACACACATATATATATATATATATATATATATATATACATATATATATATACATATATATATATATAGCACAGAGAGATAAAGGGAGGGGTAGAAGAAGAAGGAGTGGGAGAAGGAAAGAAACCATGTGTCTGAATGTGTTTTTACATATGTGTATGTGTGTATATATATATACATACATATATATAATGACAGGGAGAGCGTTTTGTATATTTGTGTGTGTGTGTGGGGGTGTTTGTGTGTGTTTTACTTATAAAAATAGTATTAGGAAGACCAGCAAAGAAATAAGAACAATACTATAACAAGTAACCAAATAAGGAAATAAACTTACAAAGATGTGTCACGTGACATGAAACCGTAGAAAGATGAAAGTATTGGCGGGAAAAAAGACGCTGAAAATAGTGGTACGAGAAATTAGTCGGATAGATTTGAACTGTAAGAAAGTGAAGAAGTCGGTAACGAAACCGAAGAAAAAAGGAAAAAAGTTAGAAACAAATGATATTTCTATTTAAAAAAAAATGAAAGTGAAAGAAATTGTTCAATTAAGCAGTGGCTGTGAGAGGGAAAAAAGTGGAGAAAATGTTATAGGAAGATTATTAGCAAAGTCGTAAGGGTGAGATGAAAAACTAGGATGAAGAAAAAAAAAGAAAAAAGAAGCGTAAAGGAAGAAAAGAATAGGTCACTGAAAAACAGGAATTAGAAAAAGAGGAGAAAGCACGTTAAAATGGAAGGAAATAAAAAGAAAAAAGAAGAAAAATTAGAAAATGAAAAAAAAAAAAGAAGCAATAAACAAAAAATAGAAAACAAAACAAAAACCAACGAGAGGAATGAAAGAGAACCAATTCGAAAAGTGAAAAAAGAAGATAGGAAAGAGCAAAAATGAAAATAAACGACCTCAATAAATAAATAAATAGATAAATAAGCACCATGGAAGATCAGTTTAGAATGACAGAAAACCAGTTCGGAAAGAGAAAAAAAGACAAAAATAAAAAAATGAAAAAATAAAAAAATAGTGCCAAGAAAGAAAAGAAGAGAACGAAAAAAAAAAAAAAAAGTACTGATATTAGAGAAAGAAAAGAAAGCGAATTAAAATGGAAGAAAAATCTGACTGAAAAAAAAATAAAATAAAAGAGCAAATAAAGAAAACTAATTTGAAAATTGAAAATAGCAAAGATAAAAAAGCGAACCCAATGACAAAAATATATAGATAATTAAATAATTAAAATGAATCAACATGCCCCCCCCCAAGAAAAGCTCCTAAAAAATAAAAACAAAGCAAAAAACAAACAAGCAAAAAACAAACAGGGAAGAAAAGAATAGAATACAAAAAATATATATATAGGAATTGAAGAAAAAAAAAAAAAAAAAAAGAAAGCACATAAAAATAGAACAAAATTTAAACGAAAAAATGAAAGAGCAATAAAAGAAAATTATTCGGAAAATGAAAAAAAAAAAAAAAAAGCAGAGATGAAATAAATTAAAAACTTACAAAGAAACAAAAACAAAAATAAACAAATGAAAGTAAACAATATAAAAAACTGTATAAAAGACATAAATAAATAAATAAATAAATAAATAAGCATATAGGAAGAAAAGAGTTGAACTAAACCCCCTAAAAACAAAACAATAACAACAAAAAATAAAACCAAAAATAAAAAGAATGCCCCCTCCTCCCAAAAAAAGAAACAACAACAAAAAGCAGAAAATATTGATGAAAGTGAAGCAGGCGTATTAAAGTGAAATAGAAATATGAGAATCAAAAAGGCAAAAGGAAATAAAGAAACCCAACTCAGAAAGTGAAAAAAGCTGAGAAGGAAATGACATAAACAAAAGAAAAAAAAGAAAGACAAAACCGCTTACTCAACCCCCCTGCAAAGAAAAACAAAAATTCAATAAAAAAAAAGAACCCCCAATAAAGTGTCTTGTACAGAAGAGAAGCAAAATATACAGTATGTTAAAAAAAAGTATCTCCTTACCGGTTGGGCATAGAATATGCTGACAGTATTACCTGCAGCAAAGTAAGCACCCCCTAGGGTATCCTGGATATGACACTAAACTTCATTCGCTGATGAGACTCTCTGTTCAAGAATTTTGAGTAGAGTCACTTCATCATTGCCATTACTCTCCGATCTACTCTGACACTGAGCAGTTGTACCCGCTAGAGTCTCACCTATGAGTCAAATAGATCTGTTTGAAATAGTTAAAATCAAATAGATTTACTTAAGATGATGAAGTTACCCTCTGTAACGTTACCTCATCAACAAGGTACCATCTCGAATATCAATAGGTATTACATTTCTTAAATACAAGACGGACCCGGTTGTTTCAAATACAAAAAGTTTATTTCTGACTGCAACATTTCATAGCAGTTAGCCATCGAAAAACACGAGAAAGATAGATAAAAATGCTATAAGATTCATAGGTGGTAGATGAACAAAATACCAACTTTCATTTTTTCGTCTCGTTCGACCCTTCGCCCACAGAGTGCTCGAATCTCTGAATTCAACCAACTTTCTCCAACTTTAAACTGCCCCAACTTGATTAAATAACTCTGCTTATATAATATGTTAATTATCTCATGCACAAATAAGAACACATGTCATTAAATTTCTAGTGTTACGTGATCTTATCCTAAGTAACGCGACAAAATGTTTACTTTTTAATATCCGGCCAACAACAACGATTTCAAAACAAATCTCTAATATATCGTCTGAGGCGATTTCCAAAACAATCTGTCAACGTGATGTCCTACCATTCCGCCCGACAAGTGCACGCATATGACCTTCACGACTTACTCTTTCATTCAAAGTGTTTTGCTAACTTACAATTTATCACTACAAATAAAATAATTAACTAATATAATAAACTATCATCCTTAATTATATGATACATTTTTAAGATACATTTTTGTATCATTTATAATCGAAATTATAATTGTTAAACTGACTTCGGCCTAAAATAACCCAACACAGATTAACATGTCGTAAAACCAGCCAATAAAAGAAACAGCCAAAACGTTTCAAAACTGAAGCTGTATTTACGAAAACAGACATGATCAATGAATGAAACGTTCATTTTTTCTAAAATGCTGGTCGGAAAAACAAACCAAAAATACCCTTTTGATACATTAGGCTTTGGATATAAAGTAAAGCTGCGTTTTTCTATCGCTTTTAACCTCCTCTGAATCCTTAAACCTTTACGTTGAAAGGAATGTTCAGCTTAAGATACAAGAAATTACGTGGAGCGAGTTCTGGTATGTATGGAGGTTGGAGCACTTGCATAATTCTGTGTTTCGCCAAAATATATTCTTTCAAAAAGTATAAATACTGACATCCTATATTTTTAAAACTAGTTAGAAAAAGAAAAGAAAATACATTGAAACGGGAGAAAAATATGAAGGAAAATGAAAAAGAAAAAATCGGGACATCATCACTTTATCACATTAGTTGCTCTTCTATGTGTTTCTTTTGAATTTTAAATTTTAAAATTTTAAAGTTAAAATTTCAGTCTTGCATATCGTCGTGATTAACGAAAGAAGAAAGAGATAAAAAAAGGAATAAATAAGTATATCAAAAGTGAACTGAAGAAGAAGAAGAAGAAGAAGAAGAAGAAGAAGAAGAAGAAGAAGAAGAAGAAGTTAATAGCAGAAGACCTGAAGAAAAAGAAAAGTAGAAAGAAGAAAAGAGAGAAAAGAAAATTGTTAAATTGAAGAAAGAAAGAAAGTAAAAAAGAAAAGTAAAAAAGAATGTAATTAAATAGAAAAAGAAAGAAAAGTGGAAAGAAGAAGAAAGAAACAAAGAAAGAAAGAACAAAGAAAGAAAGAAAAAGAAAAGTAGTAAGAAGAAAAGTAAAAAAAAAAACCCAACAAAATAGTTAAATAAAAGAAAGAAAGAAATAAATAAATAAAGAAAGAAAATTAAAAAAAACAAAACAATGTAGTCAAATAAAAAGAAAAAAGTCGGCATATTCTATGCCCCGACAACGGGGTACAAAAAGATATAGAAAAACAGAAAAAAAAAGAATAAAAGCTGATCGCGACAAGGAAAAAAAGCAAAAAAAGGAAAAAAAATAGAATGTATAATGAGGGAAATTAAAGAAAGAAAAGAGATGAACAAATAACAAAGAGAAAGAGAAGAGGAAGAAGAGAAGTAGAATAGAAGAAAAGAACAAGATAAATAAAAGGAAAAGAGAGAGGATGAAGATAAAGAAACTTGAAGTGTAAAAATAGATGCATAAATAAATAGATAAATAAATAAATCAACGAAAAAGTAAAGACGTTTCAAATTAACAAGATAATGAAGAGAATCTATCTATCTCATTCTATCTATCTATCTATCTATCTATCTATCTATCTTTTAAAAAAGAGAAACGATCTGAAAGAGGATATTTAAATAAATAAATAAACGAATAAGATGAAATTAATAATATAATGAATGAAATCGGAAGCAAAAAAGAACAATGATGTGAAAAAAACAAAAAACCCAAAAAAACAAACCAAAAAAAAAAAAAAAAAAACAAATACAAAGAAATTAAAATTGCAGTAAAAATTGAAAGAGTAAAAAGGACAAAAATATTTTTTTAAAAAAGCATCGAAGGAAGGAAATGTACAGCTTGTAAAGGTGTAATAATATGATTTTTCATTTTCGTATGGAAGCAGCGCGGTAGAAACTAAACAGGCTTCTGTTTGATCTAGAACCAATTAGGCCAGGTTTTCTTTGCCCCGTCCTTACATCTCACCCCAACTTTATTGTACCTACCCACTTCCCTCCCAACGTGCTACACCCTCTACAGTTCGTCAGTTCCCATTAAGTGCATTCATTCGGCATCACCTCCATCAACACTCATTTAAATATTAATAGAGTTTGAAAAATAACATTCAAATTTAGTGGCGTCTTCTGCAGCTTTACAAATATCTATCTATCTATCTATCTAAGCTGATAGACATTAAGGGAGAGCGTGTTTGTCTTGGGAATCCATTATAGAATTTACTCTGTCGTTACCACGGCTCAAACTCCGATCAATATATATATATATATATATATATATATATATATATATATTGATCGGAGTTCGAGCCGTGGTAAAGACTGGTTTCATGCTGTCTTGATACGACAATCATCAGGCAGGATATATATATATATATCATCATCATCATCATGACGTGCGGCTAGCACGGATATCCTTGACCCTCCCTCGCCATTTCTCCCTATCGCTTCTGGCAGGTCTTCAGGGCTACATCCCGTATCCTCACATAGCTGCTGTATGTATATTCGAGCTGGTCGTCCTGCTTTTGCTTGGTCTTATGCGGGGGTCCATAGGAGTACATCACTTATGAGTTCGTCCTTGCTTCTCCACCAGTGTCCTGCGTGTCTGGTTCGTCTAACTTGTATAGTTTTCGTGATGGGAGGCAAGTTGCCGTATAGTTGGTGTCTTGTGGGGTGTTGCCGCCAGGACTTGTTCAATATTGCTCTCAACATTCTTGTGTAATTGCCGTCTAGCTTCTTCTTCAGCCGTTTAGTTAGGGTCCAAGTAGTGCATCCATATAGCAGTATCGATGTGACCGCTTGTCATCCATAGACAGACTGTTTCTTTGTATCACAGCTCTTCAGTGTGACTAGACACGTAGGACGCTTGAAGCTGGGATCGAAACCTGCCCAACTTTACGTTAGACTTAGTATTATACCGCTCAGTCAACAAGTGAACCACGTCAGCTTGGGAATTATAAGGTTCATTTGTTTACATTTTTGCCTTACCGGATACCAGAGTGCTCAAGTCGTTTAGAGAGCTTTGCATTATGCGAGTGGCAGCCGTAAATTCCTTCGCCAGAGTTCTCAACCCCCGTGGGGGAGCGTATATATTGTCATCCACAGACAGTCTGTTTAGTTGTAACAACTCTTCAGTGTGGCGGGACACGTAGGACGCTTGAAGCTGGGATTGAAACCCGCCCAACTTTACGTTGACTCCTGCTGTGCAAACAGCAGTGTCGCCAGAAAATGCATATTTTGCCATGTAATGTATCCTGTGCCGTCAGTGCCTTTGGAAATCAAACGTGTATAGTCTTGTGTTCAAGCTTTAGATCAAATGAATATCCATACGAGAAAATCAGTTCCGTTTAACTGTGATACTCGGATAGACACACACACACACACACACACACACACACACACACACATACATAGACACACACATCAGAACAGGCACAAACACAGATACACGCGTGCAAACACGCAAACTTCAGCACACACACACACACACACACGAACTACATATGTAAATATATATATATGTTTGTGTCTGCCTGTTCTTTCTTTGATTCATTAATGTTTTTCGCATGAGTTGTTTGACTTTTGGATAGAATGAATTTAGGAAGGCGCCGTATGCTTCCCTAAAATTCGTTTCCTCTAAAAGTCAAACGGCTAATGCGAAGGCTAAACGGATCAAAGTTAGAATAGACAAACACAAAATGTCTATCCTATTTAATCAAACATGTTTAAAAGAGATAATACTGCGTATATATATATATATATATATATATATTCGTCGTAATTAAGTGCACCTCGAAGAATTTTTAGACTAGAAATATCTATATCCAGCAGTTCAAAAATAAGTATCTTCTTCATGTACACACACACACACACACGCATACACACACACACATATATATATACTGCAACATACGAACATAATGTAACACAAGGACAATTTTTTAAGCAGAGTTTAACAGGTTTTCCTTCTAGAACTGTTGCAATACCAAGGTTAAAGAGCCCAATATGCCCAACTATTTGCACCCAGCTGGATGCATATCTTTCCCAAGTGTGTGAGCACTATCTGAAATACAAACAGCCTTGTTTAGGATTTGAACTCGGCTCACTGTAGGTTGCAACCTTGATACAAGCTGGAAGTGTTCAACTTTGACTGTGTTAACTGCGCAAGGTAGTTTGATAGTGGAAGAGCAGAACGTCCGGCTAAACTCAGATAAAAATTAAATTCCTTATATATATATATATATATATATATATTTCCTACGATAACCATTCTATATATGTAATGGTGATCGTCATAGGAAATGGACACAATGTAACCTTGCGTCACATACTGCTCGTAAGGAGGGATGGTGAATATATATATATATATATATATATATATATATATATATCAGTAATGTCCAGTTGGCGTCTGAAAACAGTGGGTGCAGATTATTTGCGCATAGAATATATAAGGAATATCATATAAATCTTTGTGAGTGCTTGATGTATGGCTGTTGTTAAATATCTTTTTCTATCCTGGTTTATATAACAAAACTCATATACAGAGCGTATATAATGAAATTTGAAGGAAACTCAAACCTGGTTAAATTGTCATCATGAATTTATTTCGCCGGAGAATATCATTATACTCTCCGTCTCGTCAGATGATTATACATATTTAACTTGAGGCTGAAAAACAGCAAATGTAGATTTTCCCCTTCTTATTGCACTATGTATATATATAAGCTAAGCAAATGAACCCATTTATAAACCATATATGTATACAGTATGGTGTAAAAGTCTTTAGAGCCTTTGAATAATTGTGAATGTTTACTAATTGCTAACTTATAAAAACCTTTGTACGGTCCTTTTTGGGAGTAGTCTCTTATCTTCCATTCTCATTCAGAACTCCACGACAAAATAAAATGACTATGTATGGCAATGGCTAAAAAAGGAAGCGCGAAACATTCCCTTGTCAGTTCGCAATAATTTGAAATTACGATAGCTTAAAGTAGCCCAAGACGTTTGCATGATACTCTCTCTCTCTATATATATATATATATTGGCTGATAAAAAATTAACACCTTTCAAATAGTTTTCCCTCTCATCACATTCAAAAAATCTCTGACGAGGAATTTAAAAAATGCTACTATATATATATATATATATATATATATATATATATATATATATCTTTATTACAAAAGCAGATATTACCGAGATCACTCAGGTTGGTTGGTTGGGTTTTTATGGCATATCAACCTTTGTAGGCTATTTAACGCCAAATCCATTAAAAAAAATAATCAGCTCTATTTCAAACAATTCAGGTAAGAATGAGTACAGTTTAATGGTCAAAAACATTTCTATTTCAAGCTATTCAGTTTATTCAAACAGTTCTAATTCAGCTAATTCAATTTAGCGTAAGTACAGATTTTGTTTGCACTGTAAAATGTCAAAGCAGTTCTATATATAACGATTCAGTTTAGTGGAAGTACAGTTTCGATGTCAAAAACAGTTCAGTTTTAAATAATTCAGTTTATTGTAAACACGTAGGTTAAATGTAAGTCCAGTTTTATTGTAAAAAAACATTTCTATTTCAAGCTATTCAGTTTAGTCAAGCAGTTATAATTCAGCTTATTCAGTTTAGCGTAAGTACAGATTTTGTTTACTCACAGTTAAATGTCAAAACAGTTCTATATTAAACAAATCAGTTTAATGTAAGTACATTTTAAATGTCATAAAACAGTTCAATTTCAAATAATTCAGTTTAGCATAAGCACGCAGTTTAATTGTCAAAAACATTTCATTTTCAAGCTATCCAGTTTACTCAAACAATTCAGTTTAGCATAAGTATGCCGTTATTTCTATTTAACCCATAGATAGGCCCTATCGGGTGCTACCACACCGGGCCAGAGACCAATCGGGGAATATACCGATAATGTGTTGACTGGGATGGTAACAGGTGGAAAGTTGAAAATCATAATATCATGAAGGAACTCATAGAAATATTAAGATTTTTTGAAACACCAGACACATATGTATACACATACATTATTTAGATGCCCGTGGTGTAATGGTTATCGACATAGGAAATGGTCACTGCGATACGATTTCAAATCCTGGATGAGGCTGATTGCATTTCACATAGCACTAATACCCTTAGGAAAGGTTGGAATTCAATTATTCTCCCTCAAGCTGTGAGTAAATTGAAGGGCAGATTGGGTTCTTTAATCTTGGTTAGGCCACCAGTCAAAGAGAAGGAAAACTCTGAATTCAAAAATTAAACTCCGCTCAAAAATTGACCTTGTAACACATTTTGCCAGTTTGAAGGGGGTTAGTAGACACACACACACACACACACACACACACACACATATATATATAAGGCTTTATTTCCCGATACTATGACAGTTCTTCTTGCTGAACTTAAAAAATCCGTCAATGTTATTCTTTTCGAATTAATAAATTTAGTGCAGTCAGTAAACCCTTCACCTGATTCTAAGACCTATTTATAACTGATTTTTATTTTATACTATGTAATTGTGAAGTTCTTTTTTAAATTTCCCTTCCTACTTCCGCTCCTTTGTCACGATGTTATTTTGTGCTTTGTGCGATGAATATTCCGTATTTATAAATTCTTCCTTTCGTCTATTTTACTCACATCTTTCATCTGACAATTGTATTTTTTTAGATACATGAAATCTTTTAGTTATGACACTGACATGAAAAGGCGAGATAACAGTTTCTGTCAGATTTTATTCAGTTCTGCTGGTTAACATTTGAGCACTTTCTTTATTTAAGTATGTGTTACTAGTAGTACAATTTGATGGTTTAGTTTGGTAGGTTTTTATGGCCTATCACCCATTGTAGATTATTTAATGCCAAATCCATTTTTATGCATATAAACAGTTCCATTTCAAACAATTTAGTTTAGCATAAATACAATTTTTTGTTTTACAGTTAAATGTAAAAATAGTTCTATTTCAAACAATTCAGTTGAGCATAAGTACACATTTTAGTTCTATTTAACTCTATTAGGTGCTACCTCTCCATGGCAAAGTAGATCAAGGAGTGAGGGCAATGAAAGGGTACTCCGAATTTCTCAAAGCTCCAGCATTACTGGAAACTTACCATCAGATTATTTAGTGTAATATTCAGAACACTGGCTGGGGGGGTCTTACTCCTCTGCAGAGATGCTGTCGGTGTATTCTACAGCCCTTGCCGACTGGGCCACAGTATAGTTTGAGGACCTGACTTTATATTTCTTTATAATATTAATATCTTCTTCTTCTTCTTCTTCTTCTTCTTCTTCTTCTTCTTCTTCTTCTTCTTCTTCTTCTTCTTCTTCTTCTTCTTCTTCTTGTCACTTTGTTTCCTATATCATCATCATAATCTTCTTCTTTTGAACTTCGTTGAAATCACTACCACTGGGTTAAATGCAAAAACCAAAAACCAAAAAACAAAACAAAACAAAACAAAAAAAAAAAAACAACCCCCACCCCCCAAACACACAAACAAACGAAGAAAACAAAACTAAAAACCAAAACAAAACCAAAACAAAACCAAACCAAAAAACAAAAGCAAAACAAAACAGAGAAAGAGGGCAAAAGGATTCTAAGGAAAATAGAATCTGATTATTCAAAAGTGATACACAGGTTTATTCAAACTCCCGTTCTCATCTTGCTTGTTATACTGATAACGTTTCGGCTATTGCTCTCCTCTGTCTTCTTCAGACGCCTGTCGTATTCCCTCACATTCTTGAATTGGATCCTTTATCCTGTCAACTGAGATATATTGTCTTTATTACTTTCTCTATGCTAGGAGGTATATTATATAAGTTAATTCTGCTATTTTGTCCCGAACTGAACACCATAAGAGGACCTTGATCAGGACAGAAACGGAATTGGGTTTCAAGTTCCAAAATTATACCACTTGATAGATATATGTAATTTACTTAGCCTTGCTTAGTCTGACACACAGATTCGTGCCGGGAAAAATATAATAAATGAGATCAGCTTCAAAGGGCCGACTCCCCAGGCAACACCTGCCCTTCGTCTAAAAGGGGTTTTAATAAAAGGATGCGCTTCTCGATATGCATATACTAGACGGTCCTCCTAGCTATGGTAAATAGTAGGGCAGAATGGTTTCTCTAGCTTTGATTGGATAACTGGTCGAGGAGAAAGAAACCTCTGAACTCAAAACAAGTCGTACTTCACTTAAAAATTGATCTTGTGTCGCATCTTCCTTGTGGCAGAGGACTTGGTTATATATATATATATATATATATATATATATATATATATATATATATATATATAAAAGTTGATGACTGTAGTCAAGGGCGATCAGAAGGTTCCCTTTTCAATAGTTACTACATCGAGGCGTAAGGGAGGGCGCTACTCCTTTCCCTGGATTGCTGCACTTTACCCTTGATACGTAGCTTATATTGTTGAGTGTTAAGCAAGAAGGTATCTAGTACCATTTTTAAAAATCTTTGGTATGACGCGACCTGGGATTGAACCCAGGTCTCCTGGGCCATTGGCAAATATATATATATATATATATATATATATATATATATATATATATATATATATATATATATATCGGACCCATATGCACAAGCAACATACAATAAAGAGTTAATTTTTAGCAGAGTTTAACGGGTTTGAATTCAGAGTTTTCCTTCTCCTAGACTAGTTGCCATACCAAGCTTAAAAGCCCAGTCTGTCCAACTATTTACCAATAGCTGGAAGAGAAGTTAGATTCATACCTTTCTCAAGAGTATGTGAAACGGAAACAACCTGGTCCAGGATTTGAACTTGAGTCCTCGTGTCCATTTTTTACCACGGTAACCATTACATTTCAGGTACCTTGTATATATATATATATATATATATATATATATATATATATATGTGTGTGTGTGTGTGTGTGTGTGTGTGTATGTATATTAATTGTAAATGACCAGGTATATATATAAACAACTAACACCTTCGTAGTTATTTTCTGACTATTGGTCAATCTGTACCAAGTCAAAAATGATGGGGAATTGACGGGAATGTTCAATCTCTACTAGAATACCACCAACATTGTGGGACAATTTAATAAGATAGGTGCATTACTATCAGAACGACCTTCTTACGAGTGCATCAACGCTGAGGAGAATATGTTGCCAATGGTTGTGACGATGCGCAAAATTTTTTTCGAGCTGAAAATTTGCTCTATACAACGGTGTTATTGTGACTCCCGTATCTGCTGAAGTTTCCATTGGAAAAATTGAAGGCATTACTTATGGAACATCTATATCGTTTCCCGTGAACTTGTAGTTTGGTTGTTTGAGAACAGATGAATTATAACAGTTTTTTTTTAGAAATCTCTGCTTTGGACATTCAGTCGCTTCGGATGCCGTTCTCCAGACTGAGGTGGCAGGTTATTGAATAACCTATTTCTGTAATAAACAAAAAGAAAAAAAATCAGAGAGAGAGAGAGAGAGAGAGAGAGAGAGAGAGAGAGAGAGAATTATGTTTATAAAAAATAGTGTCAAATTGAGAGAATGAGAAAGAAAGAGACGCTGAGAAACAGAGAGAGCTGCGTTTAACAAAGACTGTGTCGAATTGAGATTTGCCGATTACCCGTTAGATTACCAAAGTTAAGTAGCGATGGGTCTTTGGAGTAGTTAGAGAGGTGATCATCTAGGAACAGCAGGTATAAGAAGCAACTTGAGGCCCGTGTGCCTAACTAAGCAAAGTTTTGTTAATAAGGAGAAAGTGAGACGCATAAAAAGACACGTCCGGTCTAAAATAGACTTTTGTTTTTACTCTTTTAATTTTGACTCCTTTATATTATATTATACTTGAAAATATTTCTTATATTATGTCGGTATTTTACAAACAGTGGATAAAAAAATATGCAACCCCAGCACACGCATATATCAACATACATAATAAATAACCTTAGACGTTGCTATTCCAACCTTTTTGTAGTAAACTAACACATTATGCGAAAGTAAACTAGTTAAAAACCGCCCAGTCGGTTTGGGCTGTAAAATACACCGACTGCATCTCTGCAGGGGGTAAGACCCCCAACAAAAGTCTTGGACCTTTGGAGAATGTGAAGTACCCCTTCATTGTCGTTGCTCCCAAGTCCACTCTGGTCCAGAATAGTAGCACCTGATAGGATCCTTCTTATGGGTCAAATAGAACTGTTTAATATTTAAACTAGAAGTAAACAAAACACTGATGTTCAAATGAATTATTAGTGATACATATCAATACTTTGAACCATTTAACTGTGTTCAAACGAATGAGTTGTGTTGCTTAGAATTGTTAGTGTTAAATAGAAATACTTGAAATCATTCATATGTGTTAAAAAATTATAGATATTCAATGTATGTGTATAAACAGGATTTGGCGTTAAATAAGCCACAAGGGTTGATATGCCATAAAAACCCAACCAATTAATCAACCAACCAACAAGTTAGTAGTAAGAAATCTTACTCACACACCTCTGGAAAAACACAAGCACATTTAAATTTACTCACATACAAAAAATCTAGACGTATTTATGGCACTAAAAAAGAAAAAGAAAAAGAAATGAAAACTCTAACGCGCCCACAAAGAAGCAATCAGAGAAACAAACTCCACAAACATGGTTGGTAATAAGGCTCAAATACAAAGAAAGAATACGCATGCGCGGAGATATATACAAGCAAGCCAGCTAATGAAGATACACAGAACCATTAGACCACACAGACGCTACCGAGACAGACACACAGATTAACAGACACAGAGAAACGCCCGCTAATATTCTCTTTCAAGTTTGCAAGTAGTCTCAGGTGTAACTACTAAAATAAATGATGGATCGATAAGCCTGTTACTTATACATTCTGTTGCTACTTCCGGTCTTTTGATCTTTGCTCGGCAGCCATCTTTATTCATTCAGAATGTCCGTTACCTAGCAGCCTCACTTATTCTTCCCCCCACCTCATTATATTCTCTGTCTTCTCTTCGTATATTCATCCTTATAGCTGCTTGCATTGTAGCCTTTTTTGTTGTTTCGCTTTCAACTGCTTCTTATTTTTTTCACTATATTTCGATATTTTCCTTCTTAATATTATCTTTTTGCTCTGTTCTTTCTCAGCTTTCCCTGAATAAATAACTTATTTCTTGTCTCTTTTCTCTTTTTCTCTTAAATTCAGACTTTCGGTTTTATCTTTTCATCTATTTCCTAGACAACCCGTTGGGGTTCGAGTTGTAACGGCGGTCCATTATGATAGTGTTGTTTCTATTTAGAAAGAGGCGGATCATTATAATTAGCATTTTATAATTATTTCCATTATGTCGAACATTTAGATGAATAAGAAATGAGGTTGAGCGCGGATATAGACCCCATAAAATTATAATTTATTTAGGCTGAGAATTGGTTTATTCTCTTAAAATTCCAGTTTATTGGTCTCAAAATACTGCTGCGTTGTACCGCTTTTGCTGCACGATACATACATACATATATTCATGCATACACATATACGTAGATTAACACATGCATTTGTACATACATATATACGTACATGCACACATATATACATATGTACATAGATACGTAGGTACGTTCATACATACATACATACATACATACTTACTTACATCGGTACGTGCATACATGCATATATACTCTCTCTCTCTCTCTCTCTCTCTCACACACACACACATACATATATATATATATATATATATATATATATATATATATATGTGTGTGTGTGTGTGTGTGTGTGTGTGTGTGTGTGTGTTTGTACGCACATGAATACAAACATAAAGAAACAAACTGAAATAGATAGATAGATAGATTGAAAGAAACAGAGATTGATTGATAAATAGAGAGACGGTTACATACATACATACATACATACATACATACCTAGATAGATAGAAAGAAATAGATTGTGATAGATAGATAGATAGATAGATAGAAAAAGACTATGATAGATAGATAGATAGATACAGGCTCTTGAGTACAAATTATTAAAGGTTCACTTAGTGTAACAAATACTATCGTAGGAAATTGAATTGAGGACACAAGTTCAAGTCCGAGACAAAGGTTAATATGCCACCACACACATCTGGCCTTGTGTCACAAAGCTTAGTAAATAACTGCATGCATAAGTCTATACGTATGTATATGTGTTGTTTAACAGCTATTATTTGTTCAAATTAACTCGGCGAGACAAGTTCAAATCCTGGACCAGGCAGTTTGCGTTTAAACTTTGCGCTGGCCCTTTTCGAAAAGGCTTGAATATCTTCTGCTAGCTTGGGATGAATAGTAGGGTAGATTCTTCTAAAAAAAACCTTGGTACAGCAACCAATCTATGAGAAGGAAAAACTCTGAATTTAAACTGATTTTACAAAGTGGAGGGGTTGGGTAAATACATACACAAAATGAAAACTTTAGTAGAATGTAGATGATACTCTCTTCCCATCTCTTTTTCTCTCTTTCTCTCTCACTTTGATTTTTCTATAGTTATCATTTTCATTTTATTTTTTATTCGTTTTTATAAATTAAGAAGGCCCCCAACAAACAAACAAACAAACCAACAAACAAAAAATGAAAACACAAAATGAAATTTGAAATGAGGAATTAAATCTTTTAATCGACCTAAGAGATGAATAAAATTTCAATAAATGAAAAGTGGATACAAACTATATATTCCATTGGGTCGGAATATGAAACAGCAGAACAAACAGGGATAATAAAATAGAAAGATGGGAACTACAAAGGGCGACAAGTATTTGAGAGCACACCTTTATAAATGGATGAAGCTCTAACGGAATGGCACGGGGTATGCATCAGTTTATAACATTTCTCTTTCGAAAACCTTAACACAATTTTACAGAGAAAAATGAAAAGACCTGTTGTGTTCGAATTACTAACCGCCAACCACAGAGATTCAGTGAAAATAAGCATCCTAAAAGGAAGGAATTCCATCTTTCTCAATAGACTTGGAACCAGCACGAGGCCCTTAGCAAAAGATGTGTCATCCGTGCCTAGGAGGAAAATATTTTTTGCAGTCATGCGTCGTAATTACGGCTTGGTTAATTCAACAAGTTCAGACTATCATCCCAGAAAATCAAGATGATATATATATATATATATATATAGGATGGTCGTATCTACTCGGAAAGATACTTCTTTTTTCTTAATCAAAATCAACATCTCAATTAGAATCTCAATATGAAGCCAAAATCAGATATCTCTAATCCCATCATACAAACAGCATAATTTTTTTCCATGAAGATTCGCTTTGGGGGTCGGCTGCCGAGATTCACCCTTGAAAGAATTCTTGTTGCTATGGATATGAGATCTTCGTTACTCTACTGTGAGTATAAGGAACCCAAACGCCCACCTCGTTCACTTTTCCTATCTCTGTTTAAATGGCAGTTGATTGTTTGGTTTGGTTTGGTTTTATTGCATATCAACCATTGAGGGTTATTTAATACCAAATCCTTTATATATATAATATCAAATATATGATTTCTAAACACATTTTGTAGATAACATTTTTAAATAGGCCTGAGCTCAATTTTTTTTAACACAGTTAAATGATTCTACTTATTTCTATCTAATACGAACAATTCTATTTAATATTAATCCTTTGTTTGGACATACTTAAATGTTTTCAAGCATTTATATTTAACACTAACAATTCAATTTAACATCAATCATTTGTTTATGCACAATTAAATGATCAAACAGTTCTATTTCTAACAATTAAGTTTAGCATAAGTCAACAAAGTTTGATGGTTCAAAGCATTGCTATGTATCACAAACAATTCAATCAAACTTTAGTCATTTGTTTACACATAGTTAAATGATCAAAAAGTTCTTTTACAAACAATTCATTTTAGCATGTCATTTGTTTGATCTCAGTTAAATGTTAAACAGTTCTATTTGACCAATAGATAGGATGCTATCAGGTGCAACCATTCCGGGCCAAAGTGAACCTGGAAGCGATGACAATGAAGGGGTACTCTAGATTCCACAAAATTCCAGTGTTACTGGAATCTCGCTATCAGATTGTTTAATGTCGTATTTAGGACTATCGTTGATGCAGTCGGTGTATTCAACAACCTCATCCGACTGGACCAGCAGTAGATAGTGAATTTGGTTGTGTTGAGACCAAGTGCTTATTCTTGAGTATTTTTGCGTGGATTACATTCCTCTAATTCTCTTAGAGTATCTCCATCAAAGTCTGACGAGCGTCCTAATTTGGGCTCATTTCTCAATAACGTACCACCCGAATGAAACTTGGAAAAACCAGTTTCTGACTTTGCAGTCGGTAATGACAACTTGGCCACTAACTCTACAAAATTTCTTTGATGTTACTGTAACGTTTTTGTTATTTTTAAACTCCCACATTAATACCCGTTAAATATGAACTTACAGTTCCTCCAGATTAGATTATGATGCAGCTCCTTTCACTATTGAAATAAAAATGACCGATGAAGGAACTCATTAATCAGGCAATTTCCAATTAGAAAACAAAAACTATTTATTACTCAACCCAATATATAACCTATAATATAGAAATTACATATGTTTACTATATCTGATATAAAAAGACAAAAAGGACCACCAATGGGAGTCGGGGAGAGCCAACTTCTTGAAAGTGGTAAAGTGCTTCCTGTTTAAGGTCAACACTGGAGATATCAGGTAATGGACATGAATTCCATAGCCAAGCGAAAAAAATTCTCAGCGGTCAGACGTTGAACGGATAGGCGAATTAGTCCAGCAGGTCCAGGATGATATCAATAATCTAGAGTAGCAGAGCCTACTATTAGGTCTGTGATACACAGGGACATCAGAGACATGTCACTGGTTCCTCTTTCATAGCTCACGTATCCTAGATGTGGCTTACCAAGAAACCCCACGACCTTGTAAATCTCAAAATGTGACATCCTAGTATAGTTGATTCAAATTGTCTGGATGACGTCGTGAGGGACTCTTTGGTTAGATGGCTGTCGTGGTGGATTCTGTGACTACCATGAGTGAGAACTGTTTCGGATATGTAACCGTTTCATTGATCATTCTCGAGCCCGAAGAAGGTGGGGTTATTGTATAACCTATTTCTTCTTTTTTTCAGCTCAAAGATAAACAGAGAGAGAGAGAGAGAGAGAGAGAGAGAGAGAGAGAGAGAGAGAGAGAGTCTTAAGCAAAAAAATCATGCAACCACACGCAGTCATATATTCTATATATCGAACCTCACTGTAATGAATTACGACTTTAACTCATGGATGTGTCCTGACTTCGGATATATCGAACTAAATTTGATAGACTGAGAGGGAACTTGGAACACAATAAACTTTCTCACAGGCGTGTTAACACCGATGGAACAGTTTGAGGCAGATGAATTCCAGCACATACGCACGTGGTTACGGCTGTTCGGATAGTGTAGTCAGTAGTGTCTACTTGAACCTGATCCCGAATGAACTGGCTTAGATGCCCCTTTGATTTGACCTTTGATATATTTATCGAAGCAAAGTCGTATATTTGAATATCTATTTAAGAATGAAACGCTGGGTTAAGAGACAGACGTTGTCATAGCAACCATATAAACAAGTTTGGCTTATATATTTAATGACATATCAACCCCGTATGAGGTATTTAACGGCGAAATTTGATTAATTTTTAAACATTTAATCACACTTACAACTATATTTTCAATGTTACTTTGCATTTTTTAAAAATTGCACTTTTTATTTATTGCTAAACTTTTGTTTGCACACGGTTATATGGTTTCAGGTATTCCTATCCAATGCAAATCATTCTTAAATAGATCTATTTGGCCTATCTATCTGACAGGACTCTAACATATTCTACAACTTCTATTTAGAGTGGACCTGAGAGTAATGGCAATGAAGAAGTACTCCACACTTCCCAGAACTTCAGATTTGAAGTTTCAGCAGTAGTTTAGTGTCATACCCAGAATCTGCCTTTTTATTTGGGTGAATCTAGGCAGGGGATACAGACGGCTATTCTAAGCTCTACCGACGGGGTTAAGAACCAAATAGAGAAAAAGAATGCCAAAGAGAAAGGAGGATTGTCAGAAAAAAGGAAAATGGATGAAGTGGGAATATCGGTAATCCACCATATATTTTTGGAACCTTAAATTACGGTTGAACTAATGGTGATGAAATCTTTGCAATAAATTTTTTCTCATACGTCTTGAGTATACACTTGGGTTGTGGATTAAAAATTACGTGTATTTACCAGCCCCTCCTCATGGGCAGGATGTGACACAAGATCAATTTTTGAGCGGATGTTTGAATTCAAAATTGTCCTTCTTCTAGACTGGTTGCCTAATCAAAGCTAAAAAAGCCAGTCTGGCATAGAATTTACTCATAGCTGGAGGGAGAATAGTTGAATTCATACATTTCCGAAACATTTAGCGTTAGATAAAATTCAAACAGCCTTGCCTAAGATTTGAACTCGCGTTGCCATGTTCATTTCCAACGACGATAACCATTACTCCACGGAACATCCTAAAAGTTAAAAGCTGTATGTTTATCTTTGTATAATAATTCTATGATACTTGTAAACTGTCGATTACTGAAGAAAACAATATTTAATATCTTAACTGACAAGTGGGTTTTCAAAAACGTTGATAGAGACCAGAACAAAATAAACTAGCAAATAAATGAATGAATATTATTAAAAATAAAACGGAATCTCTTCTAAGCTGTGGCTGTGTCTATACTAGAGTATGGGTGCACCACATAGATGCTAACAAAACGAATAGAGAAAAAGCTAGATGGGAACTACACAACTACAGCAGTTTTGAAACTTATCTAGCGTAGTATGGAAGCGGTTTAAAGAACATTTCAACAGCAGTTGGTGCGAAAACAAATCTGACCAAAAAGTGACCGGTTCCTAGTCTGTTTACGATTTCTGCCGCTGATTTAACCATAATTATAGTTGGTTAAATCTGAAGGTTGGTTGAAATCAGTCATTTTCTTTTTCAAGTGATTATACGGTTTCAATTAACACCTGATAACAGTTATTTGTAAACAAATATAACTTCAACTGACTCTCCTTAATACAAATAATTTGCGCGGTTATATTGTTTCAAATATTCCTAATACTCATAATTTGTATAGAATTGAGTAGTTTTTACCGGCTCGTTGGCCAAGTTGGTAGAGTGTTCACCGATGGTCCGGGACCCTGGGTTCAATCCAAGGTCGTGTCATGCCAAAGACTTTAAAAATGATACTTGATACCTCCTTGCTTAACACTCAGCAATATAAAGTAAGTATCAAGAGGAAAGTGGCGAAATCCAGGGAAAGGAGTAGCGCCCTCTCCTATACCTAGGTGTAGTAGCTATTGAAAAGGGAGCCTTCTGGTCGCCCTCAACTACGGTCGCCAACGTTTTTACTTACTTATGTGATTTCAAGTATTCTTTTGAAATACGAGTAATTTTGGTGAAAACTATCAGTGAAAACCGATGTGCAAAAATCACATAGAGTGAAAATAATTACACTAATCTTTTGTTTACTTTGGTTTTATGGCATGTCAACCATTGTAGTTTATTTAATGCCAAATCTTGTTTATACACAAATATTAAATATATATGATAAAGAATTTCATACGGTCAAATCCCCAACCGTCTTTCGACTTCTGTCACCATTTGCTATATACCACTACACATATATTTATGAGACAACTTCAAATCTGCTAAGCGGTGCATGTATCATCAACATACACACAGACTAACAATCACATATATGATCGCACACAACAATACGCAAATATAACACACACACACACACACACACACACACACACACACACACACACACACAAAAGTGACTTATACATAATTCTAACGTAAAAACTGGTTTTGATTATCTTTTTGATTCTTTCGATTTCTCCAAAATCTTTCTTTTTCTGCCTGATGATAGTCGTATAAAGACAGCATGAAACCAGTGGTCACAGGTAAGCAACCATACTATTAAATATATATAAAATTAAGCATCCATACTATTAAATATATATAAAAAATAATATATATTTATTTATCTTTATCACATTATATAACAGCTCTATTACAGATATTGAGCACTCTCCAAATTATACCGCATTTGGTCTGCCACAAGTAAGATAGTTACACCCATATACTGTTGTAATATATATATATATATATATATATATATATATATATATATGAACCGTTAGTAGAATCCAAAACCACTCCAACTCCAACACACACGCACTCACACACACAACTATAAACACATTAAATATCAAAGAAGGGTAAAACAGACCAGAGTAAACACACTTCAGGAAAGAGGAACAAGGACCCCTATATAAACAAGTCTGACCAGACAAGAGTCATTTATACTGGAAACAAGAGTGAGTTCAAGTCTTATTGAGTACCCCATTTAAAAGGCCTTGTGCCACACATGTTCTCTGACGAAAGCAACAAGCTGGAAGCATACATATATATAATACGTATGAAAAAACAAAATGAATAAATTTAAAAAATACAAATCTCTTCGTGGACCTTCCTATTTTAATATATATATATATATATATATATATATATATATATATATATATATATTGTCTTCTCTGAATTGTGTCATCTTTCCTTCTCCCACCCTTTGACTATTCTTTTCGATCACTCTTACCTCTTCTAGTCTGTCTTTTATTTGCTCTCTCTCTATTCATCTGATTAACTCTATCGTATTATAACATCTTTTTAGTTCCACCTTTTAAGATCAATTAGTTAATTAACTCTTTTGTACGTACTTTTCGTCATATTCTTTAAAGAGATTTTTTTTGAATTACAGATACACAAAAGAACACAAATACCCACATTCTTTCTCCCCCCACCCACACCTACACAAAGATGCACACGGATACACAAATGAGACGCATAGAGATAAGCACACTCTGGTAGACGAGCAAATATGCCCACTTACTACTAAACAAGCAGAGACGTGTAAGAAAAGATTTTCTCCACACAGATAATCAGACTGACGCGTACATAAACCCATATACATACATTTGTTTATTTCGAAAATATTGATCGTTTTAATTGAACATTTAATGGAAAATCAGCCATTATTTTTCAATAGGCACACATACGAACATAGAACAGACTAAGATAAATAGATCGATAGATAGTTCAGTAGTTAGTCTGATAGAGAGATAGATATGAACAGACTGAGATAGACGCAAAAATATGAAAAGTATCTATCTATCTATCTATCTATCTATCTATCTATCTATCTATCTATCTAAGGAACTAACTAGCAAACTAACAACCAAAATATCCATCGATCTATTTATCTTTGTTCTATGAACGTACATGTGCGAATTGAAGAAAGAAGGAGCGATATATAGACAGATAGATAGATCGATCGACAGATAAATAAAATCGGACGAGATAGATACGAACAGACTGAGATAGATAGATAGATAGATAGATAGATAATGAATAGACTGAGATTGGTACATGGATATATATTGAAGATAATGAGATAGATAAATAGATAGATAGCTGGTTGATGAGTTGGTAAGTTTTACGGTGTGTCAACTTTTGTTAGGTGATTTATTGCAGGAGTCACTTTTTTTCAATTATTTTATTTCTTCCAGTTATTAATGAAAATAATCATTTGCAAACAATAATAGCTTCACGTACTATCCCTAATACTAAACATTTATATTCACTTCGGTGGTTTCACGAAACAATTGTTCATTAATAATAATAATTATAGTCGTTTGTTTGAATACGGTTGGTTCTTTGATGAAAACTTAACGGGTTAGAGTATATTGTCAGTAGTTGCAATTAAGGTGTATTCCACGCTCCTCAGGTTCCACTGAATGAGGATTACCCAGGTCACCAATTTTGTTGTGGGAATGTCTTGCCCTTAAGACGGGGATACAGTTGACGCGTTCGAAGCACCGTCAATAGGGCGAATATATATATATATATATATATATATATATATATATATATATAATTATCTATCGATTTAGCTGTCTTTGTTTATATTTGTTTATTTGTCTCATTCTGTTCATATCTATCTATCTATCTATCTATCTATCTATCTATCTCCTTAATTGCAATTAATATCAGATAGGGCAGGTTGGGCTCTTTAGCCTTGGTATGATAAACAGTCTACTAGAAGGACAATATTGAATTTAAGTCTCTTAAAATTCACTTAAAATGACCTTGTTTTGCATCCTGTCAATGGCGGAGGGTTTGGGTAAATACATGCATATATAAATGTAGCTGAAAATATGCTCGAACACATATTCATATTTGGTTGCTCTTGGTGTAATGGTTTACGTCGTGGGAAATGGATAAGGTGACTCAAGTTCAAATCCTGGACGAGGCTGTTGGCATTTCACATAGCGCTGATACCCTTAGGAAAAATATGTGTCCAAGTATTCTCTCTTCAACAATGGGTAAATAGTAAGGCAGACTAGCTCTTTAACCATGGCATTGCAACTGTTCTTGGAGAAGGAGAACTCTGAATTAAACCTGATAAACTATGCTTAAAAATTGACCTTGTGTCACATCCCACTCGTGAGGAGGGTTTGGTAAACAGCCACAGAAATTCATATGTAAACAAAGAAATATACATTCACACATGAAAGCGCGTGTAGTGTAATGGTTATTGTCATAGGAAATTAAATCGGCGAACCAATTTCAAAATCCTGTACAGGTGTTATATAATTAAGGTAATGATTAATTATATTAATCATTCTTCGTTAATTATATTTTATTATTTAGTTTAGTAAGGCATTGAACGGCTCGGTGTCTCTAGTTCCAGGGCCATAGTCAGACAGTGCACTCGCACGGCCGCGCAGAAAGGATATGACAATCATCATTATAATGTTTTTATATCTGAGATAATCGATACTTGCTAGGTATTGATTATTACCAAGGTGAATCAATAGGATGGATGATGATTAAAGACAGAGGGAAGACGAAGATCTGCTGCTATGCTTGGTATTCCTTTATTAACTAAATTCCTGGATGTAGTTGGGGCCGTAACCCCTGTGGCACCAGAGGTTATTTCCCTTTTGTTAGTTAAGTTATTACAATCATCTGTCATAATAAACTACCAGAGAGGAACTGGGACCGAACGGACAGCTGGAGTGAATCCAGTAGGTGGATGACGTCGTGCCCGTAAGATATGGCCAGAGAATTTGGGGGTTTCGAAAAAGACGTTTGAGTTGAAGTTCTACCACTGAAGGTAGCGGTTGAGTTTTTCGGATCTGATGAGATCAGATCAGTTTGGGTCTCGATGGGCAGAAATTAGTTGAGATCTTAGACACAACAAGATGCATCGTGCGTGGTGGGGCCAGCATAGTATGTTTTACATCAGCTTTTATGATTTGTATCTTTCTCCGCGTGCCACCAAGGACTGAAGGCAAAAGAAATAAACCCGTTTGTATAAGAAACGACAGAGTTGGCCTGTATTGTCATTATTGACATAATGAGTATACAACACAAGATCGCCTTTCACTCCTCGCTAATACCCTGAAGATAGGCATAAGTTCATTTCTTCTCACATAGTTATTGGTAAATAGTTAGGCAGACAAGGCTCTTCAGTCCTACTACAGTAACTGGTCAAGGAGAAAGAAAACTGAATTTAAGCCAACTTTACTCCGCAGGAAATTGAACCTGTGTCGCAACCTGCCCGTGGAATAAGGGTTAGGTAAATAAAGACGTCGTATCTATATTCATATCTATAGTTTACTGGGGTTGTAGGATATATTGACTGCATCTTTGCAGAGGAGTAAGACCCCTCCAACGAGTGTCCTGGATATGACACTAAGCCACCAGATGGTGAACTCCAGTCCCGGAACTTTGGAGAATGTAGAGTACATTTTCATTTCCATTACGTCCAGGTCAACTCTAAACCGGTTTGGTGGTATCTGTTAGGGTCCCATCAATAGATAAAATAGAAATATTTAATCATTTACTATACTTGAAACCATTTAGCTATGCGCAAACAAATGACTAATCTTGAAATTAATTATTAGAATGACATAGCAATAATTGGAAACATTTAACAGTGCGCAAATGAATGAATAATACTGAATTGAATTATTAGTGTTAAATAGCAATATTTGAAACCATTTAACTGAGTGCAAACTAATGAACTAGTGGGTAGAGTGTTCGCCAATGGTCCGGGAGACCTGGGTTCATTCCCAGGTCGCGTCATACCAAAGACTTTAAAAATGGTACTTGATACCTCCTTGCTTAAGATTCAGCAATATAGGATACGTATCAAGGGTAAAGTGGAACAATCCAGGGAAAGGAGTTGCGCTCTCCTCTACACCTCAGTGTAGTAGCTATTTAAAAGGGAGCCTTTTAGTCGCCGTCGACTACGGTCGCCAACTTTACTTACTATATGTATATATATATATAAACAGAACTTGACATTGAATAACCTACAAGAGTTGATATGCCATAAAATCCATCCAACAATCACCCAACAAACCGAGTTTACGTACTAACGGACCCTCCCATTAATATACGCACAAATTCATGGAAGCACGCACCCGTATTATTCCATACATATTCCCACACATACACCGACGACCTGAATAAAACTATGTGCTCATGCATTAGGACACACAATATGGATCCAGACACATAAAAAATCCCTTCAAGAAACAACATACTAAAAATGTACGTACAATGAAGGTAGTTTCTTAACTTTTCGGCATAAAGTAACCCTAGAAGTGTTGACATGTCATTGAACTCAATCAATCGTGATATTAAAGGGAAGCGTTTGAATGATGGTTTTCAAGACATGCAGCTGCTTCAGACTTGAAATATTGGTGTAACATACTCTTCTTTCTAACAACTGAACCTACGTGGTGCTTTCAATAAGTTTCCAGACTTTTTTGTACAGGCATTTGAAATTGTCTTAGACTCTTGAAAATTCAGTCTTTAGACTCTTGAAAATTCAGTGTCAGTATTTCTATACATCTTATGAGATGACTGACTAATTTTTAGGATTCCAGCTTCAAATGAACAGCTACAGCAGCAATTGGAATACAACCTACAAAAGCCTGATTGTCACAGCTGGTGGATATTAAAAATGCAATCTGACGTGAGGACACTTTAGATGAACAGTATGCAATAAAATTGTGTTTTAAACTTGGAAAAAATGCCACAGAAACGTATGGAATGCTTCAAATTGCTTTTCGATTATCTTGCATGAATCGAGCGTCAGTTTTTGAGTGGCATAAGAGATTCAACGAAGGCAGGGAATCTGTGAGGGATGATGAGAGGTGTGGGAGGAGTAAGGAAGTCTGTACACCAGAGTTGATTGACTAAAGGGTTAGGGTTAGCGTTATTATGTTGAGGTTTTAAGTAAGTTCAGAAAGAGATTCCAAGGGAAGAGGCTAGCACTGTTCAAATCAGGTCAGTGGCATTTCCACCAGGACAATGCACCAGTCCACAACTCCATCCTTGTCACAACTATTTGACCAGGATGAGCATCAAGACAATTCCTCAGCCTCTCTATAGTCCAGACCTTGCTCCCTGTGACTTTTGCTTATTTCCTAAGCCCAGAGGCTGTCGTTATGAGATAATTAAGGCGATGAAAGAGGCTGTGACGAAGGTCATTGACACGCTCACACGAGAGGACTTCCATGGGGCCTTCCAGAAGTTCTTGGAACGGTACAACAAATGCATTGCAGCCGGAGGAGATTACTTCGAAGGGGACTAGAGTTTTATGTGTGTACTATCAATAAAAGTGCCCATACGAAAAAAGTCTGGAAACTTATTTAATGATCCTCGTACCTCACATATTAAGTAAATTTTAGTAAATATGAACAATCAATAAACATAAATTGCGATTGATAGATCAGTAGCATAATTGGATCACATTTATTCGTATTGGATAAACAGATTTAATGCCAAAGCTTAGTATCTAATCCTCTTAGGCGTTGAGACAAATGCAGTGGACTGCAACATCGTTGTAAACGAGTTCGAACTACAATCGTGCTGTTACGTTCCCTTTACTGATTAATACCATTGAGAAAGGTATTTACTCCCTTATCCCTATCAACTATGGGTTAAATATCACCACTACTGTCCTTCTACAAAGACGTCTTTGGCATTTAATGACACACGAAGGTTGATATGCCATTAAACTAAGAAACCAAAGCTAACCCTAATCCTATTCGTAAAATGACCAGTAAGTCATTTCAAATTTTATGATAAAGCAAACAAGAAAACAATAGATTTAAACCATGCGATAGTTGGTAAAGCAGCTGATTCGTTTTACAAGCATTTCTCGAGGCAAAAGAGGACCTGCATTCGAGTCTTTACGGGAGATTTTACTTTATTGTCGTTTCCTATATGCTTTGTTCCTCGCTATATTATAAAAAACGATCCACTTTAATAATAAAAAAGGATTCAATTTGAAAATAAAAAAATTCCAAACATTATTTGTTGAAATTTTGAACCACACTAAAATAATATTAAATACATGAATACTCAACCAAGTTTTTGGCTTCTTTTCAGTGAAACATTTTCTGAGTAATTTGTGATGAAAAGAAATTGAAATGAAGGTCATTCAAAATGTTCTCAGCCTGATTTTTGATTTTTCGCACTCTTCTAACGTTTGTATAGGCCTCACAAGCACAGAAATTAAAACAGATATCTGAATTAGTTTTTCTAGTTTTATAAGAAGTGGTACTGAGTTGTCACAACAAAAAAGTCCAGCTATGACTCTTCTTTCTTGGTATGGCTTAGAACTTTTGGAACAGCACTTATATCTATATATATCTATATCTATATATATATATGGAAGTAAATAAAGAAATAAATCAAACAGCATGAAGAAAGTTAAAAAACAAAATAATCCAATATTTGATGAATTTATGATGAATGTTGACGTTGTAATAACCTTCTTTAAGACTTTAAATTCATGAAAAATGTTGTCAAAATAGCGATGGAGGTTTGATGAAATAACAGGAGAAAAGAAAGTGTGTATAAAAAGAATTTAAAGTCCTGAAGAATGTTATTACAAGTAAAACGTTCAACGTCGACTTTCATAATAAATACATCAAATTTTGGATTATTTTGATTTTTCAATTTTCTTCATATATATATATATATATATATATATATTTAAACACACTCAGAGAAATATATATATATATCTAAATCTATCTATCTATCTATATATATATATATATATCATAAAGGACTACACATTATTTTCCTTATCGAGAGAACAGTTTACTTTCTCATTTTTAAGAAATTTAGAAATTAACTGAAATGAAGGATAACAGACTAGAAAAAACTGCTACTCCTCTATAAGGGTGGCGTCTATTGATGAGATAAAAACAGCTAATGAGTGATTACGAAGACTCTAATTCAAATCGTGTGTCCAAACAACATCGCCCTTCGCGCAGTAAAACAAAGAGCGCATTCTGCTAAGATTGGCGCTCTGGCTCTTGTGTTCGAAAAATCAGCTACAGAACTCAAATTTAAATCTCAGCCAAAATTACTTAGATGCAAAAATACATTACACATAGCGACATTTGATGTTAGAACTTTAAATAGAATAGGCTAGTTACCTGTTGGGCCAGAAATAGGCTAGTTACCAGAAGGGCCAGAAATAAATAGCACAAAGAGATGTAAGATTTACAGCAGTATATATTTACGGAAATACATACAGTAACGGTTACCGGCAACTGACTTGACTCACTTGACTCGTTTATCGAGTCAGTCACTATTGTTTTTAGGAGGATCCATGCAGTGACGTCATGGGGTAGATCACCATACCATTACCTGAACTGGAAACGTCTGAAGCAGAATGTAATATAGATATTGTATCCATGCAAGAAAATATATACTACGATAGTGAACAAAAATGAAAATACCATGATACTGGAAATGGATGGACGTTTTTCTCAGCTTATGCATGCAAAAACTCCGTCAATGCCGTCATAAGAGAGTAGGAATGCTTCTCAGTCCTTGCATCCTAAAATCAATTAATAACATCGAGAAAATACAACTGAGAATGATGGTTGATACATTTAACGGCCACTCCGGCACAACAATCAGCTCCTGCTACAGTCATACCAAAGCCAGCGATGAAACGGACCTCATCACCTTCTACAACAGGCTATCTTCCCTTGTTTGTAGTATTCTAAACACCACGTTATAATCATCGGCAGAAACATGAATGCTCAAGTAGGTAAAGACGAAAACAACAAATTTTGCTTAAACTACTCGTCAAACTGAAATGAAGAATATCTGACAGGCTTCTCACATGAAAACAGACTACTATGCCTAAATACTGAATTCTAAAAAAAGGGCGGGAAAACTATGTACCTACACTTACCGAAATAATGCTAAGGCACAAATAGATTACATATTCATAAATATGATATGGATTAATAGCACTTTGAACTGAGAGGCATATTCCTCTTTTGAAGGAGTATCTTTCGATCACAGAATTGTCACAGCAAAGATACACTTGAGCCTACGTAGAAATAAGACACAAACAGCCAAAACCACATGCTACGACTGGTCCTGTCTTATCAACAGAGATATTAACAATAAATATACTTCGTCTATGCCCACATGAAAGCAGCAGCAGAATGCATAGCAACCAAACCAAGAGCCAAACGTAGAGTTCTATGAGGTACGCAAGCAGTTAGGAATAAATGAGATAACGTGAAAACAGAATCCTTACGTAATAAAAGAAATCCAACAAATTCCAACGCATAGAAACTTAAGAAGGCACATAGGGAATTAAGAGATACCAAAAAGAACATAAAGAATACATTCAAAGTCAGATCGATAAAATAAGAAACTCGGTAGAAGATTGAAAATCACGAATATCATGGCAGACAGTAAATGAAGTTAGCAGAAGGAAGAGCATCTCGAGAGCAAAACTAAAAGTTTCCAGCCAAGAAGAACATATACAGACGTGTAAAGAACATTTCAAGAATATCCCCTGAAACCACTGATAAACCTATCACAAAAATTATTAACAGCTAACTAGACATCAAACAAGGACAGTTTACTAAAGAACACAACGTTGTACAGACAAAAAGTAAAAGCGAAAAGCTACCGGCCGAGATGAAATAATCCAGAAGTATGTAAGTCAAGGAAATTTGATGACTTACTACTTTTTCAACGCCGAATATAAATCAAACATCATAGAGAAATGGATAAAAGACTAAATCGTCTCCTTCTCTAAGAACCGTAAGAAACGACTTTGGCATAACTCTTACTGCTATCACGGCAAATCGCATTGAACCAGAAATTGAAAAAAATTCTTAGAAAAAATCAATACGGTTTTCCGAGAAATCGATCCACAACATCACAAATTCTAACGATCCATTGAATCATTGAGGGAGTTCGTTCAAAATATCTCGAGGCAACACTGTTGTTTCTAGATTTCTCCAAAACATTTGATTCCATACACAGAGTGAAGATGGAGCAAATACTTCTAGTTTATGGTCTCCCCAAAGAAACTGTTACAGCCATAATGATGCTCTATAATAACACGAAAGTCCAGGTTCATTCAACGATGGAGACACAGATTTCTTCTACATTGTTGCTGGAGTTCTGCAAGGGGAAACAGTAGTACCATATCTGTTTATAATCTGCCTAGACTACGTATTTAGAACGTCGATAGGTCAAATACAAGAAAGTAGCTATTCACTAAAAAGAAAAAAAAAGAAGCAGATGATACCCAGCGGAAATTAACAGGGACGCAGACTACGTAAATGAGATAGCGCTTCTTGAAAATGCACCTAACCAAGTTGAATCCCTGCTGTATAATCTGGAGCAGGCAGCAGGAGGATTTGGCCTTCACGTGAACGCAGACAAAACAGAGTACATATGTCTTGATTAAAGCACACTCTCCAATGGTGGTCCTCTGAAATTAGTACACAAATTCACGTACCTCGACAGTACTGTCGTGTTTGCAGTTTGAATGGTTTTCAGTTGGTTATGGGTTTTATATGAAGGTCAGTCCTCTCTTTTTCTTAGAGTGTGTTTCTTTTAGTTTACTTAACCCCTCATTTGCTTTTAATATTTGATACGTTGTGTGTGTGTGTGTGTGTGTGTGTGCAAGTGTAGGAGTGGTTTCGGATTTCACTTATAGTTATTTTTTCTCTGTGTATGTATAAATGTGTGTCTTGAGAATTTTTTTGTGTATATATATGTATATATGTTTGTTTGTTTCCATTTGTGTGTGTATGGTTAATGTTTTATCCAACTTTGGTTTAAATTTATCTATAAAACCATTCAAACTGCAAATACAAGTGAGTTCAAGTCTCATTAAATACCCCATTAACAAAACCTTGTGCCATACACATCCTCTGACGAGAGCATTAAGCTGGAAACATGCACGTATTTAAGAACAAAATAAATAAATAAATCTTAAAAAATACAAATCTCTTCGCGGACCGACTCATTTAAAAAAATATGTATACATATAAATATATTGTAACAGTGTTGGGTGTCACTAATTCACTTCGTGGGTTTGTGGCGAACCAAGTGCGATATAATTTGGAGATATAATTTGGTTTTTGACTGTATTTTTTGATTTTCGATTTATTCATTTCATTTCGTTATCTGCCTGAAGCTTATTGTTTGTAAAAACTGAATGAAACCAAAATTCTCAGACAAACGTCCATGGCATTAGATATATAAATCTAATATATATTTATTTATTATAACACACACACACACACACACACACACACACACACACACACACATATATATATATATATATATATATAAAAGTGAACGCTATTTAAATGTTTTCTCTCTCACCTGATTAGTCTTCTTTTTAGTAGAGTTGCCTTAATGTACTACTTACTAGCGTCCTTCTTGATTTGATTTCAAAACAATGAAAGACAAAGAAGATAAATCAAGCTGTGTATGTAAATTTGAATATTTTATTTGTTAGAATTCTCGACTCTCGATTGCCGAACCAGCTCAAAACCAATTTCAATGTCAGCCATAGTAGGAGTACCTTAACAAAGAAAATATCCTTATATCCCAATAATTTGGTGCAGATATTTTACACACACACACACACACACACACACACACACACACACACACATATATATATATATATATAATGCTCTGTTAGCGTAGTATTTGCTACACCAACGGTACATTCGTTGTATACTCATAATGAGTGAAGATACGTGGATGAAGAATAACTATAAGACTTATTTATAAGCATAAATACGTCTTTTTATTCTTTCATTGGGGGTTAAAGCTTTTGTGGCGTGTGAGACAGACGGACAGAGGGAGACAAAACAGATTGCTATATTGACCCATAACTTCTACTCTTGACCATAGCATCCTGTGTTATATTCAAGACTCTACTTAACATTTCTTCTGCTTCTCGCCCGGGGTTGCGCAAATGGAGGCCTGGTATGGGCCACATGCCTCAGCGGGGCGCTCTCAGTGATGCAAGCTGGCTCTGACTCGGCTCTAACTGACTCTAACTGACCAGCAGGCGTCTGCATATATTATTTCATAACGCCTACAACTTCCGATTAGATCACGGGATCTTCCGCGTGTACGTCTCTAATTGAAGGCTAGGTCAAGGGTCAATATGCAATACATTTTACCTCACTTTTAATTTAGTATGTCGATTCCTTCAAAAAATTTCTGAAAAAAAAAAAAACTTTTTAAAAACCTTTTAAAACTTTCTGAAAAAGGCTCCTCTGTTGCTACATTCTTTTTCTTTTTCTGATGAAGATTGAAACAAGTTGAGAACCATCAAATAATTAACTACATAAAAGCAATATTTCTATTTGTCTTAACATTTGTTCATCTTATATATATATATATATGTGTGTGTGTGTGTGTGTGTGTGTGTTAAATGCAAATTCACATTTTAACTGTCATTTGTAAAGCTGAGGATGTTTTGGTTTAAGGACAATAATATGGAGCACCCAGCAAATATTCAACTAACCAACAATACTTTGTTATCTTTGTTAGTTAACCTCTACATCACGCAAAATGCTCGGATCCACGTTTTAGTTGGGTGAATTATCAATATTCACAACTGGCCCAGTCGGCTCGGACTGTAGAATACACCGACTGCAACTCTACAGAGGGGTAAGACTCCCCCAACGAGTGTCCTGGTATGACACCGAATCATTTGATGTTGAGGCTCCAGTAATGTTAGAGCTTTGGGGAATGCAGAGTACCCCTTTATTGCCATTGCTCCAAAGTCCACTTTGGTTCGGAGTGGTAGTTTCTGATTGGGTCATATCTATGGGTCAAATAGAACTAAACTGTGTGCTTATGCTAAACTGAATTGTTTAAAATAGAACTGTTTTGACATTCAACTGTGTGAAAATAAATGACTTATGTTTAACTGAATTCTTAGTGATGCATAGCAATACTTGGAACCATTTATCTTTGTTGACTAAACTGAATAGTTTGAAAAAGAACTGTTTTTGATATTTAAACTGTGTACTTATACTAAACTGAATTATCTAAGAAAGAACTGTTTATATGTATAAAAATGGATTTGGCATTAAATAACTTACAATGATTGATATACCATAAAAGCAAACCAAACTAAAACTAAACTCAATAGTCACTATCGAGGTTATTGATTATTGTGTCCACAACGAAGCTTCACTGATCGGTTGGTTGGTTGGTCTTATGGCTGTCAACTCTTGTTGGGTTATCTAATGTCGAAGTCAATATTTTTTGTAACATTTTAAACAGGTAAACACTTTATTATCTCAAACATGTATTCTCATCTTTGACAGGGCCCTAACATGTACAATTGCTCCAGGTCAGCTGGTTTAAATTCAGAGTTTTCCTTCTTAGCTTGCTGCCTAACTGTGTGCAAACAAAAGATTTTATTAAATAGTAATTGTTACTTGAAACAATGTAATTATCAGAATTAGGAATACTTCTTATCATATAAGTGTGTGCCATAAAAAAGCCGCACTGAAATAACACAACAAAAAATTAAAATGTTCAATGAACCGAATTACCAAATCTCTCGGCATAAAATAACCCTAAAGAAGTTTAGATGCCGTTAAAATCAATCAATCAATCAATTCTATTCTTATAAAAAATAATTTGATTTCTGTTTCCTATTTTTTTATCAAATTGATGTAACTTGTATTTTAGCCTTGGACAATATTCTGTCAGTTTCTGGTATTTAGGAAACTTGAATTCACCAATGCTGAACTATCCGACATTCCTTGAGATTCTTAAGAAATAAGTCATAGAAGTGTTAGCGTTCCTGACACTTTGGTCTCCCAGAGCGCTGAAGAAATGACAGGAGCTGTAATGCAGAGAATGGTCGCAGGGGACCCTCAACAATGGAACACTTGTAGAAAGGGCTCTCTAGCTGGACATTTTGACAGGTTGAGAGAGAACAAAAATGAAAAGATACATTAATTGGGAAGGTTAGGATTAAAGAAAGAAAGAAAGAAAACAGACGAATGGGAGGCAGAAGTACATTTTAATAGAATATAAAGTGGAAGAGAAAGTTAGAGGCACAGATCAAGCGATAGGAAAAGAAAATGATGAAAAGCAGCATCTATCTTTATGGACATATATACAAAATGTGTTCTTTTCCTTTTATGATTTCAATACCAAAATTTAGTGGAATATTTATTTATTTAATGTAACGTTTCTTTCATTTCAAGCTCCACTTGATAAGGATTAAAAAAAAATTAAAAGAATACTGGAAAACTAAACTCTCAATGGTTTTGCTAGAATTCTTTGCAGAAAAAAATGCTTCGATTATTTCCAATGATACTTTTTTGTAGTATTCTTTCCAACTTAAAAAAAAAATCAATAGTTAAAAAAAATCATTATTTGTTGAAATTCTAAACTGAATGGAAAACAATATTAAGTAAATACTCTATCAAATTTTGTCTTCCGAGTCACAATTTTCTATTCTGTAAGAGATTTTATCCAATATATATATATGTATATATAATCTGAGGAGGAAATCCAAGGGGTAGGAGTATCTAATTTGAGTGCTCAATGTCAACGGCTATTGATGTATAATTAATTGGGGATTAAAAATACATCAACACTCAACATATAGAGCTAAACATTCTTTTTATATATAAACAAAAAGAAGAAATTCACTTCCTTGGTGTCATCATAAATTCATTTCTGGTTATGAAACCATTTCATGAAGATGATGATGATTATCATCATCCATGTTGACAGCACGGATTCGATTGATTCTTTTTCGCCCTCCGTACCAATTGGTCATTGCGCTTTGTATTCTACACGGTATCCAGTATCTTCACAGTGATGATGATTGTAAGTTTTTGCTCGACGGTCAACACTGGTGTGTCCGTGTGCAGGAGTCCATTGGAGAACCTCGCTTATGAATTCGTCCTTATTTCTCAATTAGTTCCTAGCTTGTCTTGCTCATCTTACTAGGATGGTTTATCTTATAAGAAGTAAGTGAACGCACAGCTTTACACTCACACACACACACACACACACACACACACACACATATATATATATATATTTAATTTTTTTAATAACTATTCTATAATTTTGATGGTGTGAAAAAATTCAGATGATACAATTTGCAAATAAAGGAATATTGTACAAACTGATATCCGGAAAAAAAATCCACATGAAAAAGAAAATACTAAAAACATATGTACTACTTGAAAATAATCAACCAGTAACGCAATGCTTAGTCAAAAGAAAAAAAAACACCGACATAATTCCTTATGCTAAACGTAAGAGTGTTCAATACACTAAGCAGAGCGAAATATGAATGCCTACAGAGTCAGAAAAAAACTTCCGAGATTTCACGTAAAGGATTATCAGAACTATTCAGAATCATCCTGATGATCCATTTTGGCAAAATCTCGGTCGGTTTTTTCTGACTCTCTCTCTCTATATATATTAAGGTGTTTGGAAAGTAATTATGTTTTACCAAAGAGAATGTAAAAACAAATCTAAGTTAAACTCATTTGAATATTATCATCAAAAATTTAATCATCTTTATTTTCAACAACTGTTGTTCAACAAACCCAAGAAAAGATGAGATTGTTTGTTGCGGAGATTCGTCCACATCCCTCCATATTCGCTGGATTTCTCACTGACAGTTTTGCATTTATTTCAATCGCTAGAACAGATCATGAAAAAAAAAAAAAAAATTCAGAATTAAAGGAATTGAAAATGGTCTATGAAATATTTTTTTCGTGGAAAACCCCAGATTTCTTTTCATCAGGAATCGAAAATTTGCCTTTCCGTTTGGCTGCAAATCATTAAAAAATGTTTTCTGATAATATTTAAATGTATCTAACTTATATTCATTTTCATATCCTCTTTAGTTAAGTCTTATATATATATATATATATATATGAGGTGTGTCTGAAAAGTAACGAGAATGGTGTTACAAACAATTTATTTCAATTCCAAACAATAAACTACATGGCTTCTCCTTCAAAGTTCCTTATCGACTTTAAATTCCTCTCTCATCCTTCTCTACTACGCTTCTATGCACTGCCGGAAGGGTTCTTCTGGGATACTCCACAGCTCTGTAGTTAGGGTCCTCTTGAGAGCCTCCACGTCTTCAAAACGGGTCTCTTTGATGATCCATTTAAGCTTGAAGATCATGTGAACTGGGAGACGGTGATGTACCTTCCAGTCAGGAGCTAATGGATGCTTAACACACCCATTCTCGTTACTTTTCAGAGATAATCTACCAGAAACTGTCCTTTTTCATGTCTAACTAACTTTTGATCCTTCAAACCGTAAACCGACAATCGCTACCCATCATGTACTTTACTCGTTAGACGTTGATCTCGGTCCTTCTTTTTGAAGGTCTCCTGCTCCTGGAGTCATCTTTCACTTCCTTGCGACCTCCTTTGAAATTCTTGTGCCACTGACGAAGTTTTTCCCAAAAGAAAGAAAAGATTTCAAGTTTATTTGTTCCTAAGAGCTCACAGCTGAACGACCGGGAAAATAGGAAGTATAATCAGAAGCATGTGAGAAAGCATGCAACGGTTGACTTAAGATTAAAATTATATACTCTCTAGATATTATATTAGATGATAACGCAATTCCCTTATCTCTCTTTCGCCAGTAGCTCGCACAGCACTCTCAGTCCCGTTACTTTTCAGACCCCCCCCACGTATTTCTGTCTGATAATTGTGCACACCGTAATTAACTTCAAGTAATATAGTTCTAGTGTTCATAATTATAATATTTTTAGGTTTTATAAAACCTATATATATATATATATATATATATATATATATATATATATCCCAGTCAGCAGGGACTGTAGAATACACAGACTGCATCTCTACAGAGGAGTAGGACCCACTCCAACGAGTGTCCTGGATATGACATTAAACCATATGCTGGCGAGGCTGCAGAGCTGGAGCTTTGGGGGATAGAAAATATCCTTTAATTGCTATTTCTCCCACTCTAACTCGAAGTGATAACACCAGATAGGGTCCTATCGCTTAGTCAAATAGAAAAAAATGTGCACAAATAACATATTAAATTGTGATTATCTTGAAACCATTTAACTGTGTGCAAAAAAAGAGCTCAGGCTAGTTTAAGCATGTTATCTACAAAATGTGTTTACCAATCATATGAAGACAAGATATGGCATCAAATAACCTATTATTCTTGATATGCAACAAACCCAACCAAACCAAACCAAACCAAACCATATATATATATATATATGTGTGTGTGTGTGTGTGTGTGTGTGTATTCTCCAGTCTTTTTCCCTCCCATGTTTTACATTGTTCTTTGGTTCTCAGTTTCTCTTTTCTTTCTTTCTTTCTTTCTTTTTTCTTTTTTTCTTTCTTTCTTTCTTTCTTTCTTTCTTTCTTTCTTTCTACAGGAGTGATTTAGAAGGTTTTCAGTTCCTTGTTTCATCCCTCTTTCTTTCTTTCTTTCTTTCTTTCTTTCTTTCTACACGGTTGATTTGGAAGGATGTCAGTCGTCTAATATTCACGGTTCTCAATTCTCCACCAATGTTGAATCCATAAAGAAGTGTATATGCCGATCAATATGTAAGTAAACACGCTACTTATGACGGGAATGATACCAGTTTATATGTAACAAAATAATGTATCTTATTCACTTGTATTTATTAAAATACCTTAATGATATGTTTTAAAAATCATCTATATTTATCTGTATTAGAGATGAGTGAGATAAAAACTGACAAAACTGACAGCCAGAAGTGCTTTGTTCAGGAGATGTACTGAGTTTTGGATTTTCAGCTGACATTTCAAAAACTTCAAAGTAGCTTTTCGACTCAAATTTTTTATCATATCAATGACGTATCTTTGAATTGAATGTTTAAGATTTTCTTACAAAATTGAAATATAATGGTGATAGCGTTTATGAAACAGTTTCTTTCTTTCTTTCTTTCTTTCTTTCTTTCTTTCTTTCTAGTAAGATAGCTATGTTTGTTTGCTAAGATCTCTTTATCTGTTAACATGAATTTTTTCATATTTCTACCGGTCCCTATAGAAGCATATCTATCTATCTATCTATCTATCTATCTATCTATTTTTTTTAATATCGAATCCAGTGTATATACATATATTTTTCCTATTTAATTTTCGATCTGGTTCTGATTTTATTTTATTGCTAATAATTTTCCATTCATCTTTAGATTTTCTTCTCGGCCGAAAAATTTTGAGAGAACGGATAAAAGATGAAAAAAAAAAAAAAAAAAAAAGAAAAAAAAGAAAAAGAAAGAAAGATAAAAGAAAAGAATATAGAAAAGAAACAAAAGAAACAAAAGAAATCATTCAGAAAAATCAGCCGGTCTGAAGAAAGAAAGAAAGAAAGAAAGAAAGAAAAATAATGAATAAAAGAAAAACAAAAGGCAAAGAAAGAAAGAAAGAAAGAAAGAAAGAAAGAAAGAAAAATAATGAATAAAAGATTAAAGGGAAAAGAAAGAAGGAATGAAAACGTTAAATGTAGAAGAAATAAAAGAAACCAGTAAGAACGAAGAGAAACGAGGGAAGTAAAATATAATAAATAAATAAATAAGGCTAAAAGAAGAAAGGAAATAGAAAGAAAGCACGAAAACGTACGGAGAAGAAAGAAAGAGAACAGTGAGAAGAAAGAGTGAAGACTAAAGAAAGAAAGAAAAAAGGAAAGAAAGAAAAAAATGGAAAGAAAGCATGAAAACCCACGGGAAGACGAAAGATCCAATTCAAAGTGAAACATAAAGGAAGAAAAATATACTTGAATGAGCAAGAAAAACCAAAATGAAATGAAAAAGTAACGAAAGGACTAATAATAAAGTTATATGAAGGAAGGAGGGAAGGAAGGAAGGGAGGAAGGAAGGAAGGAAGGAAGGAATGCTTGGTACAATGAGAAATACAAGAACACAAAAGAAAGAAGAAAGAAAGTATGAGAAACTATATATATAGAGATATAATGAAAGCATGAAAAAAGAAAGAAAAGAGAGAAGGAAATTTGAGAAAGAGAGAGAGACAGAGAGAGAGAGAAAGAGTACAAAAATGAATGAAATTTTAAAAAATCGAAGGAAAGAATGAAATTAAATTGATAAAAAATAATATTGACACAATAGATCAGAAGAAAAGAAAGTTGAAAGAAAAAAGAGAGGAAATAATTAAGAAAGAAAATAGAAGCAAAAAAAAAAGAAGGTGAGATGAAAAAAATAAGGAAAGAAAACAAAAAAAAAATCAGAAAGTAAGGAAAAAGAAGGAAGGAAGGAAAGACGAAAGAAAGAAAAAGAAAAAAGAAATCAGGAGAGTAAAAGGTGATAAATGAAAGAAAGTGTGAAAGAAAAAAAAAGAAAGACGAAGAGGAAAATAAGAAAGAGAAAAAGAAGGGGTATAAGTACCAAGGGAAGATAGACAGAAAGAGTGAAGAAAAACCCGAATGAAAATTGATTCATTGAATGCAGGTAGCAGAGTTAGAACAAGCAAAAGGTCACGAGTTATAGGCAAATGTGGTTACACATTCCCTTTTATGTTGGAGCCCCTACTTTTGGCATCCTTATTTATAATAGAAATGAGTGTACGAGAGAATTAGTGCAAGGGAGACAATCTGAAGAAATCTTAAGTACAGTGTAAATTCAAGTATATAAAAAAGAGAAAGAATAATTAAAAAAAAAAGGATATTCTTACATCAAATAAATTCATTTTTCTGGTACAGGTAATGGCTTCCGATAGGAGGTTATTTATCGTTACACTGTTGATGAATATTTAAAACTTTCTTTTTTTTATGTTATTGTAATAACACGGAAAATAGTCAACTTTACAGAGAATAATGATAATTGCACCGTACTGCTAATTTTAATTCGGTCAGCCAGGTTTCGATCCCAGCTTCGGGAATCTAGCCTGTCTAGCCACACTGAAGAGTTCTGATAGAAGGAAACAGTGGATAACATCCCTGGATGACAATATATATGCTCCCCTACCCCTATGGGGTTGAGCTCTCTAGCGAGGGAAGTAATGGTTGCCATTAGAGTAAAGCAAGGCTCTTCAAATGAATTGAGCTCTCGGTTGCCGTTAAGCGGATATATGTAAACAAAAACCAAATGTGATACATAGATGTTTAAATTTTCCGCGCTTACGCTGGTTTCCTCGTGGCTGAGTGGTAGAATCTTGGATTGGCGTTTCAGTCAGCCAGGTTTCGATCAGGAATCTAACCTATGTAGCCACACTGATGAGTTCTGATAGAACAAAATTGGTCTGTCTGTGCATGACAATATATATATATGTGAGTGTGTGGTCGTATGTTTTCAGAATAGAAAAGAGAGAACACAATCCCCAGATGATTTCCATGTATCAATATATCTTTTTTTAATATAAAAGCAAAATCAAAATAATCTCCTCCGCCCCCCCCAAAAAAAAGAAACCCAA
>OY757934.1:69150080-69305080 GCA_963585895.1 Sepioteuthis lessoniana
TGCCTGGTCGGTTAGGGCTGTAGAATACACCGACTGCTTCTCTGCAGAGGGGTAAGACTCCCCAACGAGTATCCTGGATATGATATTAAAGAATCTGATAGTGGAGCTTTGAGGAATGCAGAATACCCCTTCATTGTCATCGCTTCCAGGTCCACTCTGGCTAAACTGAACTGTTTGAGTTTTTAAATAGAACTAAACTGTGTACTTAAGCTAAACTGAATTTTTTTGAAATAGAATTGTTTTGACATTTAACCGTTTGTAAACAAAAACTATACTTATACTAAACTGAATTGTCTTTTATTGGAATCATTTTGAGATGAGGCTTCTTAATCTGAGAATTAATTTTTATTTATTGCGGACTTTTTGTCCTCATCTTGGTAGTTTTTATTATTTTTTTTTTGTGTTGTTTCTTCTTTCACTACGTTTCGGCTAAATTTCATCTCTGGCCTTCTTCAGGTGATTTACTGCGACCTCAGATAGGAATGATGAGTCTTGTAACCGTATCCCCAGTAATTACTGCCTTCCATAGTTGTTGTCTATCGCACCACGTTTTTGACCAAGTAAACCTCTGGCCGGTTTGGGTAGGATTTGAAACCGCTATCTTCTGACAATGCTCACCTGGAATCGTAGAGACTCAACGCAAAAAAAAAAAAATAATAATTCTAAACTGAATTGTTTGAAATTTTATTCGGCGTTAAATGACTCAAAAAGGGTTGATATGCTGTAAAGCAAACCAACCAACCAACTTTTCCAACGGCAATAATCGTTATGCTAAGTGCACCACTTTGTTAAAAGTATAGGAATCGAGCTCACTAAAAATAGTCTGCTAGTGAAATTCGCTGACTATTACACTATAAGAAGTACTCTTAAAAGCTCAGCGTTGCCTAGATTTGGCAGGAGATCAAAAAGAGGAGCTCAAATTCATTACCAAGTCGTAATTTGTCTTGTTAAAGATTACTCCACAACCAAATGACCAAAAGGTGAAATAATTGTTGGTTTAAAAGTGTCGATGATTTCCGTAGGATAGGGCAGGACTGATTGATGGCCGTGAAATTGGGGTATATAATCTGCCCCAATTCTAAAGCACTGCTTTCAAATAGGTCAACGTTCCTCATGTGTTAGCTATATTTTCCAATAACTAAGAATGGAGTTGACAATTTGATAGCTGGTTGGTAGGTTGTGTTTTATGGAATATCAACCCTTTTAGGTTATTTTATGCCAAATCCTGTTATATATATGAATAGTTTGTTGGTAAAGATTTTAAAACGAGCCAGATCTCATTTGTTTGCACATAGTTAAATGGTTTGAAGCATTGATATTTAATACTTATAATTCAATTTGATATTTATCTTTTGGTTGTACTCAGTTGAATAGTTTCAAGTATTGGCTGGTTGATTGATTGGTCAAAGTGTTTTATGGCATATCAGCCATTTTGATTTATTTAATGCTAAACCCTACTTATACATTTATATTAAATATATATAATTTGTAAACAAATGGTTTGTAGGTTAAGGTTTTTAAACGAGCCAGAGCTTATTTGTTTGCACGCAGTTAAATGACTATCAAATGTTTATGATTCAATTTGATATTAATCATTTGGTTACACATGGGTTAATGCTTTCTAGTATAGCAAATCATTCATCATCATCATGTCGTGCTGCCAGCACGGATATCCCTGATCCTCTCTCGTCACTCCTCCCTATCGTTCATCGCTTCTGGTAGGTCCTCAGGTCTACATCCCGTATCCTCACGGAGCTGCTGTATGTAGGTTCGAGTTGGTCCTCCTGCTTTTGCTCGGCCATATGAGGGGGTCCATAGGAGAACATCACTTACGAGTTCGTCCCTACTTCTCCAGCAGTGTCCTGCATGTCTGGTTTGTCTAACTTTGATAGTTTTCGTGATGGGAGGTAGGTGGCCGTAAAGTTGGTGCTTTGAGTGGTGTTGCCTCCATGACTAGTTCAAAATTGCCCACAGCATTCTTGTGTAGTTGCCGTCAAGCTTTTTCTCCATACATTTAGTTAGCGTCCATGTAGTGCATTCATATAGCAGTATCGACACGACCGCTGCTTGGAAGAAACTGCGTTTCAGTAAATCATTAAACAGATCTATCTGAACCATTGATAGGACCCTAATATGTATTACAACTCCAAGTCTGAGTAGGCCTGGGCGTAATGGCAATGAAAAGGTACTCCACATTTTTCTGAGCTCTTCAGGACACTCGTAGCGGTAGGGTTACCATTGTACAGAGATGCAGTCGGCATATTTTACCGTCCTTGCCGACTGGGCTGTAATAATTTAAAATTGGGAGAAGATGAAAGAATATTTATCGCTACCTCCCACCAGACAGGATTTGACACGAGGTCTTTTTTATTGTGGGGATTTTAGGGAAAGGGAAAGTCTCAGCTGGTACTCTGTTTAACTATGTTGGTCATAGGCTTACTGGGTGCAATGTGAGCCGGATGACCCTGCTGGGACTCATTAAATGTGAGTCCGGCACGTATACTTGCACATAGTTTGAACTAGACCCGATGGTCTAGTGCTATGGTGTCAATGACTGTCCGCTCACCCGAAGGTGGCCCAGCCGAAACCGGTGGCCATTCGGCCTCGAATCCATCATTGACTTAGAGCTCCATTCGGCCTGACAAAAAAGCTAGTTGCAGCGTGCACGAATTCCCCTCATTGCAATAATAATGGTTGAAATATTAGCTTTCGCAGTTGTAGTTATTCTAAAAGAAAAAAAGATCTAAGAGAAGATAAAAGAAGTAAGATGTATGAAAAAATGTGCAAGAAAACCATAGAGTTCCCTAATTCTCTCTCTCTCTCAACATCAGTACCTGTTGGCTACTACTCATGGAGGGTCCTCTAGACTGCATCCAGTATCTATACAAAACTGATCTATGTAAGTCCGTGCGGGTCGGTCAACATTAGTACATCTGTGTGTAGAAGTTCATAGTAGTTCGTCCTTACTTCTCCAACAGTCTCCAGGATATCTTGTTGGGTAAAAGACCGTATAGCTGTTGTTTCGTAGGATGCTGCTTCTGGGATTTGAGCAAGAAATATTCGACCTATAGAAGAAGAAGAAGAAGAAGAAGAAAAAGAAGAAGAAGAAGAAGAAAAAAACAACAATGTGTAGAAACCTAAAAGGAAAGTGAAGAAGATTCAGAAAAGAAAGATAAAGTAGAAGAGAAAAAAGAAAAGAAAACAATGTTCAGATGAGAAGGAATGTGAAGGAAAAGATAATGTTGAAGAAGAAGAAGAAGAAGAAGAAGAAGAAGAAGAAGAAGAAGAACCATAACAACAACAACAAAAAATAGATGACATGAAAAAAGAAAAGAAAATATTCCCCAAAATGTAAAAAAACAAAAAAAAAAAAACAAAAGGAAAAGGAAAGTGAAGAAGAATTAAGAAGAGGAGAGAATGTGATGTTAAGTGAAAGAAGAAGAAGAAGAAGAAGAAGAAGAAGAAGAAGAAGAAGAAGAAGCGGGTAAAATGATTAAAATTGAGAAAGGATTAAACTGACAAGTTCATAAACTTATCAAGAATCCTCTGAATGTGACCAAATGACGTTTGTCTTTCAACAACATTTCCCTTGCAGATCACATTTTTCTTCCAGCATTGTTGCTGTGCTTGGATCCCATTTGCCAAAAAAGTCATCAACTGTAGGTATGACATCATATAGACTTTTCAGCTCATCCTCGTAGAAATAGAAAAAAAACTGTGAGAAGTAGAATTCTGATTGATGTAGGGGAATAAAAATGATAAAATAACACAGAAGACAATGCATAAAAAAGAAAAAAAAAAGAAGAAAAGAGAATAGTTGTATGAGTAAGTGTAGAAGTAACAGTAGCGGCAGGTGTAACAGCAGTAGTAATAGTTCTGGTAGTAGTAGTTGTAGTAGCGGCAGAAAAAGGATAAGAAAAAAAATTATCTTACTTTGATAGTTTGTGAAATGGGAGGTAAGTGGCCATTCTGTTACAATTTTGTGGGATGCTTCTACCCATATTTGTTCAAAACAACATGCACATTTATTATGTAGTTCACATCTAGCTATTTCTCCATACGTTTCGCCAGCATCCGGGTCGTGTATCCATACATTGTGTGGACAAAAACTATACTTATGCTAAACTGAAATGTTTTAATTAGAACTGTTTGACTAAAGTAAATAGCTTGAAAAAGAAATGTTTTTGAAAATTAAACTGTACTTATGTTAAACTGAATTGTTTACAATAGAACTGTTTATTTGTATAAAAATGGATTTGGCATTAAATAACCTACAAAGGTTGATATGCCATAAAACCAACCAACCAACCAACTAATCAACCAACCAACTATCTATCTATCTATCTTAGTCAATTCACATCTATCTTAGCATGTTCACATCTATCTATCTATCTATCTATCTATCTTAGTCTGTTCCTATGAACCTATTGGTTTTTGAGTTATTTCAAGAAAGTTTTTAATCAGATTCTTGAAATATTCTTTCTTCTTCTGAAGTATTTCTTCTTGGCAGGCAGTTTTTAGTTTCACTCGTACGGTGCTTTTCTTTATGTTCACTTTATTTACCCTCTTCATACGTGATTGTCTATCTTCTACCAAAAACAAAACAAAACAAAACAAAAAAGCCCCCCCCCAACAAAACCAAAAAAACCAAGCAAACAAATACAGATGCGTGTAAGATAACCAAAGATAACATGAAGCCTGTCATCTCCTGCACACATCTCCGCTGCCTAATAGCAAGTCACTGTGTTAGTATGTTTAAGTATATATAGATAAATATCATAGAACTGGATAAATCACAGGGAAAGATCCTGAAATATCTGCACGAACTGGAAACCCAAGAAGAATCGAAACCATCCACAATATGGTACTTCCGAAAACAGCTGTAACAGTGAGGTGAGTACTGGAATCTAGAGGAGTCTGGCTATCTCAATTTCAACTGGCATGTATATGTCTTTTACCTCATGCAAAATACATGTTATTTATATAGACTTTATGTTTTGGTAAGTCGGTAAATATTAAAACTGACAGTGAGTGCTCCACACTTCTGTCCTTGTGTCAAATATGAGCTAAACTAAACAAATGAATATAAAGATTTATCTATTGGATCACTAGATTAGGATAATGGTTCTCGTGCTTGGCGAGCAGACAATTGCTTTTGAGGTCAATTCTCACTTGGTGTTCCATGTTTCTTATTTGGAGCCAAACTAAGTTAAGCTTGATAAACGAACACAATTTATTGTTTGGATTCCTAGCCTACGATAATAGTTCTCGGACTTGGCTATTAGACCCTTGTTAGTAAGATCAATTCTCACAGGGTGCCTCATACTTTTGGTCTAGTTCCAAACTAAGATAAGTTTAGAAAATGACAACAAAAATGATCTTTGGGCGCCTCATGATGTATATATTTACCCAACCCCTCTGTCATGGGCAGGATGCGACACTAGGTCAATTTTTAAAGAAGTACTGTTGGTTTTAATTCATTTTTTCTTCTCTTGCCTTACTAAGGCTAAAGAACTGTCTTTCCTATAATTTACTCACAGCTGAGAACAGATGTATTCTTACCTTTCCCAAGGGCGATAGCGGGAGCGAAACTTAAACATTATTATTTGAATTCGGGTCATTAATAACTTTTTCCTGCAACGATAACCGATATGCTAAGACCACCTTCTGATGACACATGGAGATAATTTAACAAATAAGGTTAATGTCATAATATACAAAAGGAAATATAATTGTATAGTATTTGCATAGGGAAGTGCCCGTGGTGTAATGGTTACAATCGTTAGAAATGAACGTGGAGATTCGAGTTCAAATTCTGGACGATGCTGACTGCATTTCACATGGAGGTAATAGCCTTGGGAAAGGTATGAATCCAATCATTATCCTTTCAGCTATGAGTAAATAGTAGGGCAGACCGGACTCTTTATTTTCACAGTTTAAATGTCAAACAGTTCTATTTAATCCATAGATAGGACCCTATCAGGTGCTATCACTCCGGGTCAGAGCGGACCTGGTAGCTATGGCAATGAAGGGGTACTTCAAATTCCCCAAAGCTCTAGCATTACTGAAGTTTCACCATCAGATTGTTTTGTGTCATCCACTCGTTGGGGGAAAGTCTTACACTTTGCATGGATGCAGTCGGTGTGTTCTACAGCCCAGCCGACCGTTGTGTCTACACTATCATAACACATCACATACACACATATATATACATATATATATATATATATATATATAGAGAGAGAGAGAGAGAGAGAGAGAGATATTTATGATATTGATAAATAATGCTCACTATCAGTGACATACTTAATGTAGATCTAAGAGTAAAGAAGAAAACACAGTCAACAGCACTTCGTAACTGTCAGATAGCTCTGATGATTGCATAGGTGAGAAACTGACATTCACCAAGAAGCTTTGACTCTGTACCTTCGCTATCTATCTATCCAAACATTATGTTTGGAGAGTATTGATTGGTTTGGTTTCGTTGCTTAATGGCATATCAACCTTCGAAGTTAATTTAATGCCAAAGCCATTCTCCTAGAAGAACAGTAGTGGTACTATTTAACCCATAGTTTGGAGGATAAGGGGTTCATACCTTTCCCTAGGATATTTGTACGAAAGTGAACGTAATAACGCGACTGGAGTTCGAACTTGCTTTTTACGATTCTGCAGTCCATCACTTTAACCATTACACCACGAGGCCACCTCTCGGTGAGTATTGAGTACTCCTTCCAGGCCCGCTCTGCGAGGGAGTGTTAGTATCTGTAAAGAATCTATCTCTAGATCAAATAGATCCTATAGATAAGAATACTTTATATCAAATAACCATGAAAAATACCCCTTAAGAAACAGCTTAATATAATATGTAAATAGGAATGCGATTCTCTAACCTTTAAACGTAAAACAAGCCTAGAGGGCATTAAAATCAATCAATCATTGAAGCTATAACTATTTACCAATGATTATCATCGTTATTTGCTCGAAACAATCTGACAGCCCAGTCGGCTTGGGCTGTTGAATACACCGAATGCATCTCTGCAGAGGGGTATGACTCCTCTAACAAGTGATATGACACTAAACCATTTGATGGCGAGGTTACAATTCTGGACCTTTGCAGAATGTGGATTCATTGCCATCACCTCTTAGTTCCATTCTGACCCGAAGTGGTAGTGTCTGTAGCGGTCACGTTTATGGATCAAATAGAACTGCTTGACCATTTACTGTGGGCAAACGAATAACTCTTGTTAAAATGAATTGTTAGTATTCCATAACAATACTTGGAACCATTTAACTATATGCAAATAAAACTCATTGTGGAATACTTGAAACCATTTAACTGTGTGCAAAAATTGAATTATTGGTATTTCATAGCAATACTTAGAGCCATTTAACCAAGTACAAATGATAAGGTAATGTTGAGTAGAAGTATAAGAGTTGAATAGCAATACTTCAAATTTCTTAACTGTGTGTTACAACTGAATTATTTGTATTACATAACAATACTTGAAACCTTTTAACTGTATAAAAGTGAATGAATTGTACCGAATAGAATTATTGTTAAATAGCAAAACTTGAAATCTTTTAACTGTGTGTATAAAACTATTTGTGAGAGCAATATTTGAAACCACTGTGTACAAACAAGCTATTAATATTAAATAGAATTATTAATAAAAGATAGCGATACTTGAAACCATTTAACTGTATACAAAAAAAGAAAATGACCCCTGGCCCGTTTAAACTGTTATTAACAAACTATGCGTTTGTAAACAATATCTTGAATATATATATTTATAAACAGAATTCGGCATTAAATAACTTACAAGGGTTGATATGGCATAAAACCCAACAAATAAACCAACCATATAACTGTTTGCAAAACCCCCCAAAACCAAAAACTGACTTCGGCTGTATATATTTTGATAATGGTTGAAATGTAAAACTTAATCAAACGAAGCCATATCGAAAACATGAGTGCTGTGGTTTGGATTTGAGACTCAAGACGACAATAAAGAATTACTTCTCGATGGGACCCGAGTCAGTTGCGACAAAAAGCAACTATAAATTATTAAATAAAAGAAAATCCCAGTCAAAATAAATAAAGATGCTGCATCTAAATACAAAGATAAAGAAAAATATACTTTTAACACTTCGTTCCTTTATATTCTCTTTTTGCCTTTGCCACCATCATCATCATTATCATCAAGTAATACGGAGTTCCCTGACTCTTTCTCACCATCCGTCCCTATCGTACATCGCTTTTCGTAGGTTTTATAGTGTCCACACTGAGCTGATGTATGTAAAACTTTGCTCATCGGTCAACACTGGCACTTGTGAGTTCATCCTGACTTCTCGGGCAGTGTCCCGCATGTCTTGTTCGTTATACTTGTATGGTTGGTGAGATGGGAGGTAAATGGCTGTACAGCTACTGTTTTGAAAGATGCTGCTTCCAGGATTTGTTCAAAATAGCAATTAGCATTCCTCTATAGATCCCATGTGGCTTTTTTCTCCATGCTTTTTGTTAGCGCCCAGATGGTGCATCCACACAGTAGTTCCAACCCAACCTTAGCTAGACTGACATTTTTATTTTATTTTTTCAGAGGTCAGATTTCCGCATGATCGACAATCTGACAAGTCCACGCCTTCGGTATGCGTATGTTGGCATCGCTTCACCAGTGGTCGGGGAGATCTAGGTTCTATCCCAGGTCGAGTCATACCAAAGACTTTAAAATGGTACTTGATACCTCCTTGCTAAACACTCAGCAATATAAGGTACATATCAAGGGTAAAGTGGAGCAATCCAGGGAAAGGAGTAGCGGCCTCTCCTGCACATCAGTGTAGTAGCTATTGAAAGGGGAGCCTTCTGGTTAGCCTCGACTACGGTTGCCAACAACATATTAACTGGTCCACTAATTTCAGAGGCTTGCCACTTACTGATCATTTTAAGGACATTTTGCGCGTGGAAATGTCACTAAGTGTTATTTTACAGTTTGAAAATAACAAACACAATGTACTTTCAGATTCAGCTGCACTGGTGCAGTATCACAACAATTAGTTGTCGAATAACGAACGGACCGCACAGGCTTGATTTGGTTTAGTTTGGTTTAGTTTTATAGTATATCAACTATTGTTGGTTATCTAATGACAAATCCATTTATATATATATATATATATATATATATATATATATATATATGTAAATATATATACATACATAGTTCTATTTCAAACAATTTAATTTAGTATATGTACGCAGTTTAAATGTCAAAACAGTTCTATTTCAAACTATTTGATTTAGCAAAAGTGCATAGTTTAGTTCTATTTAGCCCATAGATAGGACTCTATCAGGTGTTACCACTCCGGGACAGAGTGGACCTGTGAGCGAAGGCAATAAAGGGGTACTCCGCGTTCCCTAAAGCTCCAGCATTAGAGATGCCTCACCATCTGATTATTTAGTATCATATACAGGACACTCGTTGGGGAAGTCTTATCCCTCTACAGTGAAGCATTCGGTGTGTTCTACAGCCCAGCCGACAGGGCTAGACCGCAGAAGCGCATTATTTTTCATCACAGATATTGCTGCATTGATTTTAAAGGAGTGTCAACTCGTCTAGGGTTATCATATGCCGAAAGATTAAGGAATAGCATTTATTGTACGTTTATATGTTTTGTGTAATTGTTTCCTAAGTTTTTTTAGCACATGCTCCAATCGAATACGAATAATCTTTAAACAGATCTATTTGATGCGATGCCAACAGGTACTACCTCTCCGGTTCGGGGTGGATCTGGGAGTAATGGCAATGGAGGGGTACTCATCACTCTCCAGATCTCCCGAACGAGCTCCGGCATCAGATGGTTTAGTCTTGGGACCCTCTTTTGGGGGTGGTGATGATCTTACCCTTCTGGAGCGGGGATACAGACAGGCAGATTACCCGAGAATGTTGTGATAAAAATGGCAAATAAAGTTAAAAGATGAAAGACATTATGAATGAGAATTAAAGTCAGTGAAAACAGACAGTGCTTCATATAAAATAAATGAATAGATAAATAAAATACGATGACATTTTTTGGAGTCAGAATTTGGCCAAGCAGTCAAATGCATAGGAAATATTCAGCAAATTTTGGCTTCGTTCTTGATGTCTATTATCTTTCATTCTTAGCGGCGAAAATCTTACATTGTGAACTTTCCTCTCGTTGGAAAACTGAAAAGGAAGTCGATAACATTTTGTCAGTATCGCTGTCCAGAATCTTTGCCAGCGCCAAGATGTCTTTCGTTAGTATTCATTTGGTATTCATTCGCAGGAAATCAGGAGAAAACACATTCTTATATACATATCGTATAGAACCACAAATGTCATATATATATATATATATATATATATCTTTTTTTAAAACACGAATGTATTAATGTGTATTTATGCCATAACTATATGCATATATTACTAAAATTCTCATTATTCCTATACATAAGTACGTAAATATAACCTAACTCGGACGGCACATCGTAGTGAGATTTTTATTAGAGCATTCCACTAAAAACTCTCTAGTTTGTGAGTAAAAATGCACAATTTCTTTACTTAACCTTCACTTGATGGAAAGTTCTTTTTCCTTTTTAATTAACACTAGGTCTGGTCTTCTGGCTGAGATTAGGTTATTTGAAGCACAAAATCCCAGAGAATTTACTGCGTCTCATTCTCTAAAACAGATTCCAGTGCATATAACCTTTGGTAGCATGGTCAAATTTCAATTTCTTGCACAATTCCAATCGCTTATATGATTAACCGTTTCATATTATTATTATTTACTCCACTAGAGTTTTTCACATCAGTATTAGCTGATGGTTTTTCACTGGAGTTTGAGTGACAGCCAATCTCCTCAAGTCTCCTGGACTCGTCTCAGTATTCTGGCCGTCCTCAGCAATGCTGTCGTTTGGATAGTTTCCACCCGTTCGCTAACTTCCAAGTCCTCCAGGCCCTTTAATAATCCTTTAGTTACTGTGCTTAACGCACCAATCCCAATTGGCACAATCATTACTTTCATGTTCCACAGTTTTTTCAATTCTCTAGCAAGGTCGAGGTACTTATCCTTCTTTTCACTTTCCTTCAGATTTATTCTGTGGTCCGCCGGGACAGCAAAGTCAACAATTTTGCAGATTCTCTTTCTTTTGTTGATTATTATGAGGTCTGGTCTTCTGGCCGGGATTAGGTGATCCGTTTGTATGTTAAAGTCCCATAGGAGTTTATGCGAGTCATTTTCTAGGACAGGCGCCGGGTTGTGCATATACCATTTGTTTGTATGGTCGAATTGAAATTTTCTGCACATTTCCCAGTGGATTACCTTGCCGACCCAGTCGTGTCTCGCCTTGTACTCTTTCTGTGCTAATTTGCTGCATTCGCTTATAATGTGATTGATCGTTTCGTCTCTGTCACTGCATAGCCTACATTTACTGTTTTGTTGCGTCTTATCTATTCTCGCTTTGATAGGATTCCGTTTCTCTCTTAAGGTTTCCTTTTCTTAGCCAGGTCCAGGTTTTCTGGTGTGAGATGTTGTTTATTAGACGCTTAAAGCGGCCATAGAGTTGTTTTCCTTCCCATTTTTGTTTCCTAGTTGTTGTCATTCTTTCGTTTATCGTATTGTCCGTATCGACTCTGATGGTTGTAATTAGTTCTCGTTCGTGTTTTTCTATGTAGTCTTCGAGCCGTTGTATGGATGCGTCAACGGTGTCTTCGATGCTGGCAAGTCCTCTTCTTCTCTCTTTTCTAGATACATATAGTCTGTCAACGTCGTCTCTGGGGTATAATGCCTTATGCATGGTCATTAGTTTTCTTGTCCTTTGGTCCATTTGTTTAAGTTCCTCTCGGGTCTACTTGAGAAAGGGTCCTGAGTATCTGACTAGTGGCACAGCCCAAGTATTTATTCCTTTGATGAGGTTTCTGTTGGAGAGTTTTGTCTCGAGTAGTTTTCGCGTTCTCCTGAGATATTCTTTTCGGATCATGTCTTTCATTTGCACTTGTTTGATGGTGTCAGCCTCCAAGATGCCCAAGTATTTGTAGGTTTCATTTTCTTCTAGCGTCCTAATTCTGTCGTGATTTGGTAGTTCCATTTCGTCAGTCATATGTCGTTTTCCGCTTTTCATGACGAGCATGGCATATTTTTCTATGCCCAATTCCATTCCTATATCCTGACTGCGTATATGAGAGTTTCCAGTTCTCTTTCATTTTTTGCAAATAATTTAATGTCATCCATGTACATTAGGTGGTTGATCTTCTCTTGCGATCTGCTGAGTTTGTATCCGGCAGTGCATTTTCTGAGTATGTGGTTCAGTGGCATCATGGCTATTATGAATAGTAAGGGCGATAGTGCATCTCCTTGGAAGACACCTCTTTGGATCTTTGTTTCAGCTATGCTTCTTCCTCCTGCTGTCAGTTCCACTCTCCAGGTCTTCATGGTCTGTTCGATGAAGTTTATGACTTCATGTGATATTTTGTACATTTTGAGACAGTGTAATATCCAGCTTTGTGGGAGTATATCATATGCCTTCTTGTAGTCAATCCAGACCATAGCTAGATTTTTCCATCTTGTCTTGCTCTCATTTAGGATGTGTTGATCTATGAAGAGTAGTTCTGCTGTGCCTCTGGATCCTTTGCGGCATCCTTTCTGTTCGTCCGGGAACAATCCGCGGCTTATTAGCGAATAGTAGATTTTTCCCCTTATTTGTGCTGTTAGTATTTTCCACATAATTGGTAGGCAGGTTATGGGTCTGTAATTGTTTGGGGCAGTTCCTTTACTAGGGTCCTTTTGGATTAATGTAGTCTTTCCTTCGGTCATCCATTCAGGTACGTGCGCGTCTTGTAAGCATCTGTTCAGCTCTAGTGCTAGTCCGTCGTGATTGGAGGTGAATTTCTTGAACCAGAAGCCATGTATTCCATCATGGCCTGGCGCTTTCCTGTTTGATATTCTTTTTAGTGTTGTTTTGAGTAAGTCGACGTGTATTTCGATTTTGGGACCTTCTTTAAGTCCGTCTAGCTCTCTTGTAATGTTGTTTATCCATTCAGCATTTTCATTTCTTTGGTTCCCATATTTTAGCCTAAAATCGCTCGGTTTCTTTTGCATCCCGTTGTTGGTATGTTTTCGTGTCACTCCCTCCCAATTGTTGATAGAATTTCCTTTCGTTGTTTTGGAATGTCCTATTTTGTCTGTACTGTTTTACCCTTTGTCGATATCTCTTTAATCTTCCTTCTTTGGCCAGTATTTTCTGGTTTATTTCCTCAAGTTGTACTATTATTTTTCCCCATGTGGCCTGTTCCTTCTTCCCCACGCTTATTTCAGCGCCTCTCTTCATCATTCGGGCTTGTTTTCGTAGTTTTTTTATTTGCGATTCCAGTCTAATTTCCCATCCCGGTTTTTGCTGTTTCTTCGTGCTTTTTGAGGGGATCCCAATATTCTCACAAACTAATTTCGCTCCTGCATATATTAATTAATTTAACTCAGTTATATTATTCGTTGGTATGTTAGTTAGTATGTGATTTATTTTATTTGTTTCTATTTTAAGTGTTTTCCATTCTATGTTACTTAATGAAGGTAGAATAGTCTTTTCACTATTTATGATTCTCTTTACATTTTCTAGATTTACCTTTTGTTCTTGCGATAGTGTTTCTTCCTAGTTGTTTGGTAGTGTATCGTTTGGTAGTGTGGTGTTTTCATTTGCCGAGGCTTGAATTTCTTTTTCGTTGGATTGTTTTTGTTTGACACCACTTAGTGTGTCTGGCACTGCTTTATAGTTTTGTTTCAGTGTTTTTTGATGGATTTCTAGTAATTCTAGGTCAGAAAACCAACCCTTCTTCGTTATTGTCCTAACCTGATCCGCTAATCTTTGGCTAGTTGTCTGAAATGTCGAACATTCTTGCCAGATCTCAAACATCCTTTTCCTGTAGCCGCTTTGTGAGGGGTTGCTCCTGAAATAGCATTCTAGCACAAGTTTATTTTCTTCCCTAGTCCATGTTCTACGTTTAGGTCTCTGTTCGTTGTGGTTTGTTACGTCGTCGTTTATCTAATCTTTGGGCCCAAGGCTCGGCAAGTCTTCTTATTTCTTCAGGACTCTACCCAGTATTCTTAACAATCTCATTAGTGTCGTGTTCTGAACAGTATTAATCCGTCCACGGATCTACAGTTCTTTCAGTTGTTAGATCTTTGATTTTGACAGGCCGCACAAATTTATGTGGATATTGAAACAGGATGAAAACCTGTGTCTTCAAGTAGAAAAAAAAAGGCGAAAATGCCACGGAAATTGCGTGGGTAGCATTCCGGGAGAAAGAGTGACCATTAGGTGCGTGTGCTTCCGGGAAAACATATAACGACTGAATATTTTCGATCGCGGGAGAGAGAAGAAGGGAGCCGTTAGAAAAGAGATTAGACGTCTTGCCGCTCTGGGTGCTGACCTTGTGCCACACAGCCCTGGATTGAGAGGTAGAGAAAGATCTGAAATGTATTAGTATCGCTAAAGTCGAAGAAAAGTATTATCTCATTAAAAGGAAAAAGGTTAGCCATGCGAAGGCCTTGTAGTTGAAAAACATATAGAAGTTAAGATTATTAAATGCTTCAAGATAATGCTGAGAAATGTGAAGAAAAGTCGAAAACGGGTATGATCTCCGGAGAAGGAAAAAGTGATGCCTTGCGAAGGCTCTGTAGTTGAAAAACATATAGAAACTGAGATAATTATATTTTTGAGTTGACCAGTACCAGTCCTGCGAAAGAAGAATGAAGAGGAAACGCATATGATCAAATGTTTTGAGTTGGCCATGTACCAGTCTCGTTAACGCAAAACGAAGAACAAAGGTTCTCTGAAGATTCCTTTATGTATGAATATCGTAGCTGTTCCCAACTTTCTCCTCACGCAACCATGTCGACTATTTTATAATAAAGAAAAAATGAAGGCTATATTTTTATACATAACTGTTGTTGTCGGTTCTTCCCTGTCTATCTCAGTATACAATACCAATCTGTTTTCCAAATTCTTTGGAATTGTTGAAAAGGATCCGTTTATGATCGGTATCACCGTTACCAGTTTTTCTGTGATTTTCTGGTAAGCTCTCGCTATCTGTTGTGGAGGCTTTGTGCTTCATAACAACGTTTTTTATAGTAAAATTTTTGTTGTAAATAAAAGCTCTAGGAATCTCTCTTGTTTATAGATAATAAGAATACACACTTTCAACAGTTCAAATTTTCCGTTAAAATTAAATAATACAGATTTCTGGTTTAAAATAACATTAAATTGCGTTATTCATCATGTAATGCGAAAATGTCTTTTACAATATATTAATACGTAAGTGAATAACATCCGAAATAAAAATACATAAGCTGATTATCTATAAGTATAAATGCAAGTTTTCTTTCTCCAATTCAACAATTTACATGAAATAAGTCCGATTAGATATACGTATATAAAAGATAAAATGTACATCAAAGTATTTAAAACACTCAAACGTTTAAGATCCTGGGGAATTTCTTATTCAAACATTTATAAGAATACCCAACTAACCTAATGGCTATCGTTGAAGAAAATGGACTAATCTGTGAAACAACTCACAAACGGCGAATTTTGTTTGTTTGGGCATTTGTATAGTGGTGTAGATCCCGCAGCTGTGTGGGCATTTCACAGGTTGCACAAAAAGAAAAAAGAAACAAGAAACAACAAACAGAAGGTGGAAGAAAGGAACTGCAAAACTCAAGAGGGGAGGTCTGGCACTTTTAAGCATTTTGTGTGTTTTTGTTATGGCTAACGCGAGAACTCTGCGAAAGTCCTCTACAGCTACCAAAAATGCTGACTCATCTGGCCATCGTCTTCATTGCTCTGTGTCTTGACTCCATGCTCTAGAGTCTCACTCCCAACTGACCATTTTGGAGTCTCACTCCTGACTGACTGACGTCCTTTACCCTTCTCTTCCGGTTTCGCAGGTTTTCGCAGGCACAGATCTTTGTATGGCCATCGCGCCAAATTAGACAACGAGGTCCCTGTAGACACTCAAAGATAAGATGCCTTCTTTGCCTACCCATCCACAAACACACACAAAGGCTCACATGGGTAAATCCATATATATATGTACATATATATACATACACACATTAATGCTCATTATCGTGCTACAAATCAATCCGGGTACAAATCCTGGAGAAGGCTGTTTACATTTCACCTGGTACAAATACCCATGGAAAAAGTATAACTCTATCTCTTCTCTTCTCAGCTATAGGTAAACAATAGGTTAGATCAGTTTCTCAAACAAACTGTTTAGTTGAAGGCAAAATATCAATTTAAATCCTTTACTAGAATATAGCTTCACGTTAATAATCTTTTAAAATAATAATGATAATCATTAGTTTGCACACAGTTATATAGAATCAAGTATTCCAATTTAATACTAATAATCTAAAAACGGTTACACAGTTTGAAGTAACTATTCCTATCGGATAAAACTAATAATAATTGTGTGTACAGTAATATAGTATCAAATATTCCTTTCTAATACTAACAATCTATTGACAATTAAAGGGTTTAGAGTTATTATTCCTATACAATAATAATAATAATAATAACTATTTTGTGCTCACAGTTATATGATAAAGAGTAGTCCAATGAAATTATAATTTCAGATGGTAAGTATTTGCCTAGATGCAAACGTATCAATACGAGTAGATATGCATATATGTATTTATATGCATATAGGCATAAGTATATTGGTTTGGGTAGACATTGGCAGTTTGGTTCGATTACTTCGTTAAATGGCATATTAACGTTCGTGGTTTATTCAAAGCCAAAGTTATCCTTAGAGTAGAACAGCAGTGATACTATAAAAGGGGTTCATACGTTTCCTTTGAGTATTAGTCCGACAGTGAATGAAATAGTGCTAACTTGAGTTCTAACTCACCTACGTCGAGGTCATAGTCCAGCATTTTAACCATTATGCCACGGGGATATAGGTGGTGTATATATATATACATGTATATACATGGATATCTGAGTAAAGTAATATCAAAAAGATACCTAAACAAGTTAGGGATGTCGACAATTACTCTACCCAAGCTAAAGAGTTCAATGTGCTATTCCTATTTGCTCGGAGAAGAGATTAATTTATTCGATATCTGGGAGCAATTTCCAGGAACAATAGCTTTGCTCATTTTATGAATTATTTCATTGTTGAACATAGCATTGTTAGAAACAGTCCTGCCAAGGTAGGTGAAGTTCTTACACTGTTTCAGACTTTCATTGATTTCAGCATCTCGAGTTTGGCTGATTCTGTTGATATTTTTCTCTCAGGTTGATAGAAACATTCAGTTTTCTTTCTATTGATTTTCAAACTGAACCTGGGATGCTGCTTGTGCAAATTTGTTCATTACTCTCTGCAAATCTTCTTCATTTTGTGCCACTTGAACGCAGTAGTTTGCGATAATACTATAATTACTATAGACCTGAAGAGACTTATTGTTACTTGATCATTTGATATAATCGGCTGTTTTCTTTGGTGTGAAAACACACATGTTAGCAATAAAGAGAAATCAAGGTAAGTTTGATTGTTAGATTGATTTTAACGGCATGTCAAACCGGTTTTTTTTGCTTAGAGGTTAGGGAGTCATGTTCAGCGGACGTTCATATTTACCTTTTTTGTATAGTTGTTACTTAAGAGATTTTTTAACAAAGTCCTATCGAATACAAGTCATTTTTAAACAAATCTATGCAACCCATTGAAGCGATACTAATCCGTACTACTATTTCGAGGTAGACTGGATCTGGGAATAATGACAATGAAAGTGTACTCTCTACATCTCCGGAACTGGAGTCTCACCTTAAGATGCAGTTTAGTATCATACCCAAGACAGCCATTATTGTTATGGTCTTATCCAGGTTATATAAGCAGTGAAATCTAGGCCTCGATGACAAAAACCAGGCATCCGTGCCTGGACCCATGTTCAGGGTCTATGTCCAGCTAGGCTCATCGGGTTCACATTGCACTTAGTGAGCCGATGACCAGCAAAGTCCTGCAGGGTTCGAGCCTCGGCTCATGCCCGACCTTGCACTCCCCTAATTCCCACTTTAAGCCGATTTTCGGGTCATTGACCTTGTGTCAAGTCCTGTCTGGTGGGAGGCAGAGACAAATACAGCCCCAATGACTGAACTAAGATCGAGTGACAGTCACTCTCTTCAAATCTTGAACATATTCCCCAGAATATTTGCTGACAACCGCATTGTTGTGTTCAGGACCGCTTCTCGCATTTTCACTCTTGCCAGTCTCAAGTGTTTTAATGATCGTTCCCAGGACACCGAATTTGATGGAATCTAACGGATATCATTCGTATTACGACTTAGATTCTAACTGAATACCTCTCAAATTATTGACTTGCCCAGTCGGCTGGGGCTGTAGAACTCACCGACTGCATCTCTGCAGAGATGTAAGGCCCACTACAACGAGTGTTCTCTATATAATTCTAGACAGTCTGATGGTGAGGCTACAGTAATGCTAGAGCTTTGGGGAATGCGGAGTACCCCTTCATTGCCATTGCTCCCGGGTCCACTTTGGCTCGGAGTGGTAGCATCTGATAAGGTTCTATCTATAGGTCAAATAGAAATGTTTGATATTTGAACTGAGTGCAAAAAAAAAAAAATGCTAAATTGAATTATTTGAAATAGAACAATTGAATCATATAACCTTTTATAAACAAATGACTGATATTTGATTGAATTGTTCATGATACATGGCTGTTTTTGGAAGCATTTAATTGAGTGCGAGCTAATGAGTGGTGTTAAATGGAATAATTGATGTTAAATAGCAATACTAGAAACCACTTCACTGAGTGCAAACAAATGATTAATATTGGATCGTTAGATAGGATTACTTGAAACCATTTAACTGTATAGAAACAACAGCATTTCTAGCGTGCAAACAAGTTAGTTCTAACTTATTTTAAAATGAAATTACCAACAAAATAATTTCTTACATATGTATATCTATTCAAATGAGTACAAACAAATGACTGATGTCAATTCGTTTCTGTTACATAACAATGCTTCAAATCATTTGTGTACATAAATGGACTTTGGCTCGTTTAAAAATGTTATCAACAACATGGGTTTACATATATATATATATATGTGAAAACAGGATTTGGCATTAAATAACCAACAAAGGTTGATATGTCATAAAACTAAACCAAACTAACTTCTAAACTGTGTTAACATTACACATTGTCCTCAGTTTTCTCCTTTTCCTTCCGTTTGCGATCCTTTTCTTCCAATGAGGATGATCGGAGACTGGCCGATCAAATCATAGCTGAAAGATTTTTACAATGCAGTATAAATCTCTTATCAGCAGTTGCTTAGTTCTAAGATGTTCACGGATGATAAAATACCCGGATAACAACGAATCCTGAGAATAGGTGACCATGATTAAACCTCTTTGTAATACCGATAAGTACAACTAGTCAATAATAATTCAAGTTTGGTTTGACCTCTTTGTTTTATAGTATATCCATTTTCGAGGTTAATTTAATACAAAAGCTATTCTTGGAGAAGAATTGCAGACATACTCTACTATCTGAACTATAATTTCATACCTTTTAAAATGTTATTAGTCAGAAAATGAACGTAATAGTGCCCACTGGAGTTCGAACACTCTTACTTCGTGGCCGCAGTCGGGCACTTTAGCCATTATGCTGTTGGGCTTCGCCATGAAAATTCACTGACGAAATATGTCAAGTAATTTGTTGTCACTTACACGGGATGTTAATTATCTGCCAGTAACTGACGTGTCTAGGAAAATAGTTCGGTGGAAAAGAAATCTGAGGAAAAAAAGGTGTAAAAACATTACTCCAAAGTACAAAGTAAAATTAACCTCAATATTCATTTTGAAGTTTAATATATATATATATATATATATATATATATATATATATATGCATGTGTGTTTGTGTGTGTTTGTGTGTATTCGTTAATTTGCATTAGTCATATTGTTAACAGCTTTGATATCCCTCTTTGAAACTTTTTACGAGGTATAAAACCTAAGACTAAATTTTTAAAAAATTGTCTTTTTGAATTGCAATTCTAATCTTCTTTAATGTCGTTCATTAGATTAGTTTTATTCTCACTGTTTATTCTATTTATCTATTTTTCGTTTATTCATTAACAATTTTTTTGATATTTCTCCTGTTTTTATGTCCCACGATCTGTTCTCGCCTACATCTGCTTTTTTTTTTTAAAGTTTAAACATTTTGTTTTTCGTAATAAAAGTTTCTGGCTCCTGAAAAGTTAAATATAGTTTGATTCACTTGATTTCACTTATTGGATGATAACGAGATAGTGGAAGAACGAACCAGTTATTTTTTAAAAATTTTATTTTGATAATCTACCCCCTACTGTAGAATTGATCCCTATGACTTCGATAACTTTGAGAATATTTGAATTGATAAATACCTTTTATTCACAAGACACTATATTTATTATGAGAGACATTTTATACTTATGTTGTGTTAAGATATATTTTAAATCTTTGTATGAATACAATAAATAATTATCTTCCTTAGATAAATAGAGAAGTTGCCTCTAACTCTGACAGGTAACGGAAAATCCGTATGGTTATCTGATACCTGTCCTTACCAAGTGAGCTCTTTGATATTTTGTACCCCTTCTACATACTGCTTGCTATTCGAACAATATGTGTATACTTCTAGGTTTTATGTCACATTTGAGTATATGTTGTCGTTTAATACAATTTGTAGGTATATTGTGTAGATGAAATATTTTTAGTATGTACAAATAAATTTATCTTGTCTTTCCTTCTGTTGTATTGAGTTAATGTTTGATTGATTTTAACGTCATGTTAACCAGTCTAGGGTTATTTTTCGGCTAGAGGTTAGGGAATCACGTTCATTGTGCATTTATATTCACATTTTTTGTGTCGTTGTTTCTTGAGATTTTTGCACACTTTCCTATGGAATAGGAATCATTTTTAAACATATCTGTTTGACGCATAGATTGGACTATAACAGGTAATCACCTCCCTGGTCAAAGTGGACCTGTGAGTAATGATAACGTAGGTTTACTCCACACTCCATACATCTTCAATGCTCTGTAAGTGGGGTTTAGAATACGTTGGCTCTATCACTGTAGAAGGGGTAAAAAGTGGTGTCATGGATATGATGCTAAACTATCTAATAGCCAGGTTCAAGTTTTGCTCGGGTCCCATTTAGGAATCCATTCGATCTATTTAAAAAAAAATCGTATTTGATAGAGTCGAAAAAAAACTTCTCAAGAATAAACCAAGCAAAAAATGTAACTATGAACAAACAATGAACGACATTCCCTAAATTCTTTGGGCATAAAATAACCCTAAACAAGTTGACGTGCCGTTGAAATTAATCAATAAACGTATAAAAAACTTAATTTTCTAACCTTTAGGATTAAAATAACCCTGAACGAGCTGACATGTCATTAAAAATAATTGAGCAACTAATCAATCAGATCTCAAGAACTGGAACCTCACCATCAGATAGAGCTTAGAGTCATACACAGGACAACACATTTTTTGTGAAGTGGTGGTTTTACGCCTCTGCAATGAATACAATCAGTGTATTCTTAGCACAGTCCACAAAGTGAGTTGTGTCTAGTGTTTGTATCTCCCAAATATACAAATGCTAATATTGGTCCTTGAAGGATGGGGTGGGGATTCGACTGAAATATCTTCCACACCACCAAGCGTCTCATACCTTTGAAGTATATTCTGCTGAGTTTTATTTCAATAACAAGTTTGGAACACGAAAGCACACAGAGGAATCGTGCTCGGCAATACTGCGGATGGTGAGGTCCTAATATACCTTTAAAAACATCGTACTGTTTAGGGTTGGTTTAAGTTCTTTTTTCCATCTTACAGGAATACGTACTTGGTACCTTCAAAATAAATGGTAGAAGAAGGAAATTGGTGGTTGTGGTGGTGGTGCTGATGGATCTCGGTGGCGAAATACATGCCAAACTCTGTTATTCTTAGAATTTAAGTAGATTTTCTTTGAAATTCTTCAAACCGGAGCCAAGGCACACACAGGCAAAGAAGACGTGAAATACTAAGATGGCCGCCCGATCACTTCATTTACAGGAGTGTAACAAGAAGACTGTTGGTGGGTGGAGACTGTTTGGCGTGTGCGTAGGGTAGGGATGATGCAGAAGCTATAGAAATACAAGAAGCAAGCATCACATGACGATTTGATCGTTAACCAAACTTTGGCAAGTGATTCCCATCCAAAGAATTGGCAAAAGCATACTTCGTTTGATGTTGCTCTCCCCTTGGGGCGCTCTCCTGCTTGGGAGTTACGAATCGATAGAGTCGCACTTTCAATTATAATCTTACCGTCCCCTCTCCACCTAGAAACTAGCACAATTTCCTTTCATTGTTCTTGGTTTCCTTGATCTATTCATTTATTTATTCATTTGTTTACGTTCATAGTTATTTACTTATATGGTTTGTTTCGCTGTTTCTATATTATCTGATTTACTCTCAAGTTTGTGTTAGTATGCATTTTATCTATCTATCTATCTATCTATCTATCTATCTCTGTCTATTCATATCTATCTATCTATCTATCTATCTATCTATCTATCTATAAAAGAAAACCACACATGAGCCAATGCAAGGTTTATTTTGGTTTGATTATTTGGTTTAATGGCATATCAAACCTTGATGGTTATCTAATACCGAATCCTATTTATACACACATGATTTTTAAATGAATAGTTTGTAGGTAACATTATTTATTAACTAGCCAGAGCTTATTATTTTGGATTGAGTAAAATGATTTCAAATATTGCTCACACAGTTAAATTGTTTCAAGGATTGCTGTCACATACAAATAATTCGATTCAATGTTAATCCTTTGTTTGCACAGTAAAATGGTTGCAAGTATAAGTTGGTTGGTTGGTTTGTTTTATGGCACAGCTAGCATTGTAGGTTAATTCATGCCAAAACCTGTTTATACAAATATATCAAATATGTCTGGTGCAAGAAAAGGTAGGTCGCATAATTTTTAATCGAACTATAGCTTATTTGTTTACGCACTGTTACATAATTTCAAGAATTGCTATTTAACACTAGTAATTCAATTTAATATCAGTCATTTTGATTGCTCACAGTTGAATGGTTTCAAGTAAAGAAAAAGAATGAATATTTATATTAGACCCGTAGATGGGACTATAACTGGTACTACGACTCCGTCACAGAGTGGAATTGGGAGTCATGACAATGAAGAATTACACGACATTCCACAGAGGTCCAGGACTAAGACCTTACTATCAGATTCAGTTTGGTGTGAAATCCATGACATTCATTTTGGGGAGTTTTTTCTTTTCAGAGTTGCAGTAGGCCTATTCTGCAACTTAAACCGACTGGGCTTTTGGACAACTCTATCACAAGATTATTTCACAACGGATTTGACTAATATACATATATATATATATATATATATATATATATATATATATATATATATATGGAAGGTGATAAAGAATGTTTTCAGATTAGACCAATGGATATATATCTATATACATATATGTATATATATAACATATCCATTGGACTGATCAAACAACATTCTTCGTCACCTTCCAAATATATATATATATATATATATATATATATATATATATTGGACGACTGTAATCGGGGTGACCCGAAGGCTTCTTTTTCAATAGCTACTAAACCGAGGTGTAGAGGGGGGGAGGCGCTACTCCTTTCCATGGTTTCTTCCATTTGCCGTTGATCCAAACCTTATAATCCTGAGTGTTAAGCATATGTGTGTGTGTGTGTGTGTGTGTGTGTGTGTGTGTGTGTGTGTGCTATTCCAATAGGACATTTTACATCACTTTACACATAGCATATCAACTCTTTAAAAATCTTTTAAAACTTTTGAAAAGAATCCTTTTTTTCACAAAACCTTTTTCTCCTAACGATGACTATAGGTTGAAACTAATTAAGAACAATAAAAAAAAAAAACCGCATGAAAGTAATATTCTAATTTGTCATATCAATTTAGTTCTTATATATATATATATATATATATATATATATATATATATAATACCGTACCAAATAAATCCGTAAAAGACTTAAACAGAATAATCAAAAAGAGTGTTCAATCCATGGCTGATTAATATATATCAACATATAAAAATAAAACAATGATAAGGGAAATATTATTAAGAACAAGAAAATTAATGAGCATTTTCCATTATAAATTTATTTCATCTGTTTATAACAGATTCTTCAGATAGAATTGAACAGAAATTCGTTTTATGATCGTTTGCTCCGATGAATATATTTAATCAAACTTATGGGTTGGACGGGTTTCGATCCCGGCTTCGAGCGTCCTGCGTGTCTAGCCACACTGAAGAGTTCTGATAGAACAAAACAGTCCGTCTATGGATGACAATATATATATATATATATATATATATAAGTATTATTCGGTCCACTTAAACCAGAGTTGGGAGTAATTCCTTCAGGACAAGAAAATCATTCAAGAGCTGAACATTTAAATTTTCCTAGTAGAGAGCTCAATGTAATTAATTTTACAGAGCAATAATTTCTTTAAAGAAAATACCAAAGACCGGTTATTTTAGGATTATAAATTTATTTCCATCCATATATTTATCCATTAGATCTGAAGAAGACCAGTTATATTTTTCTTCTTGTTTTTGGTTCACACCAGAAACGCAAAACAGGATGGAAATAAATTTATAATCCTAAAATAACCGGTCTTAGTTTTTTTCTTTAAAGAAAAAAAAAATATATATATATATGTGTGTGTGTGTGTGTGTGTGTGTATTTCATATGGAGAAAAAGCTTGACGGCGATTACACAAGAATGTTGCGAGTAACATCAAACAAGTCCTGGAGACAGCACCCCATAAAGCAACAGCTGTACGGCCACTTACCACCCATCACGAAAACTATCCAAGTTAGACGAACCAAACGTGCGGAACACTCATAAGTGACATTCTCCTGTGGACCCCTTCACATGGACGAGCAAAGGCAGCACGACCAGCTAGAATCTACAAACAATAGCTCTGTGCCGATACAGAATATAGCCTTGAAGACATACCGGGAGCAATAGACGACAGAGTCGAGAGAGGGTCAGCGAGATCTGCGTTGACAGCGCGACATGATGATAATGATGATGATGACACAGACACACACACACACACACACACACACACACACACACATATATATATATATATATATATATATATATCAACCTACTTTCAATTAGCCTTTATTAATCTTTGTATATTCATATATAAAGATTAAATATAAAATATATCTGTTATATCAGATACATATATATTATATTACTTATACATTCTATCTAATGCATATCTCATGTATTCTATATTATAAATTCTATATATTATATCTTGTATTCGGATCTATTGCGTCACACAAATCCGAATGTAAAGATTAATAAAGCTTTTTAAAAGTAGTTAATTACATACATACATATAAACATACATACAATCAACAACCTACTTTGTATTAACCTTCATAAATTTTTGTATATCTCTCTATAAAGATAACACACACACACACACACACACACACATATATATATATATATGTATATATGTATATATATATATATATATATATATATATATATAATGTTTATCATGCGGGGTGTTTAAAAAAATTGATATGATTTCGTAATTGAATAAATTGTCAAATTCTTGTTCAAATGATCTTATATTTTTAATGGATGTGTAGAAATAACTCATAATACAATATTTAATGTTTTGTATTTTCTTTTCGAGTTTCTAAATGCCATTCACAGGAAAAGGAATGGCGTTAAGCACATTTGCATACACTTATATGGTACCAAGTATTTTTTATCTAATATAGATAATTTACACAAAGAGATATGGTTTCCGATATTTCGAACAATTATGTCGTTTCAAGTAACTAATAATAATAATAATAATGCTTTATAAATACTTTCAGCTTCAAGTCATCATCATCATCATCATCAAGTCGCACTGATTACAGGGAATTCATTGACTCTCTCTCGCTCTCTCTCTCTCTCTCTTCATATGTCTCAATCATTTTTGCAGGTCTTCCAAACAGCACCCAGTGTCCGCACAGAGCTGATGTAAGTAAGTTCTTGCGGGTTGGCCCACATTGGCGCGTCCATTTGTAGGGGTCCATAAGAGAACGTCTATCATTATTTCTTTCCAAGTTCTCTAGCAGCGCCAAACATTTGGATAGTTTTTGAGATAAGATTAAGTGGCCGTACGGCTGCTGTTTTGTGAGATTGAGTTTCCAAAATTTGTTCAAGACATCTCGTGCTATGCTTGTGTAGTTGCCATCTGCTCTTTTTTAATGCATATTTTGTTAGAGTTCAGGTGGTGCATCCATATAGTAGTATTGACGCTGCTATAGCTTGAAAGAAATCCTCTTTTATTTTATCAAAGAGATCAGATTTCGATATGATCGATAACCTTTCGTATACGTTTGTTGACATCACTTCCAGTAGATGGGATACTGCTACCGCGGTATATGAACTTGTCAACTAATTTCAGAGGAGAAATGGGTCTTTTCCGTTTAAAACCCATGAACTCTCTTTAATTTGCACTCACATCGATTCTAATATCTCCTGTTACTTGGTCCAGGGTAAGCAGTAAAAATTCGGATTGTACAAGTGTATTTGCGGGAAGCACTAGATCATCTGGGTAGTCTGAGTCTGTTATAGTTTCTGTTGGATATTGTCTGGTTCTTGTTTTTTTTTAAAACCATTCTCTTTTATTAGATCTATCGATGTTCGATAGTCTTGGCAGATTATAAACAAATATTGTACTAATGCAAGACCCCAGTGTCAATGTGGAAGAATTTGGTGTCGCTATCAGGCGAAGTGAACCATTGCTTTCGAGTGGAGCATAATTATAGCTGCAACATTTCTTATGTGAGACCGTAAGTGTAACTTTGCGGTACTAAATAGAATGTGTGTAACGTTGCCTTACCGACTCGGCACCATATTGAACGCCAATAGGCGTACCACTTCTCAAATACAAAACGGATCAAGTTGTCCTTTTTACGAAAACTATATTGGCTGACTGTAACATTTCATACAACAGTCATCATCCGAAACACGAGACAAACAGAGTGAAAGATAGTTCTTAAATAGGAACGCGAGCAGATACATGCATGTTAGACGGAAGAAAATACCTAATGCGCTTTCTTTGTCCCTAACGACCTCTTCGGCCCTTCGTTCCACTGCTCCCGACTCTCTCATCTGGAATGCATCTACACTCCAATTCAAAGTTTTCTTGACAACTTTCTGTTTATCACCACGACTAAAATAATTATCAAATATAATTATCATCCTTAATTATTTTACATATGCTCATTGTGTTGTATATTGGCCTTCGACCCGGCCAAACATGCCCTTCCAAAGACGGCGGAAGTGACACATTCCGATGGCAGTTATGGGAAGAAATCTCGTAGGCGGGCTTGGCTGACAGTATGGGGCAAGGTAAAATCCCATGGTACAGTCATAGACTGATGCACCGGAAGAGAGTGACCTGTAAACTGCATGACAGTTATTTCCGCTCGATGACAATCAAACATGCCATTCCAAGGACAGCGGAAGTGACACATCCCGATGGCCAGTTATGAGGAGATATTGAGTTGGCGATTGAACTAATATATAACTCAGTGAAGACAGGAAGTCAGTTAGTTTGGAGACCAGACCCATTGGTGACAAGATGTGGTAGAGAAAGCCAGTACTCAGCAGAAAGTTGGGTCCCCGGGCCTCCGGTTGAGCAGTCCTGGAGAACGAGACAGACACAACGCTGATGGCCATAAGAGTGGGGGGCAATATATTGCAGTTCTGTTCGGTCTCCAACTCCTTCTCACACACACAACCCTTTCAAATAAAGTGAGAGGTATATTTTTTAAAAAGAAGTCTTTGCTCGTCTTTATTATTACGTCAATATGTGTTCTGCATGAATATGTATATGAGTATACAACAGTAGTATTTGCTCCATCTTCCCTCAGAGTACGGAATCAAATCAAATGCTTATGGAGAAATTCATGAATAATCATACTGCCTCGAGATTTTCTGCACGTACTTCTTCGATGATTCGACAAAGAGTCAGAACATGTGAAGTTGGGCATCAATTTTTTTAGGAAACCCTCCTGGATTTTCTTTAGAACTTTCTCCATTTCAGTTTGGATATTAGATACTGTTGAGAAGCATAGCATTAAGTAGCAATAAGGGTAAGCCTCTGTTCTGAGAGATTCTTAAGTAACCTTTCTTGAGGAAGGAGATAATGACGTATTTTATTCATTTCTCTATTGTTTTGTTTATACACAGCGTACCATGATCGTAGAATGTTGTCGAATTTTATTGTCGTCTCTACTCCAGGAAGTATTTCGTTGACGCCTTCAATCTTTCTGCTTTTAATTTCTTTTTAGTACTACGTCAAGATCTCCCTCCGTAAGCCGACCTAATTTGATGTCTCGTTGGATTTCAGGAGTGCTTCCAAGAAGATTCTTGAAATGTTCTTTCCAATTCTGAATTCTTTCTTGTTGGCTAACAGCTTTTAATTTTGCTCTCGAGATTCTCCTCCTTCTGCACACTTCACGTATTGTCTGCCATGCAAATCATGATTGTCTATCTTCTGCCGAGTTTCTGATTTTATTCATTTGGCTTTAAATGTATTCTAGTTGTTCTTTATGGCATGTATTTGTTTTCTTTGGAATTTCTTAAGTTGCTGCGCGTTGGCATTTGTTGGATTTCTTTTATTAAGTAAGAATGCTTTTTTCATGTTTTCTCTTTTTTCTTTGATTGCTATTACTTCCCATGAAACTTTAAATTTGTTTTTTGATTTGGTTGGAATGGAAATTTACTAAGCTTTTTGCTTAGATGTGGCACAAGACCATATGGAAGAGGCACCCAATGAGACTCGAACTCACTCGTGTAGGTTTGCTAGTCGAGCTTGCTAACCATTACACCACCAGAGGCGCCTTGATTTCGTTGGAATGCACTCGGCTGCTGTTTCTATACGGGCTATAAAAAACTTTTTATATTCATCATTTTGCCAATTTTTTAAGATATCCCCTTTTTTCTTAAAGTTTTTTTTAGATGTCCCCTTTTTTCTTAAAGTTATTTTATATGGATTTCTTACATCCCTATTGCAATACCTTCAAGTAACTACTATTAATAATAATTATTTGCAAGCAGTAATGTTGTTTCAAGTAATCAATAATAATGATAATAACAATGAAAGTAATATTATGTAAACAATTATATCTTCAAGTAACTGTTTTTGATGCAAATAATTTGCACAGTTTTATAATTTCAAGTATTCCTGTCTTATTCAAATAATTTGTAAACAGATCTCTTTAACTATTCTTCTTGACAAAATGAACAAATGAATTACATAGAAATACTTGATAAATAAAATGATTAATGTTAGATAGGCAATACTTGTAACTCGGCAACTTTGCCAAAAAAATGATTAATATTAAATAGAATTAGTAGTGTTTGATAGGAATACTTGAAACCATTTAACTGTGAGTAATTTTTAGAATAAATTTACCTACAAACTATTCGCTTATAAATATAAATAGGTCTTGGCATTGTATAACCCACAAGGGTTGATATACCATAAACCTCTAACCAATCAAACTTGACCTGGTGGTTTGTTTCTAGGGGAGAACAATTGTGCAGAACCAGCTACATTTTTTTTCATGATCTGATAAAAGATGAATTGTGGAAAAGTGTGCAACTTATAACAATGTCTGCTACTTGCAAGTATGCAGATAAACTTGCATATGCTCTACTAAAGCCCTAAAAGTTGTGGCGAATCTATTGTTTACTGGAAGGGAAAATATTTAGATGCTTAAATACTCGTTATTATTCTATTTGTTGAAATCTGCTCAAAAACGATCGTAACTGGTCTCAAATAGTTTCATGTCATACAACAAGACAAGTGATGTTATATGTATAATGAGAGATATCTGTGGTACAATGGCTATCATCGTAGGAAATGGATACGGCAACCTGAGTTCAAATCTAGGACCAGACTGTTTGCATTTCACATAACGCTAATACAACTGGGAATGTTATGAATCTAATTATTCTCCCTCCATTAATCAATAAATATTAGACAGATTGGGTTCTTTTAACTTGGTATGGTAACCGCTCAAGGACAAAGAAAACTCTTAATTCAAACCTGTTAAACTCTGCTAAAAATTTACTGTGTCGCATCCTTCTTGCCCGGAAGGGCTTTATATATATATATATATATATATATATATATATATATATATATATATATATATATATTAAACGTTGTAAAAATGATACATAATGATATTAAGGTTTTTATTTTGGTGTGAGTGAAAGATTCAAATGTGCATTTCATTGTTAAATTGCAGGATTAAAGGTTGGTGTTTAGCGGGATCACAAACCTCACATAATTATGGTTCGTTTGAAAATTGGACAGGTAATTGCTTTATTCTCTTGGAAAATTCAAAATGTGCCGCTCAAATAAAGACCTCGCTATTGTGTGTGTGTGTGTGTGTTTTACTGGTTTACAGTTACATATAAACACAATCAGAATTTTACTTAAGGGTAAATCATACAGAAATCACCGGTTCCTGTCGGACTACTGAAGTTAAGAAGAAATTAATTAGTTCAATTCTCTGATGGGTGACCACTTGGCAACAGCATTTACAGTAAGTAACCAGGAACGTGTGTACCAGGCAAAGCAAAGTTTAATAAAAGACAACATAATACGAATTACATCTATCTCTCTGTATATATATATATATATATATGACCAAGTAATAGAACTACCGTCAGTCGCTTAGCACAGTAATTTAAAAAAAATAACTAGAGAAATCGCCAGTGAAAACTGAAAAAGTGCTCAAGTGAAAGCAAATATAACGGGAATAAGAAATCAAACTTGTCTTACAGGACTTGGAGTTTCACGCTGTCATTATAATCCTCTGAAGTGTAACAAAACATTGTTTATTGCTTATCTGTTTCAACGTGAAACTCCGAGTCATTTAGAACAATTTTACGAATTATATAATGTGTATTTATAGATAGATCCTAGTTAACGGAAATTGGTTTGAGTGTGTCTATGCAATCCTAACTTATAAAGGGGATACCCACCTCGTGGGAACCTGTTGATCGAAAGGTAAGATAAGAGAGAAAATGACAGTCACAAAACACAATTGATTCTGTGTCTAAGTTCTCCAATATTGTATATATATATATATATATATATATTCCTAAATATATTCTTTCATTCTCTGTTCATTTTACTTACTTTTCTCTTTCTATCTCTACTAAACATCTTTCCTTTCTTTTTTATTCTTTGTTCTCTTTTCTTCTCATTAAGTTGTCTTGCTTGAATTCGAGTTGAAAGCTACCAAATGTTACAGTAGAATCTTCGGTTGACTTATGCGTCAACTAGGTTTCAATCCCAGTTTCGAGAATCCCGCGTGTCTAGCCACACTGAAGAGTTGTGATACAACGAAACAGTCTCTCTGTGGAAGACTGTATATATATGTGTGTGTGTGTGATATATATATAATATATATATATATAGATAGATAGATAGATAGAAAGAAAGAAAGATTGATAGAAAGAAAGAAAGAATGAAAGAAAGAAAGAAAGAAAGAAAGAAAGAAAGAAAGAGAGATCTCAGGATAATGTAGCCATTATTGGTGACTCTGTGTCTATGCTATCCTAACGTAGACCTACATATGCTCAATCACTGTTATGTGTGTGTTTGTTTTCTTGTGTATGCAAGAGTATGCGTGTGTGAGTGTGTATGTGTTTGCTCCTATGTGTATCAGCGTGTGTATTTATATTCACAGCATAGATTTTAGGCAAATACTAGTGAAAGGTGACTCGGACAAATATATGTTTCCGTGTCCAAAGGGTCGAGTGTTGTAGTTTCCGGTTGGAAGACCTGACATCTCTTGTGGAATTGAATGAAACACTTTTCTTTCTCTTCCGAATAGTTGGGACATTTCCAAAGTCTAAATAAAGAATATGTGTACTTATAAAGTTTTAAAGAAAAGAATTAATTGTTCATGTTGGAATTAAGTTTTTTCAGCGTTCTAAATGTTAGAAAAACATCTTAGACTAGCATTAGCGTATAATTGATATAGACATAAGTCTACAATATCACCCATAAATAACTATGCCCCTAACAATAATTTCTAAAATATTGATGTTCCTCTAAACCAAAAGGAACAAGGTTTTATCATTTCTAGTGAAACGAATATCATAAACCACATTGTGGTTATAATATTGAATTGCAATGCTATAGAAGTTGGTAATCGATACCGTAAATTGCGGCATAGAAATCGACCTTTTTAAGCCTGAAAATATCCCTACAAAATTAGGGGTTACTTCATACGGTTGGGCTAAAATCATAATCTTTACCATAGAATGTTTAACTTGTTGAACAGCATTTCAAACAATTGATATACACCATTTACTGTAGATCCAACTGACTCCCACAAACATTTCTATCTTAAACTCTTGATTGGCGAACATATTTCCCGAATTAGGATAGAGATTAATATAAAATAATAAAACTGTTATAAAATTTGTACCTCGCAATTTACAGTAATAATATCTATCTTGATTTGACTCCTTCTCTGTGCTGTTATTGTTATCGTGATGTAATGGTTATCATCGTAGGAAATGGACACGACGACGCGAGTTCAAAACCTGGACGAGTCTGATTGCATTTCACATAGCACTAATACCCTTGGGAAAGGTATGAATCCACTTATACTCCCTCCAGCTATGGGTAAATAGTAGGACAGACTGAGTTCTTCAGCCTTGGTGAGGCAACTAGTCTAGGAGAAGAAAAACTCTGAATTCAAACCTGTTAAACTCCGCTTAAAAATTGACCTTGTGTCATATCCTTCCCGAGCGGAGGGGTTGGTAAATATAGTTATAAAACTTAACTGTCATATTAACGCTATATCACACACACAACGTTTCCAACAGCTGATGTACTGATTGTAAGCACTAACAAGAACGTCACAGGACCCAGTTGAACAATTGTTGTTTATTTGTGCAATCTCATGATAGCTCAATAGATTGTTAATTCAAATGAATATAAGCTCCTTGTTAGATTTGCATATTTTATATGTGGCTGATGTAATTACATATAACGTACACTATTAGAGTAATGACAGTTTATTGGATATAAACTTACTATCAGTATTATTGTATTAATATGACACGGCATTTTAAATAACAGTTACTTGAAGCTTTTTTATATTAATGATCGAATACTTGTTTGTATAAGTAGTCTACCGTCTATTTCTGGGTTCGTCCTTTAGAGCAGGTAAAGGTTCAACCCAGAATTTTGATCTAAAATATACTGGTCGACTTCTTTGCCAGATCAACTTGTACACCGCACTTTACTGTAATAATATCTTGTATTAGTTTTCCATATGGACTGGATCCTCTTTATGTTCAGTGGCAGTTACTTATTTGCCGCCTTCTTTTTGCTGTTATTTTTAAACCAACAAGAATAAAATTTCTAATTTTGTTTAAGTTTTGTGATTCATCATAAAAATTTTCTATTTTTCAGCAGATCATGACCAAATGGAACAGGCACTAAGGCCTAATGTTTTATATAGATATTGACTTGACACCCGGCACCAACATAGACTCTGCTAGTTTTACTATTGAGATCAGTAGAAGATCATCAGATGGCAAAATAAACCACTTCTGGCAAAACTGAGAGAAATAAAGATTGATGCGAAATACAAAGAAATGTTATAGGCGACGAAAGATCTATGTTTTTCATGTTATCATTGAAATGATGGATCTTTTATTCATAAAAATGTACGCTAAATATTTCCAAACGATGGAATAAAAGACCAAAAATATTGTACACTAAAAGGTTCTGAAAAGTAATCAGAATTTTTATTTTTAAAACTGTATGTATGTTATTATTTCATAATTTATCAAAAAAAAAATTAATTATTGCATAATTTGTAATGCAATACAAAAAGTATTTGTGCTAATAAGGAAACAATAAGTTTAATAATCAGAAAACCTTTTTGCATGATAATGTATTTTCTCAAAACTTCGGAATGTTATATACATAGGCTATAGAGAAACGTGTTTGAGGCCAGAAGGGATTGTTTTGATGATTCAATTTTATGTAATAACCAGTTATGGAAAAACTAACAGCTAAAGTATATATATGTAATTTTTCTCAAAAGTTTTCAAAATGAAAGATACCATGATTTCATTATTTACAGTAGAACATTATACTAAATATTGAAAATTTCGAATCAAAAATATGAATATGCGGTAGTCTAAAAATTGTTTAGATATATTCTTTTTTTTAACAAGTAAGAATCCATTGTGAGAATTCTTTTATAAATTTTTCTTTCCACTATGTGATGGCTATCTGAAGAGGTTAGTTGTTCTTATCGAGTGGCCAGTTGAAATAAAATTATTATAGCCAAATAACGGTCTGTTGAGGTTTTCTTCCAATTATATATATATATATATATATTGAAGAGGGTATATTTAGGTAGCAAGTTATTATTCAAGGAAGTTTTGTAAAAGACGATGGAACACTGTTCATTATTTTAAATTATACTTTATCAAGGCTCCTTGTTATCTTTCTAATGTCGAGATCTAGATGGAAAAGGAATTGTCCCATATCTTCTGCCCAAGCGCTTTCGATCATACTTTTGGTCGTCATCAGGGGTAGTGTAGTTTTGAGTTTATTACTGTTTTAATAATTTGTAGGGTTTTGTTTTGAAGTTGTCAGTTGGCACGTTTTCAGCATTTTGTTTTAAAACGTTCGTTTGGAAAAAAAAGCTTTATTAATAAAGTTAATGTTTTTAAGTAATTAAGAATGTTTAATATGTTGGTGCCTGTGTTAAATGCTATTTCATATATGTTTGGCTTTTTTTAATCTTTCATGCATATTGTTTCTAGGATTTGTAATCATTTTTATTATTGTTTTTATATATAATTATTGTATTATCTGTGAGAAACTTCCTTACATCCGAATATGTAAGTCGGTTAGTCCTATTGTTGTGTTTTATAAGTACATGTTGTTTTATGGCGCTATTTTCAGAAAGGTAATATGTAAGACAACACGATAACGTTGTGGTTAGCCAATGTAAGAATTATTTTTGTTTTTCCGAAGATACTCTAAAAGTGGACATATAAATTTATAATAAAAGATAGTAAACAAAGAGTGTTTCATCGTCTTTAACAAAAATTGCTTATATATATATATATATATATATATATATAATTATGAAAAATATAAATCCTTTATTTGAATTTTCATGTGTGCACCATCACCAGATTTAAATAGGCGAAAAAAGACTAATTAACCGTATTTTTAGAGTGCTGTATGGTAAAATAATTAGGGTGATTGGTTAATCATTAATGGTTTTATTTTTCAAAATTGTAAAATAGCAAAGCACTTTGAATGTAAGTGTAGTTCCCCGCAAAGGTAAAACGTGTGCACAGGTAGTGACCAGGTTTAATACCTCTGATTAAAATAACGTTGGGAAGACAGAATATGGATAATAAACCAAACAAGGCATAGGGAGGTAAGGGTTTGCAACACTTGAGATGATTCTAGAAATTATGATGGAATAAGTAATTAAAGTAGAAAATTTATAAAAATGAGATAATTTGAAAATTAGGACAGCTAAAATTTTAAACAAAGTGAGAAGTTGATTTTTGGTCGGTGTGCGAGAGAAACGGGTGCGCGTGGTTGTTGGGTGGTTGCAAATGAGATACGTTGATAAACCCTTTCAAGGTTTTTCTCTCTGATCGTTTTTGCGTCGGACTGCTATGAAATTGCACCAGTCTCAATATAGACTTTTCGCATCTGAACAACATAAGTCACTTATTATTTTTGAATTTCAATATTCAAGATGATGCTGTAATGTTACAGTATCATCATGAGGCTTTTTCCCCGGGTAAAACTTGTATATATTCGTTATAAGCGGGTTCAGACTACCATCGTACTATTACGTTCACTTTCGGATTAATAAGCTTGGGAAGAGTTACCTCCCTTATCTCCCTAGCTATGGCTGAAATAGTATCAATCTTGTCCTTCTACACGGATGGATTTAGCATCAAATTACTCACGAAGGTTGATATGCCATTAAACGAAAAAGCCAAACCACACATACAGTTTTTTCCCCTCTAATGTTTCTCTTCGTGTTCTTTTATTTTCAGTTCCTCTTTTTTTTTCATCTTTTCTTTCTTTCTTTCTTTCTGCTGGTAACTCAAGTGATTCGAAAGAATTTTAGTCGCACTATTTTTCAACGTTTTCAAGTTATGGACTTCTCGGCTTCATAATCATAATATTTTTAAAGTTTGATACATGTTTTGACATAAAATCATCCAGTACTTTTCATATAAACTTTACAATTTGCATTTATCTTATATATATATATATATATATATATATATATATATATATGGATTTGTTTTCTTTTCCTGTTGTCATTCAAAGTGCTTTCTCTTTAAAATTGATTTTTCACCTTAACGCGAAGTTTCCAACATCTTTTCCAAACGGTGACCCAAACTAATCGATACAGATTCAATTACCAATTCAATTACCCATTTGATCTTATCGATGTCTTCTGTCCTTTTGGCTTGCTAGATCAGCCTTCACCAAACTGTCTTCGTGAAATCAATCCGGCACTTATCATCTTATCGAAAGATGTACAGTGGTGTTTGTTGCAGCGATTTGAAGTGTTTGTATCCTTAGTTTCAGAAATAGATAGTTGTCCATAGATGGTGATGTCACACTTCATACACACTTCCAGCCACTCGTATATCTACATGTGTACATGCATACATGTGTAATAAACACGCACGCACATAAACACGTACGTATATATATATATATATATATATATATATATATATTCAGTTGCATAAATTCGTCTCAAACGAAACGCTTATAGAAAAAGCTAGATGGTAAATATACAAAGACACTTTGTACTGTTGTGAACAAATCGTGGAAGCAGCACCCAACAAAACAGCATTTGTATCGCCACTTGCCTCACATCTCGCAAACCATTCAAATCAAATGGGAATGATATGGTAGGCACTGCTTAAGAAGCGTTCTCCTATGGCGTCCGACTCATGTGCACACAGGTGTTGCTTGACCAGTTAACAGTTACATTTATTACCACTGTGCAGACACTGGATATAGTCTAAAGTACTCACCGAGTGTGATGGCTGACAGGGACGGATAACATGAAAGAGTCAAAGGAATCTGTGCTTTCAGCAAGCCTTGATGATGATAATGATGACATATATAGAAAGATAGATATAGAATGGTTGCCTAAACAAGACTAAAGAACCCAGTCTGTCCTATTGTTTTGTCACAGCTGGATTGGGATGGGAAAAGGAGACGGGTTCATGCCTTTTTCAAAGTTATCAGCATGAAGTGATATGCAAGCAGCCGCGTCCAGGATTTCACTTCCTACGCCGATAACCGTTACGCTCAGTGCCCCTCCGAATATATAGGTTTTGGTTTCTTTGTTTAATGGCATATCAACCTTCGTGTGTTATTTAATGCCAAAGTCAGACTTTTATGGAAGAACTGTTGTGGTACTATTTAACACATAGCTGGTGAGATAAGGAAGTTCATACCTTTCCCAAAGTGTATCAATCCGAAAGTGAAGTAAATAGCCTGACTGGAGATCGAACTCACGACGATGTGGCAGGCCAACACTTTAGCCACTACCCACGGGGAATCTCTTTCCGAACAAAAAAGAATTGTAAAAAATTTTTAAAGGTAAAGAAAATGATCTTTTTTTTTTTTTTTTTTTTTTTTTAAAAGAGCAAATATGTTGTTTATTTCGCAACATACAACAATCTGAATAAATAAAAGCTTATATTTCTCTCCTTTCTCTTTATAGCGATCACCTCTATTTTCTTTCTTTATACTCCTCCTCAATCTCTTCTCTCTCAGATCCATCTTCTCTAACACTTTCTCTTTTTACTTTTGTTTCACGCAAATACAAAACCATAGATGCATAAGTTCTCTATATATCTATCTATATACTTTTTCTTACAAACTTTTCCTTCACCTGATACTCCCCAAGTATACTCGCTACATCTACCTTTATGGCTTGAAGCTCGACCTCGGAATCCTCAGTTTTAGTCCTAGTTTACCTTGCCTGACCGTTGAGGTTTTTGCGACCCGTGCGAAATTGAACTATCTGATTATTGTCCCACGATCAACTGCGCCTTCATCTTTCGTGCAACAAATGTTTTTCGGTTGTTTCCGCAGCGGCATTATAGCACAGTTCGACCTCGTAAAGCATAATTTCTTAAATTAGGTTTCGGTTTAGTTTGGTTTAATGGCATATCAAACATTGTAGGCTATCTAAAGCCAAATCCATTTTTATACATATAAACAGTTCTATTTCAAACAATTCGGTTTAGTATAAGTATAGTTTTTTTTTGTTTACATACAGTTGAATGTAAAAACAGTTCTATTTCAAACAATTTAGTTTAGTTTAGTACACAGTTTAGTTCTATTTTACCCATAGACAGGACCCTATCAGGTGCTACCTCTCCGGGCCTGAGTGGATCTTGGAGCAATCGCAATGGAGGAGTACTCCACATCCCCCAAGGTTCCAGCATCACTTGAACCTCACCATCAGATTGTTTAGTATCATATCAAGGATACTCGTTGGGGGAGTCTTACTCGTCTGAAAAGTTGCAGTCGGTATATTCTACAACCCTAGCAAACCGGGCCAAATTTCCTAACTCAGACTACGTTGCACGTTCATCCGAGAGGCTTTCAAACACAAACGGAATGAAGCAATGCACAACGTGTAAGCGCACCAACTACTACGATATTAACACCCAGAAGCTTTTTTTCCACGGCTTAAACTGCTACGGTCATGTAATATACACTGTGGGGATTTAAAGAATAATTGAAGAGCAACACTTTCTCAAGAGGCTTCTGACAGGTAGCGAAATCTACGCATACCGGAAAAGATGAGCTCAGTAGCGCCAAAAGAGAAATTCTTTCATTAAGCCGTTACAGCAGCTATACATTGACCCTTTTCCTTCGACTGATAGCAAGGTAGCACACGTGATCAGCAAGTCCCGGGCTTGGGGTAAGATGTGTGTCCTGCTAACAGCCATCTCTGCTAAACATACCTCACCGGACACACCTACTAGACAAACTCCAAACCAACAACTCACTAAGAATGACTCAAATATATTTCAACACCTTGTCCGGGAAAGGCGACCAATTCTACTGGTTAAGGAAAACATTCCACGGCACCGAATAGACGTTAAACGCCAAAATAAAGAGTATAAATATATCATTGTCTCTTTCCTTCCATCCTAATTTTCTTCCAGCTTCCACGGACAAAAGAAGAGAACAAGTTAATGGGGTAAGACGAAGAAAAAAGGAGTCAGATACGAAAATCAAAATCATTACAATAAAACCCAACAATTCACCGACAGAGACGATCTATACCATGAATAAATAAAAACCTTCTTGTGCCCCCATAAAAACGACGCAAACTAGGACGTACGAAAATATTACAAAATCTTTGACTCACCCTAGTATTTAGATTTGGAAAAAAAAAGTTTAAGATCAATAAATCATAAATAACTGATTAATATTTCCGTAAAAGTTAAATAAAAGTGATAAGCCAAATAGAAATATTTCATCTATACCATTTAGTGTTGATTGATTTTATCTAGTTTCAACTTTAAGTCAGCCTCAGGAGAAAAGGTTTTATTTTTTTAAGCTTTCTTACAACGTCTTACGCAGATGGTAGTAGAGGTTTAACCTTCCTGCAAACAATCATTCAATTTTTACCTTGTCACGGCTGACAGATGGGTGACCAACTAGCAAATTGGAGACGACTGCGGAGGTGCACAGCCATTGACTTACATCGATAATTGTTGAACTTTTATTGAGACTAAACAGTGGACCGTTCAGTCGACTGGGACTGTAGAAAACGCTGACAATAGCTTTGCTGAGAGGTAAGACTCACCCCTCACCAATGAGTGTCCTGGGTATGTAGTTCTGGATGTTTGGGAAATTTTGCGTACTCTTTTATTGCCATTACTTCAAGGTCAAATTTGACCAAGGTTGATAGTGCCTGTTAGGGTTTCACTATAGTGGATCAAATAGAACAGTTACATTTACTAAGGATTATTATTATTATTAGTTATTTGAAGGATTGGTACAATTTATTTATATTACGTAGGAATACTACCTAAAATTGAATTACTAATGTTGAATAGCAAGATTTGAAACCATTTTACTATCTACAAACAATTGATTAATATTAAAGAGGATTATTAATGTTAGATAGGAATACTTGAAAACATTTAACTGTCAGTAAGTAAATGAGTTCTAACAACTCGTTTAAAAATGAAGTTACCAATAAACTCTTCACTAAGAAATCATACACACACACACACACACACACACACACACACACATATATATATATATATATATATATATATATATAATCCATGGAAAATATTATTCTGCAACCTGAGGTTTCATAAAGTTTATAACAACATTCATCAGGCATTAAGAAGATGAACAGCCTGATGAATGTTGTTATAAACTTTATGAAACCTCAGGTTGCAGAATAATATTTTCCATGGATTGAATATATAATAATATATATCTATTTTATTATCATTATTATTATAATAGCTCTCTCATAGATATTGAACACTCTCCATATTATATTGCACTTGGTTCGACACATAACCACATAGTGATTTACTGACGACCAACACTCTCATAATATATTACACACACACACACACACACACACACACACACACACACACACACACACACATATATATATATATATATATATAAACATATATGAACAGGATTTAGCATTAAACAAACAAGGGTTGATAATCCATAAACCAAGCGGCTAAACAACCAGGCAAACCATGTATGTGAACTCAGGTTGTAGATAATGTTTCTGCTGCGACAACGGTGCAATGAGCGACAAGTAGAGTACAACCCAACTGCCAATCAACAAAATGTAAAGCGCTTCGATTTGTTCATCGGCGTGCATAACAGTTTTCAGTAAGAGGCCATAACCTTGTTACAAAAAAAAAGAAGAATTCTCATGAGTCCTTATTGATAAATCTCGAGCCATATTTACTTTGATTTGGTGTGTGAATGCTATGCACTTTGACATTCGTGGACTAGACAGTTTGCGTTTTATTACACGTTAATGCCCTTTGGAAAGGCGTTAATCCTTCTCTTCTCCCTCAGCTCTTGGAGGAGTGGGTTCTTTAGCTTTGGTACAGTTACTCTTTGACTTACATCGATGATTGCTGAACGTTTATCGAGACCAAAACTGCGGTAGGTAATAGGTTTTATCGGTGTTAAATTTTACCTTCAGTCATATTCCGCCTATGACGTCGCCGTTATGCTAGTACATACATCTATACAAATATAGATACGGCGATCGTGGTGGAATGGATATCGTCGTAGGAAATGGACACTAAGATTCATATTCAAATCCTGGACGAGGGTGTTTTCATTTGACAAAGCGGTAATACCCTTAGGAAAGGTATAAATCCAACAGACAATAATTAAAATAGTAGGGCAGGCTGTGCTTTTCAGCTTCTCTATGTCAACCGGAAATAGGAAAAACTTGTTAAACTCAGAATAAAAATTAACATTGAGTCACATCCTGTTCGTGTGGAGGGATTGCTAAATACGTACATATATACATATATGATTGCCCGATCGACCGGGGGTGTATAATATACTGCCAGTATCTTTGCATAGGAGTAAGATCCCTCTTCTTAATGAGGCCACCACTTGGTCGTGGATGTCAATCTATAATGCTTAAAGAGGGAATCCTGGTTGCTGAGCAGTCTTTGACCCGGCAATCGAAGTCTTTAGGTGACTTGCAGTACTTACCTCGGCCCTCTCTGAGTTAGTTGGGCGGTCCGAGAGGCACGATCATATCAATCGGTTTGTCATATCAAGCCCTAGCGACTATATAATTGACTCGACCGTATTTTTTAAATTGCTTTTGCGGCAAACATGTAACAATGATATTCTATCTTAAAGATGCTGGAAGGCGGTGGTTGAGGATCAATTGCGCTGAGATACCAATACTAGACACCTTTTAACTCCGTGCCAATAAATGATTAATATCAAATAAAATTATTTTGGAGGTGCCCGTGGTGTAATGGTTATCGTCGGAGGAAATGAACACGGCAACACGAGTTCAAATCCTGGACGAGACTGATTGCATTTCGCATAGCACTAATACCCTTGGGAAAGGTATGAATACAATTATTCTCCCTCCAGCTATGGGTAAATAGTAGGACAGACAAGGTTCTTCAGCCTTGGTGAGGCAACTAGTCTAGGAGAAGGAAAACTCTGAATTCAAACCTGGTAAACTCTGCTTAAAATTTGACCTTGTGTCATATCCTGTCCGAGCGGAGGGGTTGGTAAATATGAATATCAAATAAAATTATAAGTGTAAAAAAAAGCAATTCCTGAAATTATCAAACTGTCTACAAACAAACTATTTATATCAAATAGAATTATTTGTTTTAGCAATTAGTGAAGACATTTAATTGTGTACAAACAAATGAGCTCTAACTCGTTTAAAACTAAAGTTACCAACCCCTCCGCTCGGGAAGGATATGACACAAGGTCAATTTTTAAGCGGAGTTTAATAGGTTTAAAATCAGAGTTTTCCTTCTCCAAGACTAGTTGCCTCACCAAGGCTGAAGAACCTAATCTGCCCAACATAGCTAGAGGGAGAATAATTGTATTCATACCTTTCCCAAAGGTATTAGTGCTATGTGAAATGCAATCAGTCTCGTCCAGGATTTGAACTCGTGTCGCCGTGTCCATTTCCAAACGATAACCATTACACCACAGGCACCTCAATTTAAAACTAAAGTTACCTTCAAACTATTTGCTTACAATTCATATATATACAACGAGTTAGGGTTCATTTGTAACTAGCCTATTGGCCTAGCACATAGAGTATATATATATATATATATATATATATATATATATATATATATATATATATATATATATATATATATATATATATATATATATATATATATATATATATATATATATATATATATATATATATATATATATATATATATATATATATATACACCAGGCCATTGGTAGTGAGTAGAGTATTCTCCAATTGCTCGGGAGACCAGGGTTCAATCCCAGGTCGAATCATACCAAAAAATCAAAAATACCACTTGATGCTGCCTTGCTTAACAGTCAGCATCATAAGGCATGAATCAAGGATAAAGTGGAGCAACCCAGGGAAAGGAGTAGCGCCCTCCCCTACACTTCGGTGTAGTAATAAATGAAAAGGGATCGTTTGGGTCGCCCACGACTATGGTCGCCAACTTTACACACACACACACACACACACACACACACACACACACATATATATATATATATAATCAGTATTTAGTATTAAATTACCCACAAATGTTTATGTGCAATAAAACAGTAAACAAAACCAAAACATTTATTTGGCACAAATATTTTTGCAACATAATCTCCTTTCTTGTCTATACACTTAATGAATTGGTACATGTTAATCAAACAACTGTTATATCAGAGTGAAACTTTGAAATCAAATTTCAGCTAATAAGCACGCCTCAGGCTCCAGATCTATTGCTACAACCTTTGAACACATTTAGAAAACAGTTCAGCTTTCCATATGATATAGGTTAGTATTATCACCCAAATTAGCGTCTTGTGTTTATTTTAGAATTATTTAAGCTTATGCAATATATACATACGAGGTTAAGCCATTATATACTCTCTTGTGTAACACGTTATAAATGGCATAAAATGAATAAAAGAAATTATACGTAACACTGCGGAAACTTTATATCACGGGTGCGCATGCGCTGTTATACACAATCCCTAAGCATCAGATTTGAGCCAATCAATAGACATAGTTGCCCGGAGCCTTCGGGCGTCAACTGAAGCATCTATTCTGAATCCTGAATATGCCCAGTGACAAAAGATAATATTTACTATGGTCGGATACGTAATAATTTGATTTGATTCTATAGAATTATATAACGAGTAGGTTTGGAAAATGTTGTTCTTTTTTTATTTTAGTATTTTCAAACTTATTTTTTGTTTGTTTTAAAAAAGTTTTTTCCCTTTTTTTCTTATTTAATATCTATCTAGCGTTTTGCAGGGAGGCTACACAAGGCCGGCTCTTTTGAATCCTGTCGCGAACAGTAATGATTTGTTTTTAGCCTTTATGCATCTTTCCCAACCTTTCTGCAGCACAACCAGACCCGTTTCGCTCGAGCACGAACCGGCATTCGTCTACCCCCTCACCCGTTTTGTCTCACTCATTAAGTACCTTCTCTTTACCCCTTTTGCTCCTTGCTTTCCTTTTTGGATCTATAAGCTGTGTTTAGGAGTTTTCAAGAGGAAAAGAAGGAAAGAGAAAATGATGGCTGGGTGGTAGGGGTTAGTATCAGGGATTATGTGAACAAAAATCAATCTTGTTTTAGCGGCCCCGTTCCTCTAACGGCCGAAATTTTTCTTTCAGACTTCCCTTTCCATCCCTTGTCCCCAACCCTCGGCGCCTCTTACCAATTTTGGGTTTTCGCAGTTATTCCTGATGGTTGTCGATCGATTTGAAAACAGATCGATACTCGATGAATAAAAATCTGCGAAGCAGAAAGTGCTGAGTACAGATTTCTGTCGCCATGAAAAAGGAGAAACTAAAAACGAGAAATTCAAAAGAAAGAAATAAAAAATAGAGAGAAGAAGACGTTCAAAAATTGAGAAGAAGAAGAAGAAGAAGAAGAAGAAGAAGAAGAAGAAGAAGAAGAAGAAGAAGAAGAAGAAAGCCTTAACCAATGGAAAACAGCAAAGAAAGAAGAATAAAGCAGCCTAGAAGAAGAAGCAGAAGAAGAAGAAAGCCAAGAAGACGAAGAAGACGAAGAAGACGGCATATAACAATGGAAAAGAGAAAGAAAAGAAGAATTTATGGAAAAATTCAAAGAAGTAAGCTGCTACGTAACAATGGATAGAAAGAAAGAAAGAAAGAAAGAAGAAGAAGAAGAAGAAGAAGAAGAAGAAGAAGAAGAAGAAGAAGAAGAAGAAGAAGAAGAAGAAGAAGAAGAAGAAATGACAGAAAAACTTTGCAATCATTGACTTTAAATAAAGAAAAATAATGTGTAATTAAAAAAGCAACAAGAAAAAACTGTCGACAAAAACATGGTCTTCTTTCTGACTGTCAGCTCAAGAATCAGTCATTTCTTATTTTGTGTGCGTCCATACGTTTGGACAATATCGGTTCAGTACTTTTTCCATTTTTCGAAACCCATCACTTACTCCTAAGACTTCCATCCAAAATAAACACCCACTGTGAAAGTTGGCTTTTCTTGTTAGTGAGTGTTTGACAATAGCTTCAAAACGAGGCTGTTTATCTCCTCGGATACCGAACAAAGAAATGATTTCAAGTATTAAATCTCAAACTTTGCCAAAGTAATTTATTCAACAATGCTATCTTAACACGTTGAGCGGAAGAAGATCAGTAGTTCGACGTGCGCGAGGTCATTACAATGAGGGAAAATGATAAATAATTATTTTTATTTTGTTTTAGTCAGTGATAATTTATGAATTTAACTAAGAAATATCTATCTATCTATCTATCTATCTATCTATCTATCTATTGCTTTGATAGATACTTGAAAATGATACAGTGTTGAGAGCCAGTCAAGTAGTCTGTGACTGTATCTTTATAGGGTGGAAATTAACCCCACCCAACGAGTGTTCTGGATATGAAACTAAACCATCTGATTGTGAGGATCCAGACCTGGGGCTCTGTGGAATCTGGCTTGATAAAAAATTGTTACTTACAAACTATTCGTTTACAAATCACGTATATTTAATATATGTATAAACAAGATTTGGCAGTAGATAACCTACAAGGGTTGATATGCCGTAAAACACAAGCAAGAAAGTAAACAACGAACCACCCATTAATTGTAAACCTGAACATTATCTTTGTTTTCTTGTAACACCCTCCCCCACAAACATACACACATACAAACATGCAGTTTGCATGTATATGTGCATGTGTGTATGTACCTAACACCTTGTCAGAGACAGGATGTGACTCAAGGTTAATTTTTAAGCGGATAGATTAATTTTAACGGCATGTCAACCCGTCTAGGATTATTTTATATCTATAAGTTTGGGAATTGCGCTCCTTCTACGGTCATATTCAATTTTCTAAGTTGTCTTTCGAGAGTGTTTTTTGCTCAACGTCCTATCAAATACAAATAGTTTTTAAACAGATTTCTCTGACCATTGGATAGGATCCTAATTGGTATGACCTCTCCTTGGCTAAGTAGACCTGGGAGTAATGGCTATGAAATTGTACCCTACACTGGCCAGATCTCCAGAACTGAAATCTTGCCATTAGATCCATTTTAAAGTCATATTAAGAACACCCCTTTTTTGTTAGAGGTTCTTACTCCTCTGAAAGGGATTCTAAGCCCCATCGATAAAGAGAAATTTTAAAGGGTGCATAGCTGATTTGAATGCAGATTTTTCCTTCTCCTAGGCTTGTTGCCCAACCAACGATGAAGAACTCAGTCTGTATGCATGTATATTTTGGCATATATATGAAAATTCTTGATCTTCTTGTTTACAAACAAGAGAACGTAAATTTCGATTGAATGAATGTTTAAATCGTCTGATTTTCAGCGCTTTTGATTGTGTCTCCAACCATGTTCAAGAATAGTACAATTTGTTTTTAAAGAAATCAAATAAAGTCAGTTTTCGTAGCGTATCAATTAAAAAAAATGTGTGAACTGGCATTCTTGCATTTAAGATTTTTGGCTCTTTAAATGACATTGGCATTGACCATTAGAGTGTTAATTGATGCCACAACAGCGAATTTCAAAAACACAAGCAGACGTATCACTACTACGAGTTTCACGCTTGTACAATCATCAAACGATATACGAAACTTTTCACTCGTGTATATACACCTTTAAATATCAATTGTATTAGTGGTAATACATACATTCAAGTATGCATACATATATTAATTTCTGGTATATTTTCATATTAATATGAAAATGTACAATCGGCTGGAACTGTAGAATACACTGATTGTACCTCTGCAGAGTGGTAATTTACTAAGCTTTTTGCTTAGATGTGGCACAAGGCCGTATGAAAGGGGCACCCAATGAGACTCTGCAGAGTGGTAAGACATCCCAACAAGTGTCCTGGATACGACACTAAACAATCTGATGGTGAGGTTCCAGTAATACTGGAGCTTTCGGGAATACAGAGTACCCCTTCATTGCCATCATTCTCAGGTCTAGTTTGCCCCAGTTTGGTAGCACCTAGTAGAGTCCTATCTATGGGTCAAATAGAACTAATCTCCGTACTAATGCTAAACTGAATTACTTGAAATAGAACTGTTGTGACATCTAAACTGCGTACTTATGCTAAACGGAATTGTTTGAAATAGAACTGTTTTGACCTTCAACTGTGTGTGGACAAAAACTATACTTATACTAAATTGATTTGTTCGAATTAGAACTGTTTGACTAAACTGAATTGCTTGAAATAGAAATGTTTTCGACAATTAAATTGTGTACTCATGCTAAACTGAATTGTTTGAAATAGAAATGTTTATTTGTATAAAAATGGATTTGGCATTAAATTTCCCAGAAAGGTTTATATGCCATAAAGTCCAACCAACCAACCAACCAACCAACCAACCAACCAACCAACCAACCAATTATACATGAGGACTTTCACTGCTTTTCAGAGGAAGGTCATTACTTTAGTGCTACAAAAAACGCCCGTGAGCACGCAATGGTGCCTCAGGTCAATTTTACTCTTGCAAGCCCTGCCACGTGTTTGACAAGCAAAAAGACCTGTATTTAACGTTGATATTAACTCCGTTTACTCTCATTTGTTTTCTCTCCACAGTTGCAGATCCGCAAACGTTGTTTTAAAATTGATAGACAAGAATTACCTGTAAGCTGCCGAGGAAAGAAACGTTTAAAACCAGCCTGCAATTGTTTGCTGTCGTGAGGTCTCACATGGTTAGCAAGTCCGGTTCTGGACGAACAGACCCTAGTACAGATGTTACAAACCTGTTCAGGCTGAGAAATGTCCGGGTGAAGTCCTGTTTCCGAAGTGCTTGTTTCTGAATGCATTGTTCAATTCTCTGTATTAGAAATGTTTTACAACAATCTTATATCACTTTTTTCTAGTCGATCGATTTTCTGTCAGCTGTTCACAGCCTTCAATCACTACCCTGAGGTTATTTTTGATGACATCCTTAAAACGTTTCTTAGGTTTATGTCTTGGATGTTTTAAACATTGTAACTCTCCGTTAAACAACTGCTTAGAAAACTTGACATCCTCCATCCTGGTAAGATGCCCCCCGAGAGAGAGAGAGAGAGAGAGAGAGAGAGAGAGAGAGAGAGAGAGAGAGAGAGAGATTCATGTACATATTTATCAATACAGATATTTCTCTCGGTATACATATATTATCGGTAGGCATGAGTATATTTATATGTGCAATATATATATATATATATATATATATATATATATATATGCATGTGTGTGTGTGTGTGTGTGTGTGTGTGTGTAAATACACTTATATGTATATATTTAACATATCTCATTATATATATATATATATATATATATATATATATATATATATATATATCGGTCTATATACATATATATATATACAAATATAGAGATATATAGAGAGAAAATATCTATCTATCTATCTATCTATCTCTCTCTATATATATATATGTATGTAAAACGAGATATTTTCTATTTTCTATCTTCTATTGATCAACAGATTAAAAATACTTCATAAAACAACACCTTGGAGCAATGTGGAAAATGTTCATCTTCACCAAAACGAGCTTCATAAATCTATTTTTATTTCATATTTATCTGCGGCCTGCGGCGAGGTGTTAGTTGTTCCTTTGTTCCCTTCTCGTTTCTTTTCAGCTCTCTACAACTTCGAACTCGAACAAAAGCATTGCACAACTCGATTGAAACAGAGTACCACTAGTTTCTTATTAACTAATTCTTCCGTCGAGTCGAAAAATAGATCGAGCCGCCTCCTCGAAATTTGCCTACAGTGTATTATCTCCTCCATTCAAGTCTGTCCCTTTTCTTGTCATTTCCAGTTTCGATTCAAGTGCCTGGGCATATCTAAACAATTTATTTCAATTATCCAGCGTTGTTTTGTTGTTATAATTAGTATTGATTATAATATCTTAATCACATCAAGCACCAACCAAAGTGTACTGCAAGCTTGTTCACATTCGTTTTTTTTTTAACACCTGTAATAGAGACTTCACATAACAATCTTTGAGAAGTGGCACTAACTGGAAATAACATGAAACTCTTTTATATTCCCCCATCGGTGGAGCTCAGAGTATGCTGAGCATACCCCCTACAGAGCGAAAAGACACTCCCTCCCCACCAAAAAAAGATGTGTTTTGGATATGACACTATACTGCATCTGATGATCTCCAGTTGAGTAGATTTGCCAAGAGTAAAGTACCCTCTCATTGCCATTACTCCCAGATCCACAACCTCGAATGGTAATACCTATTAAGGTCTCATCTGTGGATCATATAGATCTGTTTCAAATTATTAAAAATCGATAGCAATACTCGATGGTATATAACCGTAATTTTTTAATATTCAGAATAGTTACTTGAGGTTATAATTGTTTACTAAAGATTATTATTAGTCACTTGAAATCATATAACTGTGTACAAAAAATGACTTATTAAATATGACTATTTTCTTGATACTGTAAAGTAAATACGACAAATCGTATTAATAGCTATTTTATTCCAGTATGAACCGCGAATACTAAAATATACAAAAATATCTTGGACACCTCGATTGGTACAATGGTTAGCAAACTTGATTAGGAAATCTTCACGAATGAGTTCTCGACCTGGATGCCCTATTCATGCGCTCTTGTAGCATATCTAAGCAAAATGCTCAGTAAGTAATTAATATCATACCCAGGGCGCCTCGAGTGGCGTAATAGTTACCCAGCGAGACTAGCAAATCTTCACGAGTGAGTTCTAGCGTTGGGTGCCATATTCATGAGGCCTTTGTAAATTACTTCACAAATGAATCGAGTCTCACTGGATGCCCCATTTATATGGCTTTGAACCACATCTATGCAAAAAATTTAATGAATTACTATATACACGAAGTTTCTGGCCACTCGACTGTTTTCATAACATGGGAAGAATTAACTTATGCCCTGTTATATCTGCCACCTTCGGATGGGCGAGATGCATCATTGACACCTTTGTCACCTTTGAATAGCTTGCTGTCTAGTTTAAGCTATAATCAGGCATCCGTGCGAGGACCCATGTTTGGGTCCATGTCCAGCTAGGGTCATCAGGCCCACATTGCACTCAGTAGGCCGATGACCAGCATAGACAAGCAGGGCTCGAGTCTCAACTCGAGCCTGACATTCCCTCAGCCTAATCCACTTTAAGCCGATCTTCGGGTCATTGACCTTGTGTCAAGTCCTGTCTGGTGGGCAGGAGAGACAAATAAAGCCCTGTTATATCTACCACTGGATGTCCTTATTTACTAAATGAGACTTTATATTCCTACTAAACAGCAACCATATAATTATTTTTGTTCGTTAGGAATAAGAGAAGTCATACAACTGTAAACAAATTATTTTTTTTGGAAAGGAATACTTGATATCATGTAAACGTGTAAAAGAATTCTCACGTCATGTTTTTTAGTCATACACATTTAAACTTTATATACTCAATGCTTTTCTGTATGCTATATTTTCTTTGTCGGCAGAACTTGGAAGACGTTGACCTCACCCTCTGCAGACACCTTTCATCCCAAAATATAAAGGAGTATCTTGGGTATGACACAAAATCGCATATGATGGTGAAGTTCCAGATTTAGAAATCTAGGGAGTGTGTAGTACTCCTGTGGTGCTATTACTCCCAGGTCCACTCTGACCCGGAGTGGTTGTAAATTTTATGTTTCAATCTCTGGATCAAATAGATCTCTTTCAAAATTATTTGAAACAACTGCAAAAAAAGTATATATAAATGCACTGTGAGCACAATTCCCTAACCTTTAGGCATAAAATAACCATGAACATTTTAATATACCGTTAAAATGAATGAATCAATGAATAAGAAACCAACAAGAAGCACAAGAAGATTGGATTTAGCAAGTCGGTGACGCTTGGAATACACTGACTGTATACCCTGTAGAAGAGTAAGCCCCCCCCCCAAGAGATCTCAGGAGTGTGGAGAACCCCTTTATTACCATTACTCTCCGGTCATCTCTGACCCGGAGTCCCATCTAGAGATCAAATAGTATTCGATAGGACATGAACTCAAAACTCTCAAGAAACAATTATTCAGAAAATGTAAATATGAACGTATAATAAACGCGATTTTCTTACATCGAGGCATAAAATATTCCTAAACAGGTTGACAAACCATTAAAGTCAATCTTTTGAAAAATAATACATTCTCTCTATTCTGTTCGTTTTAATCAAACATCTTTAAAAAAAAACTGATCCCAAAATATTCATACATACAGACATATATGTAGTGTTAAGCAAATCATTGAGAGATTTTTTATTAGAGAAATACATTTAACCTGCTCTAATAGATACAATGCAATTTTCTGCTGATGATTATTTGTGGGGTCTGGATCTGTGATGAACATCATTTTTAAAGTTTTTAAAATACTCGACATGAACGAAGTAACTATGAAATGAAAATTTAAATTATTCACTTCTCCCTAAATAGGAAATAATCATTATGGGTTGCTGTTAAACTGGAATCTACAGGTTTCATCTATCATCAATCTCTTTCTCTCCCCTACCTCCACCTCTCTCACTATATATATATATATATATATATATATATATATATATATATATATATATATATATATATATACTTAAGAAGAAATATTCCATTCTAAAATCTAGTCTATATTGGGCCGCAACGAATTCTGAAGCATTGACTGATAAGAAATAAAATGCAATGACAAGATAAGCTTGGGTACCATCCTTATTTTTGGTATCGTTATGGAGGTTATTATTTTTATTCTTAACATTTACACCAATATTAACAGTCAGATCATGCCGAAAGCCCATATTTTTCTTGTCCTCTCAACATTCCAGTTTTCCTTTTTCTGTTTTTTTTTTCTTATAGCAGTTCGCGAGTCTGAAAAGCTTCTCGGGATAAACAAAACACTCGAGTTTGAACACAAATAATGTCATGATAAGACTTAAGCAATCTCTAAATCTCTCTTTCACGTTCTCTCCCCTCCCTCTCTCTTATACATACATACATACATATATATATATATATATATATATATATATATATATATATATATATATATATATATATATATATATATATATATATATATATATATATATATATATATATATATATATATATATATATATATATATATATATATATATATATATATATATATATATATATATATATATATATATATATATATATATATATATATATATATATATATATATATATATATATATATATATATATATATATATATATATATATATACGCTTGTAGCGTGATGGTGATAATCGTAAGAAATGGTCACGGAAATCTGAGTTCAAATCCTGGACGTAGCTATTCGCATTTCATAAAGCGCTAATATCCTTGAGATTATTATGAATCAAAGTACTCTTCCTCCAGGTATGGGTAAATAGTAGGCCAGACTCGGCTCTTTAACCTTGGTATAATAACCCATTGAAAAGTTATCTATTTTTTTTATATCCGATGGTGATGATCGTTTTGATTCCGACGTTGTGTTACGTTGATGGCCCATCTCGGTCCTTTCGTTATGAATCCTACGATACTTCAATGTAAGGACAAAACACAAACACATCTTTTAATTTGCCCAGTCAGCTTGGAGTGGAGAATGCACCAACTGAATCTCTGCAGAGGGGTAAGACTCCCCCAAAGAGTGTCCTGGATATGACACTAAATAATATGATGGTGAGGCTCCAGTAATGCCGGAACTGTGGGGAATGTGGAGTACCCCTTCATCGCTCCCAGGTCCAATATGGCCCATATAGTGTCCTATCTATGGGTCAAATAGAACTAGATTGTGTACTTATGCTAAACTAAATTGCTTTAAATGGAATTTTTTTAATATTGAAATTGTGTACTTTTGCTAAATTAAAGTGTTCTTTGACATTGAAATTGTACTGATGCTAAACTAATTTGTTTGAAATAGAATTGGTTTTGACATTGAAACAGTGTACTTTTACTAAATTGAATTATTTGAAATAGAACTGTTTTTGACATTGAAACTGTGTACTTATGCTAAATTGAATTGTTTGAAATAGAACTGTTTATAAGTATAAAAATAGAATGGGCATTAATAACCTCTAATGGTTGATGTGCCATAAGACCAAACCAAACCAAACCATCTTTTGATTGGAAGAATAAACACTAAGCCACATTTTGTACACACTTCTCTTATTTCTTTTAAGCTATGATGTCTTCGCTTCCTTACATATAACCCAACTACCAGAGAGGAGTTGCTCCATGCATGCAAAAATATACGCATATTATTTTTCTTACATATGTGCATCGGAGCGTCTAAGAATCAACTGATTAAGTCTTAAATTATTAAAAAAAAAATCTGATCTCACAACCGAGACTATACAATCCAAGCCATGGTCTTAGATTGAACTCAAGCTGTCAAAGGTAAACGGCGACCCTTGGGCCACATGCAATCCACAGTGTTTTCTGAAATGGCCCGCTTAAGATTTCATTTTTTTCAGAGCTAAGTTCTTTATACCAAAGAGGATAAAAAATCCATTTTTCTTAGGTCTATGTTTGCATAATACACCAACTGCATCTCTGAAGAAGAGTAAGACCCTTCCCCCAACTAGTATTCTGGATATGACATAAAGCCATCTGATGGCGATCTTTGGGGAATGTGGAGTACCCTTTTATTGCCATCGCTCCCAGCTCCACACTGGCCCGGAGTGATAGTAGCTAATAGGGTCCTATCTATGGGTCAACTAGAAGTTTGACATTTAGATTATATGCAAACAAATGACTGATAACTAATTGAATTATTAGTGCGACATATCTATACTTGGAACCATTTCATTGTGTGAAAATGAATGTGAAATGTTGAATTGCAGTATTTGAAACTTGTTTACTGTGTACCTGAACTGAATAATTAGTATTACTTACCAATACTTAGAACTGATTTTGAGTAAATAAAACTATCAACATGAAGTACGTAAAACCGTTAAACTATGCAAAATATAATTGTTAGAATTACGTAACAATAATTGTAACTACCTCATTATGTTCAAACAAATGATAACAGTAAATAGAATTATTTGCGTTTGATAGAAATACTAGAAATCATTTAACTGTGTGCAAAAAATGAGCTCAGGCTCGTTTAAGAATGTGTTTACTAATCATATTTAATATATATATATATATATATATATATATATATATATATATATATATATATATATATATATATATATATATATATATAAAGAGGATTTGGTATTGAATAACTTACAATGGTTGATATGCCATAAAACCATAGCAAAACGAACCAAACCAAATCCTACATATTTAATATACAAGTATAAAGAAGATTTGGCATTAAATAACCTTCAAGTGTTGATATGTCATAAAACAAAATGAATGGATCAATAAATCAATCAATAGTAGATGTTTATACTTATGGTCTTCCGTAGTAAAAATGGTTAAGCTACCTTTAACGTAAAACTACCATGAATTTTTCATAGTAGTACGGCCCGCCGGATGGTGAGTCAAATCTCGTCCTGTTGCCCAATTCGTAGAAAAGGTTGCCCATTCCTGATGTAAAGAGTGTTCTAAGAGGAGGCACAGGTGGAGTAACGGTTATCGTTACAAGAAAGTTCAAATTCTGGTTGAGCCTGTTTTCATTTCATGTTGCACTAATATCTTGCAAAAACCATCCTGCACCTTTGCAAAAGAGTATGATTCCTCCTCGAGTGGTGGCTGAGCAGTCTGTGGCCCAGCAACCAAAGAGTTCGCGTCACCTGCAACACTCCACTTAAGTACTTACTCGACGAGACGGGAGATCGGAGAGGCTTGATCCAATCAATCGGCTGGTCATGTCAAGCCCTAGCAATTATATAATTGTCCTAACTGTATTCTTAAGATTGCTCTCGTGGCAAACAAACACCAACTCTTAAAGTGCTACAAAGCAGTGGCTAAGAGTCTATCGCGTTGAGAAAAACAAGACTTTGAGTGTCTTTAGTATGGCACTAAACTGCATCTGGAGTTTGGGGAATGTGAAATACTCCTTCATTATAGTACATATTGACCATTGTTAGACCGATGAGTTAGGGATTTCAAAACAGGATATGCACATGGGTAAACAAAGGACAGATGGAACGAATCACGTGATTTGAGAACCAGAAGAAAAATGTGTGGGTGCACAGAAAATATATATTGCAGAAGTTTTTCGGCCCGAGAGTCAAGAGGTCAGTCAGGAGAGAAACGGCCAGTTGAGAAGACAAGACATGTCGTTTTGGGTTCCTGCCGGGGAAGGGACATCGAACCCCAGGTTGAGAAACATGAAGAAAGGTTCTGAAATATGCATCTCAACGTGGGTTAAGAAGATATAGTGTAAATCTAAAGATATGATGTAAACACAAGCAATCCCCGACTGACTCTCGAATACGAGTCCCACGTGATGTCAGTCACAGTAGTCCTCCGTCTCTCTCTCTCTCTCTCTCTCTCTCTCTCTCTCTTTCTTTTACACACAACTCTCACAACGTTTCGAATAAAGGAGCTTATATCTTCATAAACTATGTTATGGCCTCTTCATTATGGATATGCAACAATTACCATAACTCCCATGTCCATTCTGATTGCCCAGTCAGCTGGGGCTGTAGAATACACTGACTGCATCTCTGCAGAGGGGTAAGACCCCCCCTAACGAGTGTCCTGGATATGACACTAAACAATCTGATGGTGAGGTTCCAGCAGTGCTGGAGCTTTGGGGAATGCGGAGTATCCCTTCATTGCCATCGCTCCCAGGTCCACTCTGGCCTGGAGTGGTAGCACCTGATAGGGCCCTATCTATGGGTTAAATAGAACAAACAGCATACTTATGCTAAAATGAATTGAGTAAACTGAATAGCTTGAAATAGAAACGTTTTTGACAATTAAACCGTACTTACATTTAAACTGTGTGCTTATGCTTAACTGAATAATTTGAAATAGAACTGTTTTTCGACATTAAAACTGTATTTACACTTAACTGAATTATTACATATAACTGCTTGAATAGTTTGAAATGGAAATGTTTTTGACAATTAAACTGTGTACTTATGCTAAACTGAACTGTTTTCAATAGAACAGATTATTTACATAAAAATGGATTTGGCGTTAAATAACCTACAAAGGTTGATATGCCATAAAACCAAACAAACCAAACCAAACCAAGGTCCATTTTGAGCCGGATTGGTAGTATCTATTAGAGTCCCATTAACAGATCAAATCGAACTGTTAAATCATTTATTATGGATTATTATTAGTTATTTGAAAATATATAGTTGTTTACAAATTGCTCGCATTAGATACCAATACTTGATAAAAAGAATCACTTACGTTAATTAGCAAAACTTGAAAGCATTCAACTGTGTACAAACAAATAATCAATGTTAAATGAAATTTTTAGCATTAGATAGCTATAATTAAAACCATTTAACGATGTACGAGGACCATGAAATAAGTTTCTACACTTTTTTCATATGGGCACATTTATTGATAGTACACACATGAAATTCTAGTCCCCCTTCGAAGTAATCTTCTCCGGCTGCAAGGCACTTGTTGTACCGTTCCAACAACTTCTGGAACGCCCCACGGAAGACCTCTTGTGTGAGCGTGTCAATGACCTTCGTCATAGCCTCTTTCATCTCCTCAATTGTCTCATAACGACAGCCTCTGAGGTTTGGGAATAACCAAAAGTCACAGGGAGCAAAGTCTGGACGATAGTGACGGCCAGGAACTGTCTTGATTCCCATCTTGGTCAAATAGTCTGTGACAAACTGGTGTATTGTCCTGCTGGAAATGCCACTGACCCGATTTGAAGAGTGCTGGCCTCTTCCCAAAGAATCTCTTCCTGAACTCGCTTAAAACCTCAATATAGTAACCCTAACCCAAACCCTTTGGCCAATCATCTGTGGTGTATTGACTTCCTTACTCCTCCCACACCTCTCATAATCCCTCAAAGACTCCCTGCCTTCCTTGATCTCTAATGCCTCTCAAAAACTGATGCTCGATTCATGCAAGATGGTTGAAAAGCAGTCTGAAGCATTCCATACGTTTCTGAGGCATTTTTTCCAAGTTTAAAACACAATTTTATTGCATGTCGTTCTTCTAAAGTGTCCAGATTGCATTTTTGAAATTCACCAGCTGTGACAATCAGGCTTTAGTAGGGTGTATTCCAGTTCCTGCTGTAGCTGTTCATTTAAACCTGAAATCATAAAAATTGGTCCGTCATCTCATAAAATGTATAGCAATAACAATTATTCAAACATTTTTCATTAAAATTCAGCCCAATATGAGTGAGCAAAAAAGAAACAACAAAGACTATATGATCTGCTTTACCCTGAAACCAAGTTCCCCCGACCAAAAAAACAATTTCTGAAATGAGTGGAGTTTCTTTATGGCCTCCGTCAATTCCAGACCTTAACCCCTTTCATTACGTTATGTGAGGCCTTTTAGAAAAAAAATGCAACTTTCCATCCAAATATTGGTTCGCTTACTCTTGCTCTTGAGAAGGAACGGAACAAAATGTCTAAAGAGTAGTTTTGAAAGTGTGTTGATACAATAACTGAAAAATGGCGGTTATAATGTGTAATTTTATTCTTTTGTTTCTAGCTTCTTATTTTGTTGTTAATTTTTAAACATCAAAAATAATCTTCTTTTATAATAGAGTCGTTTATTATCATACTAAAACATTCCTAATTTTTCTTTGGCACCCTCTCTCTCTCTATATATATATATATGAATGAAAGGATAGCACATTAAACAACCTACAAGGTTTTATATGCCATGAAAATCAATCAACAAATCAAACTATCAGAAAAAAGTCCATTTAATTCGTTGGAAAAACATGAATATTTATTTGTAAATTATTCGCCTGTAGACTATATATATATATATATATATATATCAAACAAACAAGATTCGGCATTGAATAAGCTACAAGGGTTGATATGTCATTTAACACCAAAAATCCAGTAGGACGAGGGGGCTCTGGAATACACAGACTGAATCTCTGAAGAAGAGTAAGACACTCCCAACGAGAGTCTCGTGTGACATTAAACCATCTGATGATGAGGCGCCAGTCCTAGAACTTTAGGGAATAAGAAGTACTCCTTCATAGCCATTACTTCCAGCTCAAACCTGGCTAAGAGTAGTAGCACCTAAGGTTATCTCGATGGGTCAAATTTCATCTCTGTGCAAACAAATGATTTATGTTAAATCGAATTGTTATTAATAGAACTATTTAACCATTTAACTGTGTGTAAACAAATGACTGATGTCTCATAGAATTATTAGTGATACCTAGCAAAACTTGGAATCATTAAACTCTGTGCAAATTGTTGTATAGCCATTTACAAATATATAAGTGGAAACATAATCAAACATAATTTACGAACTTCAATGAACGAACAAACACACTCTTTATAAAATGGGGTGTCCTCGTGGTGTAATGGTTAAAGCGATGAACTGCGGAACCGTAGTACGCGAGTTCGTACTCCAGTCGCGCTATTACGTTCACTTTCGGGCAAATACCCTTGGGAAAGGTATGAACCCCCTTATTCTCCCTCCAGCTATGGGTAAATAGTAGGACGGACTAGGTTCTTCAGCCTTGGTGAGGCAACTAGTCTAGGAGAAGGAAAACTCTGAATTCAAACCTGTTAAACTCCGCTTAAAAATTGACCTTGTGTCATATCCTGCCCGAGCGGAGGGGTTGGTAAATAGTACTCTTTATAAAAATGTGTATCTCTCACACTTTATACTTGAAAGGGTTGATGTTATATTTTGACCTTCGACCCGGCCCAAAAATACTATTCCAAGGTGATACACCGGAAGGAAGTGACACATTCCAATGGCCAGTAATCGAAAGAGATCGCGTGGGCGGATTAAGGCTTATGAGGTGAGACAAGGTGAAGGTTTCATAGTGCCACTACAGTGATGCACCGGAAGAGAGTAACCTTTGAACTGCATGACAGTTATTTCCGCTTGATGAAGATTAAACATTCGATTTCAAAGATCCAGTAGGCGATCGTGTGGGCGTTGAGTTATTATTTAACTCAGTTGAGTTTGGGGTGCCAAAGCAGTTGCCAGCAGACTTCCAGACAGTAGAGACCAGATGTGGTAGGGAAGGCCACACCCGACCGAGGGGGCACTCGGAAAACCCCCGAGGCAGTTGCCAGCAGACTTCCAGACAGCTAGAGACCAGATGTGGTAGGGAAAGCCACACCCGACCGAGGGGGCCCTCGGAAAGCCCCGATGGAGTGGACCCCAGCAACAGGAGAACAAGAAAGACACAACGTGACGGTCATAACAGTGGGGTCAAAATATGAAGTTTATGTTCGGTCTCCAGCACCCTCTCACATTCAAAACCTTGAACAACCCTTTCGAACCCTTGCAATAAAGTGAGAGGTATATATTTTGTAAAGAAGTCTTCCTGCGTCTTCCTTACTGCGTGCGTCGTTTATTACTGCGTCTGTTATCATTGCGTCGGTATGTATCCAGTATATATATGTATACAACATTGATGTTTCTGCTGTGTGTGAGAGATGAGTGGAGACAGGGACAGACTTCCATATTGACCCAACTTCTCTCTTAGCCATAGCACGCAGTACTATCTTCAAGAACCCACTTACACTTCTTCCGCATCTTGGCTGGGGTTACTACACCGGGGGTCGCAGAGGGCCACAGCCATCAGTCTGCAAGCTAGCCCTCACTCTGGCCTTCCTGTCCCCAACTAACTCAACTGTCGCTGGCACCTGCCTATATTCTTTTATAAGGCCCACTTGCTTCAGCTTCACCTTACGCTTATTTACCCTGGTGCATCTCTGATTGACGGCTCGGTCAAGGGTCAATATACAAAAAAAGGAATGATTATTGTTGAATAGAATAAATAATAATTGACGCCTAGGGCAGCTTCTGCTCTGACTTGACTTTCTGAATGACTACTGACTGATTGACCGTTCTGTCTGTGGGTACCTATGTATATATAATTTCATAACGTCTATGCATTTCGGTTATCCTTCCAGCTGTTAACCCACGTGACCAGCTTCCGCTGTTCTCGTGTTTACTCCGCTGGAATATCCTGTTTTAGAAATACCTAATTTAAAGGTCTGTCAAAAGTTAATATGCAACACTTTGAGTAAAGGGTAGGGCAAGCTGGGTTCTTTAATCTTACCGAGGCAACGGGCTTAGACGAAGGAAAAACGCTGAATTCAAAACTCGGGGAGTGCTGTTTACAGAATCTTTAGAACACTATTCTCAGCTCATCTAAAATGTACGAATTGTTCTTGGCAGTCTTTCACCACTACAAATGAATTCCACGTATAAACAGCTTCGTATCCTCAGCTTTAAATGATTGAGTTAACCCATTAAAAAATTAACCACAATTTATGGAATAAAAGCCTTTTGTCGATCAAACATCTTTTATTTATTTTGTGCGAAATTTCAATAAAATCTTATTGGTCACAAAGTTTTTGCCATTGAAGTAAAATCGTGTATTTCAGAGTAAATCGAATGTGCTTATTCCGAATCTTTGCATAGAATTGTTCCAAAACGTCAGGATTTTTGTAAAATAAACGTCATATGTCACTGGTAGACTCGTAAACGGTTTTCTGTCCACCCTTTTACGTCGAAGTCGGGATCATGAAAATTTTTGTAAAAGCAATGACATTCAATTACTATTGATATTAACACCTAAAAATAAAATTTGATAAATGATAGAAAACTAAAAAAGTGAGATATGTGTCCGAGACTAATGTGATGGTGTAGGATATTGTTGTAAACGAGTTCGATCTCCAGTCGTTCTATTGGGATCACTTTCGGATATACCCTTGGCAAAGTTATGAATCAACTTATACTTTCAAATATTAGTTAAATAGTACTTACAGTGTTATTCTACAAGGATTCTTTAGAATTAAATAACCCAGAAAGGTTGATAAGCCATTAAACAAAGAAAACCCTGTTGAAGCTTATGATTCGTCAAAGAACCAAAACTTATGTCTTATATTTATTTCCGCAGAAAATACAAAAGACACGTTAATACCGTTGAATAGAACAAGTTTTCTGCAACAAAATTATTAACATTGCATTTTTGCCTGCAATTCTCGTAAAAACCCGCACCAGCGGATGTGACCCACTTTTTCACAGCTGCAATGATGGTGTAATTGTTAAGAAAATTGTTATATTGAGCTGATAAGTTGATTGAGCCGCGTTTCTAAACACTCAAACTGCTGTCGCCGCAGTTGAAACTCATTATCCACCGCCTAACTGTGCTCACACCTGTTTAAATACGAATATTTTCATTGCCGAGAAAGTTCAACTTCTATTGCCATACCACTGATGTTCGTCTATAACGCTATATGATCAATTAAGAGATGGTGGGCATTACTTTCGGAATGTAACTCAAATCATTATATTAGCGCACGTTCTAGTTCTGATGTGAGAATTCTGCAAGATCTGTAGGATGACCTAGTGAGGTCTATTCATTATTGGACTACAGATGCATTAGTTTTCAGTGCGATACTGCACCAGTGGGATAAGTCTGCAAGTACTTTTCATTCGTTATTTTCAAACACAGAAATAACACTTGGTGACATTTCCCAAGAGCGAAATGTCCGTAAAACGATCGGTATATATCAAAGGCGCACGGGGAATAAAACATTACAGACCGGCTGCCCCAAAGAGAAATAGACAGGAAAAATATCGAGAAATAATGTGAAAGAGAAAGAAAAAAAACTTCACTCTTGAAAGTTTACTCTACATGATATCAACCTTCAAGAATTCATTATTACTTTGATACTAATGGCCGACAGCAACTGAGTTGGGCCTTTTCTTTCTTTCTTTCTTTCTTTCTTTCTAAGTTTAAGTGGGTATGTTTGCGAATGCTTGTTTTTCAGTCAAACTTTATCTACGTTCTCATCTATCTATCTATCTATCTATCTATCTATCACGTTCTTCTCTCTATGTTTTCATATTGATTCACTCATTTTCTTTCTTTCTTTCTTTCTTTCTTTCTTTCTTAAGAAGAAGAAGAAGAAGAATCACAAGTAGAGGACAACTTGGGAGAGTTGAACCAATTTCCGTAGATATGAATTTCGTGATAAATTGAGTAAATATACCTTTATATTTCATTCTGTTTGGATCTCTGTATATCAATCAGTACACTTGTATGATTATAAAATCAGCAATATTTTATGATCTATCTATCTATCTATCTATCTATCTATCTAAAAAGCAAGATAGTTGCATATTTGCCTTTAATCCTGTTGGAGGTGCTCAGGCCAAGATAACAGCTACAATAATGTATTTGAAAGAAAACAAGCTCGGTGAACTGAAAAACTGATACAATATCATCATCATATTAGTCCATTTGTTTTCTTTGTTTAATGGTATATAAACCTTCATGGGTTATCTAATGCCAAAGCCATCCTTCTAGAAGAACAGTAGTGGTACTATTTAACCAATAGCAGGGAGGATAAGGGGGTAGATACCTTTCCCAAGGGTATTTGTCCGAAAGTGAACGTAATAGCGCGACTCGAATTCGAACTCGCTTACAACAATTTCGCGAGTCAGTACATTTGTTATTGACAAAATTTGCCATGTTTTATTTGGAGAAATTTTAAGGCAAACCGACTCTGACGACTGGAGAATTAGCGTAAAACATTTCTACTTAGTCATTACAATCCTTATAAAATTTGTCATTACTTTTCGATTGATTTGTCTAACTTTTTAGCGCCATTTGGAGAATTGTATTCTTCAAATGTTTCTTGTTCAACCCGGGAGCCAATACGGAACTTTGAACCGATCCTTTATTTAATCCACAGGAGTAGTAATTTACAAAGCTCTTTGCTTTGATGTAGCGGAAGACAGAAAGAGTGTTAACCTATAGTAAGTAGTCCATGTTACTTTTACCTTGGATTGAACCTGAAGATAATTTCACAAAGAAGTTCATAAACCCAACGCGTGTATATCCATGATGCAACCTGGCCTGCTGAATGCGTCTTTATTTGTGTTTTTGTTTTTGCTTTTATCAACTTTGTGAATTACTACATATTACTCTCATGTACGATTCTTTTTACCTTAGCTCATATTGCAAATCAATTATTATTTTATTTTGTTTATTTTTTTTTATTGAGCTTTTTTGATTATTGGTTACCATATCGTATACATATCTATAATTGATCTACACAACAGGTCATGGTAGCCCAACATATGCGCTGCTTCTTTAAGACGTCCTATTCTTCAGTGTTCTTCGCTATTTATTATTTTGACTACATCTCATAGAGGCAGATGTTTTCCCTTTTCTTGGTCAGCTAGATGAGCTTGCTAATAGTTACATTCTGTTATTCGTATGCAACACATATATAATCACAAGAATTATGGCTTTAAAATTCGTAACCACCAGCGAATAAGTTGGGTAAATTATCTACTTTTCCTTTCATTTCTTTCTTTCTTTCTTTCTCCTTCCCTCCATCTCTCTTTCTATCTCCCTATCTCTCTCTCTCTCTCTCTATATATATATATATATATATATGCATACATATGTGCGTGTGTGTGTGTCTGCGTTTGCATTTGAATTCAGTATTATCTTAGCCATTATCTATCCATCTATCTATCTCATCAGCACCAAATCGTCCTGACTCTCTCTTTCTCTCTCTTCTTGCCTATCACTCTTGCTAAGTCCTATTGGCAGCACCCGGTGTCTGCACAGAGCTGATGTATGTAAGTCCTTGTTGAAGGAGTCTATAAGAGAACATCGGTTATGATTATAAATTCGTTTTCATTTCACAAGCTGGGCCAAGCATGTTTGTTTGTCTTACTTGGATGGTTGGTGAGATGGAAGAGAAATTGCTATTTTATGGTGTGCTGCTACCAGGATTTGTTCAAAACGACACGTAGCATTTTTTAAAAATTCCTATTTAGCATTTTATTCATGCGTTTCGTTTAGAGTCTGAATGGTTCATCTATACAGTAGTACTGATACGGTTTCAGCTTGGAAGAAATCCCATTTCATTCTATCATAGAGACCAGATTTCCATATGATCAACGAGCCATCAAAAACAACCCATGCTTCCTCTACGAGCAAATTGGCATCGCTTTCAGTTGATAGTGAAATGGTCTACTAATTTCAGAACCTGACCTTAGAGTGGTCATGGCTCCTTCTTGTTTAAAATACATGAACTTTGTTTTATTTGTGTTCATGAAATGTATCTTGCTGCTTGCTTCAGGCTATGCAACAGAGATTCGGCTTGGACTGGTGTATTTATGAGAAGTCCTAGATCATCTGTATAGTCTGCATCTTTTAAAATTTCTGTGCGATATTGTCTGCATCTTCTCTTCTTTTTAACGTGAGAGATAGTTGTTACTAATCTTGTAGGAGGTATTCGAGACAAGATAAAAACTAATGTTGTGTGTGTGGGTCAATGTTGATGTGATGGGCTACGCATTTGAACTCCAAGCATTTGTTTATATTCAATTTCGAATTAATACACCTGGGAAAATTATGGACATCCTTTATCCATCTAGCTATGAGTTAAATAATACCACTGCACTCTTACAAAGATGTCTTTAGCATTGAATAACCCACGAATGTTAATTTACCATGATACAAAGAAATCAAACCGAGTCAAATCAAAAGCTAATACACTAATTCACGGTGGTACCTATCTCTTCTTTCGTTTGTCTTTCTCCACACTTCTTTCTAAATCTAACTATCTATCTCAGTACATCATATATGATCTAATATATATATATATATATATATATATAGGTTGGGGAAACAAAATTAGGAAAATTCTAGTATAACAATAAACAACTCTATTATGAAAAAGGATTAATTTTAATCTAAAAAAAAAGATTGACACAAAACAATAAGTTTACTCACTATGGCCATCATTTTTTCAATTATTGTATTAACATGGCTTCGAAACAATTTGTATGCCTTCAAAAGAAATTCTTTAGGAATTTTATTCCATTCCTCAACCATAGCAGTCTTAAGAGAACCAATATTTGGATGGGGAATTGCATTTGTTTTGTTTTCTAAAATGCTTCATATAGCATAATCAAGGGGGTTAAGGTCTGTACTTGATGGAGGCCATAAAGAATCTCCAAATATTTCCGAAGTTTTTGGGCTTAGTTTCGGCGTTAAGCAAAACCTATATTCTTTGTTGTTTCTTTTCTTGATCACTCATATTGGGCTCAATTTTTACGAAAATGTGCTTGAATGATTAAACTAATCATGAAAATTTAGATTTCTCATATTTTTTTTTCAAATCAGACAAAAAAAATTATTGTAAAAATTACTCCATATTTTGTTTCTGCACCCTGTGCCACTATTTTTTAGTGTAATAACTTGTCGGCAAGGAGAATTTTCTATTATACCATAATTTGGTGTCCACACATAACTCATGTAAACTTTAAGGACTAGATTATTTTGATTATTGTATTTTGAAAATTTGAATTTCCCCGACTAAAACTGAACCAGGCTTTTAGTTAAAATCCGAGCTATTTTTGCCTGCCATTCTCTTAAAGTTGTCTTCTAGATGTCTGTCCCCATTTTGATTGCTTACTTTCTGCTTTTTACCCATCAACTAATCTACCATTTATTGAAGAACCAGAGAGTACAAAAGAGGACATGGCGACCCTTGCTAACCCCACCCACACTGCCTGTTTCCTTGTCGTCCTCGTCCTGGTCCTTATTTATTTCATTGCTTCAGTGTCCAGTTGAATGAGACAGATTGCCACTTCGAGACCACACGTATAATTTGTTGGCGATGCGCTGACAGCCAGCCATTGTCCAAGCCGGCATCGTTCTCTGAATGGCGAAAGTCCATTAATTCCAACGAGAGAATTTCCGACCAATGTATAATTCCTTCCCACCCGATTCTGTACCAGAACTCATCCTTTCTTCTAGTCCCACCCACTGCTTCTAATTTTCGGCTTAAAAGACTGGGTAGTCATTTTTAAGAGGAGGACGCGAAAGTAAACGTAGATGTGGAAGATGAAGATCACATGATTTAGGGAATAAGATTGCAATGGCGGGAATTCAGGAAATGTCATATGAAGAGAATGATGGAAGGCGGGAGAAGAGGAGAATAGAGAAGAGGGGTGGGATTAGGAAAAGGAAAAAGAAAAAAGGTGAGAGAAGAGGAAGAGAGGAGAGGAGAGGAGGAATAAGATAAGATTCAGTCTTAACATCTATCTGTCTAAATTTGAGAGATGAAGCTTGATAATTGTTATTAGGAAGAAAATTCGGACAATTGAACTTATATCTATAGTTATATTCACAACGTTTCGGCTGATATATCCTTCGGCCTTCTCAAGTGTGTCCTCAGACACAAGGCACAATGGATAAGGCGTTTGATTGGAAAGGGATTCTGTGTGAAATTATCTGGAGGTTGTTGGTTCAATCCCAATTACAGGTAAGAATAGCAACAAATACTTATAACTTAATACTTGTACCCGGTCATGGTTAACAGAATTGGAACAGTCTACCACTGGGGATAAAAAAGTGTTCAGTTCGAGATTCTGTGTGAGTTCCTAAGTTCGACAAGAAACATCTGAAGAAGGCCGAAGGACATATTTGCCGAAACGTTGTTAGTATAACAATCAATATTAGGTCAATAGATAAAATAACAGATAAAATAAAACGTTTTAAAAATTATTCCATATTTTGCTTCCGCACAATCTATCAATCTATCTAAAGAGTTTGTTTAACATATCTCTCTTTCTCTTGATTTCTGTTTATTTTACTCTCTGGCTCAGTGGGTAGAGGGTTAGCCAATGATTCGGGAGACCTGGGTTCAATCCCAGGTCGCGTCATACCAAAGACTTTAAAAATGGTACTTGATACATCCTTGCTTAACACTCATTAATATAAGGGTAAAGTGGAACAATCCAGGGAAAGGAGTAGCGCCCTCCCCTACACCTCGGTGTAGTAGCTACTAAAAAGGGAGCCTTCTGGTCGCCCTCGACTACTGTCGCCAACTTTATATCTATCTATCTATCTGTCAGTTGATTGCTTTTACTAGGAATGCGCGACCCGAGTTCAAATCCTGGTCAAAACTGTTTTTGTTTCACTTCGGGTTAATTCCCTCGGGAAAGGTATAAATCCATCTTTTTTCCTTTCACCTTTGTATAAATAACTGGGTAGGCCGGTGAGTACTCTTGTAGACGAAACCCAAGTTTGTGTCGAATCCTGCTCGTGGCGAACGAGTTGAATTCATATTTTCATAAGAAGATATTGGTGATAAATCAGTGTTTTTATATTTCTTTGCTCCGCTTCATCGCTTTTTTGGTGATATTTGGTTATGTTTATTTGCTTCTATGTCTTTAGACAATGTTCTTAATATTCTATGTTTTCACTGCTTTTATTTGCAACATCAGCTTCTTCAAATATTTTCTTGTTGGTCAATACATTTTCTTTTTTGCTTATTACATTTTACGTTTTCATAACACTCTTTTTCTAACACTGTTTAATTTACGTTTTGTATCATAAAATCTCACTTAAAAATATAATGTATGATAAAACTTTATTTTTTGACGTGAGGTAAAAATACGAACCTTTTTAAAAATTCTAAAACAAATGTTTTTAAAAATCGAGATAAAATTGGCAAGGTGACGATGTCATTCAGCCTAAGCAAGCTCCTCTGCGAGGTATTCAGCTGATCATTTTAGTCTTCATTCGAGGGTCCTTCAATAAATAAGGATAACTTAGACGGGGGATTATTTAGCCTGTGTCAGAACTGGAAGCAACCGAAAGTTCGTGTGTCATATTGAGCAAAGCTTACTACGTAACAATGAATAGGGAATGCAAAAATTCCTAATAAACGTCATCATCGTCACAAGGTGAGCCGACGGTGCTGATTCTTTGGACTTTTTCTCAGTATCCGTCCCTATCTCTTGGTAAATCCTCTAGATAGAATCCAGTGTCCGCACAGAGCTGATGCGGTGAAACTGGTATTAGTCACACAAAAATAGACAAATTCGGAATATTGGACCAAATGACGAATCCTTTAAAACATAGACCCTTAAAGAATTGTCTGAAAATTAAAATTTTTTGAAAGGGTAGCGTTTTATGGACCTTTTTAACAATTCAAAGAATATTTTAAAAAAATCGAAGTCAAGTTGGCAAGGTGACGACCCCATTGAGCCTAATCAAGCTCCACTATGAGGTCTTCAGCTGATCCTTTTAGTCTTCATACGAGGATCATTCAATAAATAAATATAACTTTTTGACTGATGAGTGATCTATTTTTCATACGAGACTCTAACAATAAATAAGACATTTTTGATTGAAGAGGAACCTATCATACACACGAGGTTCCTTCAATAAATAAGGGGATTTTTTGACTAAGGAGGGATTAATCATATGCACGAAAGTCCTTTAATAAATATGAGACATTTTTTGACTTATTATATACACGAGGGTCCTTTAATAAATATGGGATATTTGTGGATTTAATAGGGACCTATTATATACACGAGGGTCCTTCATTAAATGGGATATTTTTGGACTTAATAGGGACCTATTATATACACGAGGGTCCTTCATTAAATGGGATATTTTTGGTCTAAGGAGGGACCTATCATATACACGAGTGTCCTTCAATAAATAAGGGAAATATTTTCACTGCGAAGGTACTCGTACCTATTATGTATTCAAGGGTCATTCAATAAACAAGAAAATTTTTTTGACTGATGAGGTACCTATTACACATAAAGGGCGTCTTCAGGAGATAAGGGGAATCTTCTGACTAACGAGAGACCCATTATTCTTATGAGAAGCATTTAATTTATAAGGGGAATTTTTTTATAAAAGTAAAATAATTTTTTTTCAGATTTTTTTCCATAAATGTAAACTCTTCATTGTTTTGAATTAGTTCAGAACGAAAATTATTTTAATCTTGCAAAAATATTTATTTTGAAGCTAAACAAATTCTGATAAATTAAACCTGTGCTCCAAGCTGGAACAGAGTTTTGTCTTCAAATTCTTGGTGGCTAAAAAGTGCAAACCATGTAAAATTTCCAGAAGAATGTGTGATGTTTACGAATAAGAATTTTACAGGAAAAAATGTTTACAAATGGGCTTAACATGAGTTTGCCACTACGATCCCGAATAGAAAAGACAGTATATGTCGTAGAAACTTATTGACTCTCTGGTAAAGAAAAAGTTTCGGGTGCAGAGGTCAGTTAAGAAGGCCTTAAAGAAGAATAGTTTTCTGGGGTAAGGACGAACCATGACTTATAAATTTCATGAAAAAGGTGCAACTGTAAACGGTGCTTTCTATTGCCAACTTCTTTTGCAAAATCCATCCAATTTATTGAATGACCCTCGGTGTTATTGAAATTTACTTTTCTTTTTTAGTATTGTTGTGGTGGCTGAATGGTAGTAATAGATATGATATATGATGTAGGGGTTAGAATTCTTTTCTGCAAAGTTGTGATGACTCTTAGTAGTTGATCCCAGTTCCCTATTTACGTATATTTACCAAGACCCTTCCCCGTACAAACAGTATAAGACACAAGGTCAATTTTTAAGTGGAGTCTTACAAGAATGTTTCCCCTTGACCGTTGCCATCATAATCATTATCATTTCGTGCTGCTACTATAGATTTCCTTGATTTCCTCTTACCATTCGTCTCTATGATCCATTGCTTCCGGCAGGTCTTCCACACTATATCATATGTCCGTACAAATCTGCTGAAGATAAGTTCTCGTTGATCGTCCAACTCTTGCACGTCCGTGTAAGTGGGAAGGGCTTCATAGGAAAACTTCGCTTATGAATTCTTACTTTTTTTTACCCACAAGTTAAACCGTTGCCTTACCAAGGTTAAAGACCAAGTCTACCATACTATTAATCTATCGCTGGAAGGAGATAATTGGATTCATACCTTCCCCCCAGGGTGAGAGTGATGTGAAATGCAAACCACCTCGTGTTTCAATCTCCAATAAAAATATTCCAAATTGGTATTGAGTACAGCTGAATTCCCCTTTTCAAGTTGTTTTTATCTCTTCTTTGTTATTTTCTTCCTTGCCAATTTACTACACTAATTATATCTTGCAAATATACCTGCTCAAAGTGAATCTCTGCAGCACAGATTAGAGCAGACAGCCAGAAGCATTGATTTCTACGTGATCGCTTATAAGACAGAATTCCTGTGTTTTAATCAAGATAGGATCATCTCCCTTTTAAATGGAAAAGCCTATGAAATCTGTATACCTGTTCATACCTAGGTAGTAATATCTTAACTCTGAAACCGACGTCAATACACACTTGCCCAGTCGGCTGGGGCTGTAGAATATACAAATTGCTTCTCTAACGAGGGGTAAGATTCCCACGACAAGTGTCCTGGATATGACACTAAACAACCTGATAGTGAGGCATCAGTAATGCTCATATTTACCCAACCCCTCCGCTCGGGCAGGATATGACACAAGGTCAATTTTTTAAAGCGGAGTTTAACAGGTTTGAATTCAGAGTTTTCCTTCTCCTAGACTAGTTGCCTCACCAAGGCTGAAGAACCTAGTCTGTTCTACTATTTACCCATGGCTGGAGGGAGAATAATTGGATTCATGCCTTTCCCAAGGGTATTAGTGCTATGTGAAATGCAATCAGTCCAGGATTTGAACTCGTGTCGCCGTGTCCAATTACTGCGACGATAACTATTACACCACGAGCACCTCCATTTTTTCCCAACCCCTCTGCTCGGGCAGGATATGACACAAGGTCAATTTTTGAGCGGAGTTTTCCTTCTCCTAGACTAGTTGCCTCATCAAGACATCAGTAATGCTGAGCATTGGGGAATGTGGAGTACCCCTTTATTGCCATCGCTCCCTGGTGCACTTTGGCCCGGAGTGGTAGCACCTGAAAGGGTCGTATCTATGAGTAAAAAACAAAAAACAAAAAAAAAACGAAAGTGTAATTACGCTTAACTGAATTGTTTGAAATTAACTGTTTTTACATTTAACTGTGTTTAAAGAAAAACAAAAAAGAAACTGTATTCAAACCAATGACTGTGTGTAAACAAGACTACTTACGCAAAACTGAATTGTTTGAATTTATGTGAAATTATTTAACTCCATTCAAAAAATGAGATCAGGCTTGTTTAAAAATATTATCTTCAAAGTGTGTTGGGAAATCAAATATTTAATATATGTATAAAAAAGATTTGGCATTAAAAGACCTACAACGGTCAATATAACATAAAACCGAATTAAACCAAACCAAACCAAACCAAACCAACACATGATAGGTTTGGTTTGGTTTCTTTTTTTTAAAGGCATATCAACCTTTGTAGGTTATTTAATGCCAAATCCTTCCTTCTAGAAGAACAGAAGTGGTACTATTTAACCCACAGCGGGAGGGGGATAAGAGGGTTCATACATTTCTCAAGAGTATTTGACGGAAGATATTGATAGGTTAACGATCATATGAAAATCCGATCACTCCTGATGAAATAAAATGGGACTTCTTCGAAGCTGTAGCCATGTTACTACTACTCTAGAGTTGCACCACTTGGACTTTAAGGAAACGCTTTGTGAAAGAGCTAGATGGGACTACACAATGATGCTGCATACTGTTTTGAATAAATTGTGTAATCAGCACCCCACAAAATAGCAACTGCATTGCCACTCATCTCCCAGCAAAGAATTTATGCTGGAATCGATCGGATGAACTTAAAATAAACGTTTTCTCATGAAGTCCTACGCATGGACACACCAGTGTTGGTCGACCAGCAAAAAAACATTCATCAGCTCTATGCAGACACTAGATGCTGTCTAGAAGACTTACCAAGCGGGACAGATGACCAGAGAGAGAGAGAGAGAGAGAGAGAGAGAGAGAGAGAGAAGGGTTAAAAAGAATTATTAGTAATGATGATGAAGTTATTATATGATTGTTCCATCTCTCTCTTTCCCCCCCTCTCTCTCTCACTACATGGCTTTCATTCGCAATTCTCATGAGATGTAAGGATGAACTTAAAATAAACGTTTTCTTATGAATTCCTACTCATGGACACACCAGTGTTGGTCGACCAGCAAAAAATTACATTCCTCAGCTCTATGCGGACACTAGATCCTGTTTAAAAGACTTACCAAGCGGGACAGATGACCTGAGAGAGAGAGAGAGAGAGAGAGAGAGAGAGAGAGAGAGACAGACAGACAGACAGACAGAGAGGTTAAAAAGAAGTAATAATGATGATGATGATTTTGATGAAGTTATTATATGATTGTTCCATCTCTCCCTCTCTCTCTCTCTCTCTCTCTCTCTCTCTAAACATGGCTTTCATTCGCAATTCTCCTGAGTCTTATTTATTCTAGTTTATACATAATTAGTTCTGATTGTTATTAATAGTGATTCCATTTCTCATTTTAAGTTTTCTCTGCGTAACCATGTAATAAGTTTGTTATTGGCTGGTGTGTTTAATCTTTCTTCCTCCTTTGAGTCTCTCCTGCTGAATTCTCTTGTAATATATTGTCGATTCATATCATTTTTCAGGCCTTGTGAATTGATTTTCTTGTTCTATGTTTCGTGTTTCAGAGCTCTTCTCTTGTCCTGTTTAGAAAGGATATAGAGTTACTTATTAAAGTAAGCTGGACCTGATCACAGATTTACTTTTGGATTGATTTCATTTTCTGCATCACCTTGTACGACAGTTGTAAGTAAAAAGAAATAATTTATCATTCATTCAAGGCAGGATAAATATGGTTATTATATAATTGGATAGGAACCTTTAGTTTAGTGGTGAAGGCTCCCGAAGAATCAGGCATACTTTTTGGATGAGCCGATAACCGAAGAAAAGTGCAGTAATGTTTCACAGATTCTCTCAAACAAAACTCCTTGGGTTTTGAGCTAAGAATTTTTCCTTCTAGACAGGTTTCCTTACAAAGACAAGAGCGCCCAATCTATCATATATATATATATATATATATATAGGTGTGTGTGCGGTAGTAAAATGTGAAATGATTGAATAAAACACCGATTTACTAATTGACATATTTCATTCCCTTAAATTGAGTGAAAAGTTTGTTGAAAAGCAAAAGTTAGAAGGACTTTTCTCATAAGAAAAGATAATATTAATCTGAGCATGAATATCTTACAAATATTCATATTACAAGAAAGAAAAGTTTTGTACGGAAAATGTTGCAGTTTGCGACGGCTAATACTAGTTGATACATTTTGGCTGGGTGTAAAAGATCTGTGTATGAGTATATCACTATGTATGAGAGAAAGTATAACAATGTGCTATTATGTAAGCGCATATATCTTAAATTTTCATCAGCGAGCGTAAGATTGAAATGGGTGTACAAACAGGTCTATGTCAGCAATATTTTCATTCAACTTAGAATAATTAAGCGATATTGAAATTAAATACATTTTTGAAGAAACAAAATTTTAGAGTTTCATTCAAAAGAAATAAACCGAAAGTTTTTAATGAAATTCACTGAATAGATCCGTAAATCTACTAGGTATTCATTCATTTCTTCGTTTTTTTGATAAGATTGGAGTAGGCTCGAAACTCGATTAAAAAATTTAAGATTTATCTATTATTCTAATTGATTAAAAAATCTATTTCAAACAATCTACGAGGAGAAATATGTCTAATATTATTTTGAGTTTTTTTCCATGAAACTCTTTGCGACACGTCAAATATTCTCGTTTGGAAATCTAAAAGCCCCCCCCGAAAAGCCCCCCCCCTCCACCCCCCAAAAAACAACGCGTACTCGCTGATTGGTCGATAAATGCAAACGCACAGATACACAATTTACAGTTTTTCGAGTCTGTTTTTTGCAACAAATTCCATATATATATATATATATATATATATATACACGTTTATAGTAGGTTATCTTTCCTTGCTAGGGCAACTGTTTTCGAAGAAATAAAAACTGAATTTAATTATTGGTGAGTTTATGGCACAGTATTATAAAAATCTTCGATCAGAAAAGTATGGCAGCTTCCACACAAACTTTAGGGGGCGGGTGTAGCGTTACTGTTATCATCGTGAGAAATGGAATTGCCGACCGAAGTTCAAATTCTGGACGGAGCTGTTGGCATTTCACTCCGTGTAGAAATACTTAGACATTTTGTAAAAATGAATTTTTTCCCATCTTATTTGATTTATTACAAATTATTCATAACAGTTTGATTGATTTTTGGTTCACAACTTCTTTATTTTGCATAATGTAAAATTCGGGAAAACTATTATTTTAAAGCTGAAAAAAAAAACACACACTAAAATCTTTCGTCACAAGAGTTTAGTATAACTATCAATTTTTACAACCCACATGGATCATCAGGTACACAGATTGTAGGAAGGACTGGAAAATTTAAAAGCTTTGAAGTGGGAGGTGGTAACAGTCACGGTCGGCTTCTATAAAAACAAAACAAAGAATAAAAAAATGATAAAAAATAATAAAGAGGAAATAAAAAGGAAACATAAAATATTTGCACTTTGGTAAAAAGACCAAACCACACACACACACACACACACACAGACACACACACACACACACATATATATATATATTGAAATAAACAAATTTTTTCATGAATCAGAAAATGGCTCAAATGCTAATCCATAGTTCAAGTTAAGAACTAAAATAAATAAATGTCTTTAGACCTTCATCTTACGATTGGATTTTAATGGAAAAAGGCATGAACCTAATAGATATAGCTATATATAAACTGTTATGTGGTAGGAAGTAAGCATTTATTCAATTTAGGTTAATATATATATATATATATATATATATATATATATATATATATATATATATATATATATATATACTGTACATACATGTGTTTGTTACAAAATAGATAGATATGACATGGATGAAAAATTATATATATATATATATATATTCTTTTACATAAAGACAAAAGAAAAAAATTCATTTTCTAGGTATCATTATAAATTCATTTCAGGTTCCCATAAATTCTTATAAGTCCAATTAATAAGTTTTATAAAAACAATCTTCGGATGAAATATTCAAAATAATAATTAGATGTTATGACATAACTTCCGGCAAGAATGGAATTTGAAAAAATTATTCATTTTTATTTTTTAAATTAAATGAAATATTTCATTTATTCAATAAAAATATTAATTAAAGTTGAAGATATATATATATATATATATATATATATATATATATATATATATATATATATATATATATATATATATATATATTCCAACAGAAAATACCGTTATCTATGATTTACATTGTACAAAGCATTAAAAGATTAAAAAAATAATCCCAGGACAAACAATTCTAAGTAAGTGACATTTAAAAAATCTATAGATAAAGTTTTACTTTACTTTAGTTGAGACTATTATGTTTTATTAATATTAAACAATATGTAAGGAAAAATAAGTTAAATATCAAAACTTAATTCATGATATTCAAAATTTTGTAAGAAGGTATTTATAATAAATTTATAATGATACCAAGAAAGTGGATTTTTTTAGCTCTACACTTTGAGTGTGTATGTATCGTTAATCCCAAATTAATTATACATCAATAGCCGTTAGTATTGAGTACTCATATTGGATTAATTTTGATGAATATATATATATATATATATATATATATATATATATATATATATATATATGTGTGTGTGTGTGTGTGTGTGTGTGTGTGTGTGTGTTAAATAAATAGATAGTATAAGTATATGGAATAATAATAAAAAAACTAAATACCAAATTTGAAAAAATTATGGACCTATTTCTTTTAAATCTGCTTTTCTGTCTCTCCCTGTCTGTCCGATTGTCTGTATATATACGTATGTATTGATATATATGGATTTAAATGAGATGTGTAGATAGAGTGAAAGTCAGCCATGTTTCGATCCCAGTTTGAATTATTTCGTGTGCTAAGTCGCACTGATGAGTTGTGATTCTACGAAACAGTTTGTCTGTAAATGAATATATATATATATATATATATATATATATATATATATATATATATATATAGAGTATGTGATGTAATTCTAGCAGGTAAATCCTATACCTCCAAAACCCCCAAAACAAAATTCATTATAAATAAAGACTTAAGCTGCAAATAAAAAAACATAGTCTACATAACGAACGTCACAAATGTAAAGAAGTAAACATAGGATCAACACAAGCTCTCAATAGCAGGATATCACTCCACAAAAGCCACATAAAAATACCAGAAAATAGAAAATTAAATGTGTCTAAACACCTATGCGAATGTAGCAACGGATATTTTAAAAATACCCATATATCAAACTAACGACTATACATTACTTCATATAAAAGAAAAAAAAACTTTATTGAACAATTCAGACCTATACTAAAAAAAACACTAACTTTACACACACGATCACACACACAAACATACACACATACACAGACACACAAACATATATATATATATATATATATATATATATATATATATATATATATATATATATATATATATAAACACAAAACGACAATAGTAAAAAGTAGCGGCCAATTCAATTTTAAACCTCATTACTTTAAAAGAAAGAAAAAACTTTATAGAAAAATTCAAACCACACTGCCAAAATATAAAATATGATATATAAACACACAGACACACAAACTATAAAATATAATATATAAATAAACACTTACACACACGCACACACACACAGAAAAAAGGAGCTGTTTGTTGAATTCTAAATCACTTTAATAAAAAAAAGACCTATAAAATCTACAGCATATCAACTATACCTACATATACACACAGACATCCACACATACACAGAGACACACAAAACGATCCAGAGTAAGACAACAAAAAGCATTATAGTGTATCAAATATCAAAGACTAATTAGGGTAATAAAAATGTACCCACAAGGGAGGACAGGAGACACACCCTTAGAAAGAGAAAGAGAGGAAAAAAAAGAAAAAATAGAAAGAAAGAATTAACCCCCTACAAGGAATCTATCACGGAATTAAAAACATTGTCCTCTATGTAAACCAAACACCACACATGGAAAACATTAAAAGTTCTCTGAAGAAAGCCATAGGCTGGAAACACTGAGTAAGAACTAAATAAATATATAGATATCACATAGAAAGAGGGATAGAGAGATATTGTCAAGCTTAAATGAATAAACCGAGATGATTTGCGGACAGACAGTATGCTTGATAAATATGACAAGCCGGATATATATATATATATAGGAATAGATAGAAATGCCTAGATAGATAGTCAGAGAGAGTATATGTTTGTGAGATTGAGAGAGATGAAAAGTATGTGATATATATATATATATATAGAGAGAGAGAGAGAGAGAGTGAGAGAGAGTTCATGGTTTAGCTCTTCCTTCATTGCTAATATTATCAGCGACGAGAAAGCAACTGATATATCCTTTGTCAATGCTGACGCACAGACTCCATGCTTTTCTTGTAAAGGTTCCGGCGAAGAGATATTGTCAGTCAAGAAAATGTCACATTACATTAGGGCTTGCATGATATATTGGTTTTAGCGACGGCACCCCAAGTTGAAGTCCACAAGTCGATGAGGGCATCCAGGTATAATCAAACAACCCTTTGTCCGTCACGTCTAATAAAAATGTTTAACCGGTAAACTAGGAGGACGTTTGTAAGTGATCTTTGCGCTTATCTGGCCTTCGACCTCATTGCCCAAGTCTCTCTCGTCATCCCAGGAATGGCAATGTTTCTTACTTTGGCAAACAAAAAAAAAAAAAGGAAAAAGGAGGAGAATAATGACTTTTAAAATTAATCAGGGTAGCGGTAATTGGCGCCATACCTCTACTGTCGGGTAGATGTCTCACATAACGTGTCTCATAAAGGACTGGGGATTTGGTTGGGTAATCACTTACCCACTGAGTAAGCTTAATGGTCAGTCCTTCACGGATAGAACATCCAAAAGATATTGAAAAATATCCTGCACACACGTGTGGACACACAAACACATATTCATGTTTCACCAAACGTCACCTGGACACTTTGTGTTCTCGTTACAAGAGTAGTTGATGATAATCGTATTATTTTAATGACATGTCAATTCGTCTTGGGTTATTTTATGCCTAGAGGTTAAGGAACTGCGCTCATGGTACATCTATATCTAAATATTTTGTATAGTTGTTTTTTAAGAGTCTTTTTTTTACACATTTTTATATTAAGTATTCCTATCAAATACAACTAATTTTCACACAGTTGTATAATTTCAAGTATTCTTATCTAATGCTAATAATTTTATGTTTTCAAGTAATTATTTCTATTTAATAATAGTACCGTATTTGATGGCTTATAAAACTTACGGATATATATGACGCACCCCAATTTCATCAGAAAAAAACCGAAAACAAAATACTTATATTAAACGTGATGAAATTAATATAATGAATATTATCAATGATAACACTTTTATTCTGCATAATAACCTTTTAAATAGCGACAATTTGTATATGAAAGTCTAAGTTAATAGGAGTTACCAAGTAGCTAATTTTGGTCGACTATCGCGAATTTTAAGCTTATAAGACTAATTTTAAAAGATATTTTGGGTAAAAAATAGTTCACCTTATATGTCGTCAAATACGGTCACATTTATATAGTCTTAAGTTTCTAATAATAATCCGTAGAAAACAATTATACCTTTTAGCAACTATTTTTATTGGTACTGGACATTGGCATGATTGTTAGAGTGTTCGCCAATGGCCCGGAGGACCTGGGTTCAATCCCATGTAGAGTCATACCGAAGACTCAAAAATGGTAATTGATGCCTCCTTGCTTAACACTCAGTATTTAAAGGTATAGATCAAGGGTAAAGTGGAGCAATCCAAGGAAAGGAGTCTCACCCTCCCCTACGTAGTAGCTATCGAAAAGGGAACCTTTGTGTCACCCTCGACTAAGGTCGCCAACTCTATTTACTTCCTTACTAATATGGTATCAAGTATTCATATCAAATACAAATAATTTCCAAATATATCTATTTGACTCATAGATGAGATACTTGTACTCCAGCTCCGAGTAGGCCAGGGAGTAATAAAAAGTTACTTCATATTCTTGAGATTTTCAGAACTAGATCTTCACTAGATACAGTTTTGTGTCATACCAAGGAAATCCTTTTCTATTTTGGGAGGGTGGGATCATTGCGCAGGGGATACAGTCAAACCGGGCAGAGTTCCTGATTATATTTATGTTTCTATTTAGGAAGAAGTGGTTGACGGCAACTACAAAAGAATGCTGCGAGCAATATTGAATAAGTCCTGGAGGCAACACCCAACAAAGCAGCTACTATATGGCCACCTACCACCCATCACGAAAAATATCAAAGTTAGACGAACCAAACATGCAGGACACTGCTAGAGAAGGAGGGACGAGCTCATAAGTGATGTTCTCCCATGGACCCCCTGACATAGCCGAGCAAAAGCAGGGCGACCAGCTTGAACCTACATACAGCATCTCTGTGAGGATACGGGATGTAGCCCTGAGGACTTGCCAGAAGCGATGAACGATAGGGAGGAGTCGCGAGAGATGGACAGGGATATCCCTGCTGGTGGAACGACAAGATGATGATGATGATGATGATGATGGATTCCAATTAACAATTCAAAAATCATTTCAGTCATCTTGAGAATGTGGATGATGTTCAGCGAAAATGCAGACCCCACAAAATTATCGATCTCTTGGGAATTAGAATGAGAATTGTTTAATTACACTAGTTTACAAAAATAATTTTTTAGTCTGAGGCAAGAATGGGGATAGGTGTTTTTTGTTAATTTGGGTGTGCTGAAATCGAATTTATAAATAGTTTTGCTCTATCACCTCTAGTTTTCTGGCTTTTAAATAGTCTCATTTTAGTATAAACAGAGAATATATGTGCATATTTCAAGAGTTGCAGCAGCTTATAACAGATAAAACAGGATAGATAAAGAACACTGATTGAATCAATACACTTGGATGACACAATTCATAGTACCACAGACAGTCAAAAGTGTGTTTTCTTAGAAGATCTGGTGTATTTTGCCTCCAGGATGTCACGCAAGGGCATCCAGCAGAAGTCTCCCATCATGCCGAGCTTCCATTTGCCTTGATAGTTGTTCTCCATCTTCGTAATGTCTTAGTGGAATCTTTCACTATGCTCATCACTCACTGCTCCAAGGTTTTGCGGGAAGAAGTTGAGGTGGGAATGGAAAAAATTTATCTTGAGTGACATTCAGAACCCCATATCCTCGTAAGACTTTAGCAACTTCTCAATACAGGCTTAGTAATCTGGTATGCGTGTGCTACCATGGAAGCCACTACAGACTGACTTGAATGCTTCCCATACTCTCAGTTCCTTTAAGTTAAGAAGCTCCTCAAAATCAGTATCCTTCAGCACTCTCGGATCTGAGGTCCGACAAAGAAGACCTGGGAACACAGTAGACATGTGTTGGAATGCATTCACAAAATTCTTCATCAAACCAAGCTTGATGTGAAGAGGAGGAAGAAGCACCTTATTCATGCCCACCAGAGGATTCTCCTTGAGGCTGTGTTCACCAGGAACAAAAGTGCTTCTAGACCCCCAGTCTTTCTGCTTGTAATGCTGGGATACAGCTCGACTATCCCAGAGACAGAGAAAGCAACAGTACTTTGTGAAGCCCGCTTGCATACCCATAAGAAGACCAATGACCTTATTTGTTCCGATTCCTGAAACTGGTGATCCTTACATCTTCCTGGACTAGGTTCCACTGTTTAAGCCGAGAAGCCAAGAGCTCTGACTGCTGTTTTGACAGATACAAATCACGAGCAAGATCATTCAGGTCTTCTTGCGTGATCCAGTGTGGCTCATAAACACTCGTTCCTGAATATGTAGACTCAATATCTTCCAAAGATATTCACTCGGCAGAATCCTTCCTTGAAGGCATTTCTTCATCTGATAAAGAAAGAAGATCCTTATTTACTAGAGGTGTAGGTACAGGAAGATCATCTGAATGGGGAACGGGTCTCATAGCAGATCGAAGGTTGGGATATTTGATCTTTTTCCTAGAAGATGCATTGAAACCAGTTATATTAGTTAAACAAAAATAACAATCAACTGCGTGGTTTCGCGGCTCTCTCCAAATCATCGGGACTGCAAAGTTGAAAGCCGCTTTCTTGCCATTAAGCCATGCAGTTAGTCCATTGTAGCAGGGTTTACAACAGATGTGTGGAGCCCAAAACTTGTCCTGGTCACCAATCTTACAGTCAAAATAGTGAAAGTAGGCGGTTCTGAGGAAGGAAGTGATTGTTCGACGCTGTGCAACTATTGTGAAGTCCCCACACACGTAGCAGAAAGAATTGGTTTTGTTGAGGCATCCTCGACATTTTGACATGCTTGAAGTCATTGGAGAATCTGAAAATATAACAAAGTAAAACTAAATGTGCATTTGAAAATATAATACTAATATTTAGTAACCCAAAAAATGTGTAATACGATACTTGAGGGACACCAACCTCCTGCGCCACCTGCGAGACAACCTCTTCCAATGACTGCCAGAATGTGGATTGAGATCTGCAGCTTTAACTGTCAAAATCCGTCTTGATATATAACTATATATATATATATATATAATGTAATGCTATCACTTACATTTAGTGGATAATAACTAAAAAATAAGCCATAAGTCTCACAATATTAGAATTAACCCTGAATTCATATACGCCTTTATGTACCGTATATGCACAAAATGCACATTACGCATATCTAAAAAACTAGAGGTGATGAGTTAAAAGGGATTTCAAATTTGAATTCAGCACCCTCAAATTAGGTAAAAACGGGTATTTTTGTGCTTGTCTCAATTTCTTTGTAAGTAAAAGTAAAGTTGGCCACCATAGTCAAGGGTGACCCGAAGGCACCTTTTTCGATAGCTACTACACCAAGGTGTTGGGGAGGACGCTACTCCTTTCCCTGGATTTCTCCACTTTACCCTTGATCCGTACCTTATAATCCTGAGTGTTAAGCAAGGAGGCATCAAGTACCATTTTTAAAGTCTTTGGTATGACTCGACCTGGGATTGAACCCAGGTCTCCCGGGCCATTGGAGAACACTCTAACCATTACACCAATGTCCTGTATTATTTCTTTGTAAACCAGTGTTATCTAAGCGCATTTTAAGTGTATTTTTCTAGAAAAGGTCTCGCTATAATGTGATGTTTTTTGTGGAGTTACATTCACACATAAATAAACATACTAGACGCCCCGTGAATAAGTTGTATTCCTTTAGAGATAGAGGTCCATGATTGGTGCTTCTATTTAGAAAGGAATGAAAGATCCATTTTACCTTTGAATTCTACAATTATAAGAGATGTTCCAAGTGGTTGCCATTAAATTCCAGACATCTATGTATACTGTTTAGGCAATGGTTTTTGGGCGGACTTTTTCTATATGTACATATATAGTCAATTTGTGGTATATCAACCTTTGTTGAATTATTTAATGCCAATGTCTGGTTTTTATAATTAATTATAGGGTTTCTAGTAATTAATGATAATAATTCTAAACAATTTAAAATTTCAAATTAACTAATACTTATAAGTAATACACAACTTTATAGTTCAAGTCAGCGTCCAAGTGGTGCATCCATACAGTTGTATGGACACAACCGATGCTTAGAAAAAGTTGCGTTTTATTTTGTCGGATAGATATGACCGATAGCCTATCGATAGCTGTCCATGCTTTGGCTATTCGCGTATTGATGTCATTTTCCGTTGATGAGATGCTGCTTCCGAGGTAGGTGAACTTGTCAACTTGTTTCAGAGAACCGCCATTTAGTGTGGAGATATCGCCTCTTTGATTAAAGGTCATCGAGAAAAACCTTGACGGCAATTGCACAAGGATGCTACGGGCTATATTAAACATCCCATAAAACAGCAGATGTACGGTCACCTACCTCCCATCTCAAAGACGATCCAAATTAGACGAAATAGACATGCGGAACACTGCTGGAGGAGTAAGGACAAACTCATAAGCGACGTTCTCCCATGGATCCCTTCACACGGACGTGCAAGTGTAGGACGACCAGCAAGAACTTATCTACAACAGCTCTGTACAGACACAGGTCGGAAGACTTGCCGGAAGCGATGGACGATAGAGACGGATGGTGAGAGAGAGAGAGAGAGTCGGGCAAATCTGTGCTAGCTGGACGACATGATGATGATGATGATTCAAGAAATTATCTTTATTTAATAATCATTTGTTTGCGCACATTTATATGGTTTATATAAACCGGCTAATTAACCTAGTGGGTAGAGTGTTTGCCAATTGTCCAGGAGACCTGGGTTCAATCCTAGGTCGCGTCATACCAAAGACTTTAAAAATGGTACTTAATACCTCCTTGCTTAACACTCAGCAATATAAGGTACGTATCGAGTGTAAAGTAGAGCAATCCAGGGAAAGGAGTAGCGCCCTTCCCTACACCTTGGTGTAGTAGCTATTGAAAAAAGAAGCCTTCTGGTCGCCCTCGACTACAGTCGCAAACTTACTTTACTTACATGGTTTCAAGTATTCCTATCAAATACTAATAATTTATACCACCCGGTCGGATGGGGTAGTAGAATACGCCTATTGCACCTATGTAGAGGATTAAGACCCTTTACACCTACTAGTGTTCTGGGTATGACACTAAACAGCATCTGATGGTGAGGCTCAAGTCCTGAAACATTGGGGAATGTTGATTATCCTTTCATTAACATTCCTCCTTGGTCTGCTCTGACTCGAAGTGGGATCCTATCTATGACTCAAAAACTGTTCAATCATTTACTAAAGAGTATTATTAGTTAATTAAAAAACTACAGCTGTGTTCAAATTATTGGTATTAGTTAGGAATACTTGATTAATTGAATCACCAATGTTAAATAGCAATACTCGAAACCATTAAATTGTGGGCAAACAAATAATCTCTTATAATTCATTTAAAAATTAATTTACCTACATACTATTCACTTATAGCTTATATATATATATATATGTATATATATATATATATACGTTAAAATGAATAGGTCCACAAGGGGATTTATTTTCAAGTTATTTCTCTTCAACCATACTGTAAACCAACCAACCAACCTTTGTAGATGTGAAATAACAATACAAAATATGACAAATATTCAGATGATGCTGATCACGATCTTATTTTGCGGTCATTTTTTAAAAACAATGTCAAGAATGAGAATATTTATGTCACTGGGTTCTTGATAGGAACCACTTTGTGTCTACCAAACATCTCGACAGATATCAGCAGCGTTGAGCGAAAGTCAGTCGATATCATCTATTTTCTATCATCTCCACGCTATTGGTTAACAAAATGTCCAAATCTCTTTCCTGATTTTAAGAGTCAGGTGTCTTAAAAGAGAAGTAATTACTGTTTACTCTATCTCCATTAGATAAGTGTGCAAATACTTATATAACTTTTAGATAAAACGAAAAGGAAATACTTCATAGATTTACCACTGAGTTAAAAACGTTTCCAAGCTTTAACATCAAAAGATATCCTTTAAAAAATTAACAATTTCTGGGATTTTGTCTTTTAGTCAATCACACATTTTTTTTGTGGAATTTCAACAAACAATCTTGTGCTATGATAATATAGGTTACCTCCCCTTAATTTGCAAAAATTCCCAGAAGGAATGGAAGAGTCTATTTATCTGGTAATAATAGGCAAGATCCAAAATAGATGCAAAATTTTATTTGGACATCAAGGCAGAGGCTAAACGCAGACTGAACCGAACAGACGTCTTTTTATTGCTGCATCAAGACAGGAAACATTGGAAGAAGTTTGAACGCCTCCAAATAAGAGTTACTACTCATTTTAACTGATTTAACATTAGTTTTCTCAAGTTGGGACATTTAACTGTAAAAAGGAATATGTTCTGCAAATCTTTTTTTTTTTATTTCTCTGCAGACAAATTTACGCACAAATTTGTATAGACGTATATTTCTAAACAAGTCCAGTCATCCTGTTTACTGATTCTTTTTTACAGTTTTTATAAGGAGTCGATATAATTTCCATACAACACTGGCCAACAATATATTCACTACGGAGTTAAAAATGTATATTTTGGACTAAATTGAAAGATTTGATTTCAAAAAGTGTTGTTGGTCCCACATAAGCCTAAACCACGATGAACAAATCAACTGTATAAAACGCGTAGCAATACATGATTTTAACCGAACTAGAGACTCTAAAAAATTAACAACAATTCCTGGGACTAACTCTTTTACTTAATCAGATACCAAATATATTAATCAAATACTTTTATTTTTGTGAAATTTCAAAAAATATCTTTGGTTACAATGGTCAACAAAGATTTACTACAGAGGAAATAATGTCTGTTTTAGACCATTTTGAATGAGTTGATTCCAAATCAGTTCTTTGAATTATTCAAGCACGTCAGGATTTTTGTAGAATGTATATCATATAAAACTAGTGGACACGTAAACAGACCCCCTTCTACACTTGTACTTCGAATTTAGTTTTATTGACAAAGCAATGATATTCGATCGTTGAAAATTCTAACACCTAAAAATAAAATGATACAAAACTGAAAACAAATCTAAGTCTGTTGGCTAGGCTTAGAATACATTGACTGTATCCCCTGCAGAGGAATTATATTCTCCCTCGTAAAGAAATGTATGGCCCAATCAGTTAGGGCTACAGAATACACCGATTGCATCTCTGCAGAGGGCTAAGACTCCCCAACGTGTATCCTGTACATGACACTAAACAATCTGATGGTGAGGCTCCAGTAATGCTGGCGCTTTGGGGAATGCGGAGTACCCCTTTATTGCCATCACTCCTGGTTTCACACTGGCCCAGAGTGGTCGTATCTAATAAGGTCATATCTATGGGCTAAATAGTACTAAACAGTGTACTTATGCAAAACTGAATTGTTAGAAATAGAACTGTATGTATAAAAATGGATTAGTCGTTAAATAACCTAAAATGGATGGTATGTCGTAAAACCAAACCAAACCAAAGAAATAAATGCCCTGTGTAGGACTCTAAACTGCATCTTATGATGAGGCTTTACTTCTCCAGATCTGGGGAGTGTAAAGTACCCCTTCGTTGTCATTACTCCAAGATCCACTCTGACACTATGCATCAATCATGTGTATTCGATAAGAACACTTGAAACCATACAACTGAGTAATTGTTTTGTATAGGAATAGAGGCGTTCTTTAAACTTGCTATGACAACCGGTCTTGAAATCTGGGGAGAGTAGAGTAATGTTTTATTACCATTACTACCAGATCCACTCTGCCCCTTAGAGGTAGTACCTATTAGGGTACCATCTATGTATCAAATAGATCGTGAAAAAAAAACTCTATGAAGAGAAGAAAGAACTACAAAAAATATAAATATGAACATACAGTGAACGTAATTCCCTAACCTTTTTGCATAAATCAACTCTTGACGGCTTGAAATGCCGTTAAAATCAATCAATTATGAAAATGAACATTTTCATTAGACTCTTGATCAGAGAATTGATGTCTGACTGCAAGTTCTGAGATTTATTGAATCCACTTGACGGCATGCAATTGATTCGTATTGATAGTAAAGACCTTTCAGTACGACAAAGAATGGAATCGCATTGCATTTTCGTCTCAAATATTTCCATCTAATCTGGATGAGATAAGTGATGAGCAGGGAGAAAGATTTCAACAAGATATTTCAATGGTGGAAATTAGATATTAAATACGGTGAGTGATGACTATTGTTTTCTTTTTTACAGCCAGAAACCAGCATCTCCCAAAATGTCTCCGATGCGATTTACTAATCGTTAAGATGAATATATCAGTGGACATGTTCTATTACTTACTAAGAGACTCTTTTCTTAATGAAATTCTAATTTTTTAAAATTGATGTAATACGATGAAAATAATATTTAGTGAGTTTGAAAGGAAGGGCATTTCATCCTCATCTCGATTTTCCCACCTAAACCAGGGGAGATAAATGGTGATCATAGAGAAAGATTTTACCAATATATTTCGGTGATGGAAGGTAGATACATCGATGGGTAACCACTGCTGGTTCCTACAGTAGAAGACCAGCACCTCCCACAAGGATGAGAGTGTCTCAAGCACTTTTGAACACCTTAACCAATATATCAAGGGCACATTTTTTTTTTTTTTTTACTTAATGAAAGAATTTCTTTTGCTTGTTGAAATTGATATTTTTATAAATTGATTTTATAAGATATAAATAGGAAAATATGATATAATGAAGTATTTATTGAGTATGAATACACAAGTTTACTTTTTAATGAGATGATATGATATATGATAGGGAGAAAAAGATAAACGGGCGAAAGATATATACATATATATATATATGGTGGAGTTGATGGCTATTATTTTTTTAATAAATAATAAATAATGAACTACTCCAAATTTATTTGTTCTCCGTCCCACCACCGGACAAGTATGGCACAAGGCCTTTTTAAAAGCGGGTCCGGACGCAGGGCCGCAGCCCACACGTGCCTGGCAAAATCCAAAAATACCTTCGGCCCCGTCGGAACCCCCCAAAGGGGGCGCCCCAGAGGCCAGGAAACAAACAACAAACAATTGGTGAATGAATAAAACAATTTTTAATGGTAGTAGATAAACTATTCCAAATATATATATCTTTCATCAGTTTATCTTTTTCTACATATATTTTGTCTGATTTATTTTATTTCCACTCACAATATATGATATAGCATACGGAGTAACAGTGCGTATAAAACATTTAAGCGCTGATAACTTGGTTGCATATAATCTGTATTCGTAGAAATTTCATAATATCTTTTAAGATATGAAATATACACATCGAATTTAGCTTGATCTAGTCTACTTCGAATATCATTACAACAAACGCACTTGTTTCTATGCGAAAAAATTAACTAAGTAATTAAACTGATTATATCTTTAGCAATATAGATAGTGACACCAACGAACTCAATTTAGTAGACAAAGGATATCAATTCACGCCGAGAGCATAGCTTCCTGTCTGCTCATTCTAGTTAAACAAAGATGAGTCTATTTAGTTGTCAGATGGTTGACCATTTAGACATTAGAAGAAATCTGAAGCCTGTGAGTCAGACTAAGCAAAGCATTGTAAATTACAAACATATTACGTTATTATGGAATTATATGGACTGTAAACAATAAGTAAACGGTCTTAAATCAACTTACTCGTTTTGGTTTGGTTTCTTTGTTTAATGGCATATCAACTTTTGTAGGTTATTTAATGCCAAAGCCTTTCCACTAGAAGAACAGTAGTGATACTATTTAACCCATAACTCGGAGGATAAGGGGGCTCATACCTTTCCCAAGGGTATTAGTCCAAAAGTGAACGTAATAGCGCGATTGGAGTTTGAACGATTACTACAATTTCGCAGTCCATTGCTTTAACCATTACACCACGAGGCCACCCATTTACTCGTTTTGTAAATTTTGGTCGTGCGAGTGCTATTCATGTAGATAGTCTTGAAGGAGCCAATCTTTCTCCATGTCTAGATCTGGTTTGTATTCAGAGTTTTTCTTTTCCTAGACCAATGTCCATACAAGGTTTACGAGACCAGTCTGTCTTGCTATTTATCCATAACTAGAAAGAGAATGGTTGGATTAATACTTTTCCTATTTCACCGCGTGGAATGCAAAAACCTCGTTCAGGATTTGAATTCTAACAGCCGCTTTCTATGAGTATAATCGTTACACCATGAGCTCTTCACATAAAGTAAGAGGTGATCCCCCGTGGTGAAGTGGTTAACGTGCTGGACTGTGACTTTTTGTAAGCGAGTTCGAACACCAGTCGCGCTATAACGTTCACTTTCGGACTAATAACCTTGGGAAAGGCTTGAACCCTCTTATCCTTCTCGGCTATGGGGTAAATAATACCACTGTTGTTCTTCTACTAGGATATCTTTGGCGTTAAATAACCCACAATTAAACAAAGAAACCAAACAAAATTTATATAAATTCTAAAACATTAAATGATAAAACTCAGATAGACGCATATATTTCTTGGCAAATCATGAGTATAATAAAGTTCTACTTGATTAATCTTGCTTGGAAACCTAATTCAAAGAAGTGACTCGTTTCAATACAAAAGAATTCCCTAAACCAAGTAATCACGAACTCAGCAACACACTGATTATATTTATAGCATTAACAGCATTAGCAGTAGCAGCCAGCTCAAATTCGTATAAGTCTCATCTTTTGAAATCTTACCCAGAAACTAATATTCATTTGTGTAAAGAGGACTCCTTCACTAAACCAATTTGAATGCTTTGTACTACAAGAAAGTCACAAGTTTCAAGACGAACATATTTACTAAACTGAATAATTAAACTGGCTATATTCATTGCAGTATTAACAGTGATATGAGCAAACACGTATTAGTCTGAAAATTATACGAATCAGATCAACCGTAAAGTATATATAAGATATAAAACCTTCAATGATAAAACTTATATGTATATGTATATATCATTTGTAAGAATTTTGGAACGCCAGTAGAACAAATTTTATTCTACTTCACATAATAGAAATATTTAAAAATAAACTGCCACTGCCGCTTTGTCTCAACTTGGTGATATAAACAAGCCTCACTTTGGTGATAAAATCAAAATAATAATTTATTTTAAATATTAAACAGTTTTAATTAAGAAATAAATATACACATTACCTTGATAATGGTTCTGATAAGAACCGAAAGTACTCGGCTTATCATAAATGACTTCTTAAGAGAAATCATTCATGAATTTCAAGATCATAACATAAAAAACAAACAAACAAAAAATAAAACAAAACAAAATATTTGGACGCTTGAAAGAAAAAAAAAAATTAAAAAATTAGATAAAAAGTATTCCATTTTTTTTAACCAAACCTTATTAAACATATATATATATATATATATATATATATATATATATATATATATATATATACGCTCCCCCTTGGTGAAGGAATTAACGGCTGCCACTCATGTAATACAAAGCTCTTTGTATGAATTGAGCCCTCTGGTATCCGGAAAGGCAAAATATAAACAAGGGAAATCTACTACATAATGCTTTATAATTCCCGAGCTGACGTATGTCGACTGAGAGCTGAGCGGTATGATACTACGTCTAACGTAAAGTTGGGCGGGTTTCAATCCCAGTTTGAAGCGTCTAGCGTGTCTAGTCCCACTGATGAGTTTTGATACAACGAAACAATTTGTCTGTGGATGACAATATACATATATATATATATATATATATATATATATATATATATATATATAAGTAAAAATAAAGTTAGTGACTGTAGTCGTAGGCGACCCGAGTGCACTTATTTCAATAGCTACTAGGGGAAGGCGCTTCTTCTTTCTTTGAATTGCTTCACTTTACCCTTGATATCTACCATATAATGCTGAGTGTTAAGCAAGGAGACATCAATTACCATTTTTTGAGTCTTTGGTATGACTCGACCTGGGATTGAACCCCAGTCTCCCTGCCATTGATGAACACTCTACCCTCTAGTAAAATATATATTATCATCATATCGCATTATAGGAGGACGTTTTCTGACTCTCCCTCACCATCCGTCCTTATTGTCTATCGGTTTTGGCAGATCCTCTAGACTGCTTCCAGTGTCCGCACAGACTCCATTAGATAACGTCGCTTATGAGTTTGTCTTTTTTTCTCCTGCAGTGCTCAGGATATCTCATTTGTCTTACTTGGGTGGTTTGTGAAATGGGCGGTACGTGGTCGTGCAGCTGCTTTTTTATGGGGTGTTGGATCCAGGATTTGTTCAAAAAGCACGTGGCATTCTCTCGTAGTTCCTATCTAGCTTTCTCCCCATGCGTTTTGTTATAGTCCATGTAGTGCTTCCATACACTAGTACTTACACAGTCACAGCTTGGGAGAAACACATCCAGATCTGTGTACCGACCAACACTGCCGACCGAAGTGTGTCCCGGCACTCTCTGGGAGGAAATCTCCCCGAAAGTGAATTGGTTTAGTATCTATGAAAAAAGAAGGGATCATAATCGTGTAGATAGGTCACCATAACAAATACACAGATCTATCTATCTATCTATCTATCTATCTGTTTTTGAGCGGAAACCAGAGTGCTCAAGTTCCAGTAAAAAATAGCGGATAAATCTTTCGCTTTTCTCTCTCTCTCTCTCTATATATATATTCTCTATCATATGTATATAGTTATATATGAGGGTCATTCAAAAAGTTTTTAGCATTATCAAGAAAGAATTGACATAGCCATATATTTTTGTCCTCTAAGATTAGAAAAATTAATTTAGATTTTTGTTTTTATTTCTGTACAGGTGAAACTCATACAAAGATGAGAAGTGTGCGACAAATCTCAAAATTTTGGTTGGAGCTTAGAAATTTTTGAACAGCCGTAGAATGCTGTATTACCAATACTCATCACTCTTTAATTATAAATATAGCAAAGTAAATTTTATATATATATATATATATATATATATATATATATATATGTGTGTGTGTGGGGGGGCTGGACACTTATTGTTAAATATTGTTATAAAAGTAAAAGTAAAAAGTAAAGTTGGCGACCTTAGTTGAGGGTGATCCGAAGGCTCCCCTTTCAATAGCTACTACTCTGAGGTGTAGGGGAAGGCGCTACTCCATTCCCAGGATTGCTCTACTTTACCATTGGTCCTCATCTTATAATGCTGAGTGTTAAGTAAGGCAGCATCAAGTACCATTTTTTGAGTTTTCGGATTGAACCCTGGTCTCCCGGACCACTGGCGATCACTCTACTCATTAGGCCAATATCCTGGTACAATATTGTAATAATAAAAAAGAATTAATTTTTTTGTAAAAATGATAGTAAATTTTTGTAAAAAATTAAGGCAAATCTAAACTAACAATAAATGCCGAAAAAAACAAAGCAAAAAGCAGGGATCAGTTTTTGAAAATTACCAACATATGTACAAATCACGCATCTTTATTGTACGAAGATGGGCTGAAAAGTTCCTATAATGACGTCATAACTCTTATTGATTACTTTATTGACCAATCAGATCCAAGTACTGCAGTAGCGATGAAAGACGTTTGTGGACCTTGAGAAGGACGATATTAAAACGGAAACCTCCTTTTGTCACAATCCATGAGTGCATCCGGGTCAACCTTTGGACTTTTTAGCAGACCGTTGTATGCAAACTATATAGCATTAAATGATAAAGCTTTCTTTCCTTCTTTCTTTTCTTTTCTTTCACACACACAATTTTATAAAATATGAAATCGCAGCAAATTTCTACGAAAAAGCTGACAATTTTTTCTAAAAATTGAAAATATATAGATAGATCCCATATATTTATTGGATATAAAAGTTGATACTGAATAGAAACTATAAAGTCTTATATGACAAAACTCAGATATATACATACATTTATTATTACAACAGGAATATTGAAAAGTTTTAGTTGACAAGGCTAACTTAGAAGCTTGACACATTAAGAGAGCCACAAGGAATTCAATTACTTAAGCAATCACACTCTTAGTTACGGACTGAATATATTTATAGCAGCGGCAGTAATAGAAGTAGTATTAACAGACACTGAGATTCGTACCTCGGGTTTTGTAAAATTTAAATAAAATGTTTCAAAATTAATCAAAATATGATGCTCGTCGGTATATTTCATTGTGAAGAATGTCAGCGGCCAAACTGAGCGAAATTGGTTTGTGTAACTTTAAGCTACAGTTCCAGATGTGAAATTTCTGATATTCAGACAATCCTGCGGTAGCCATTTTGAATATTTGTGGACCCAATGCATATGATATCAGGGAACCCTCAAGAAAATTAGATTAAAACTTTTAAACAATATACAGTTTTAAGGGCTGCTTTCTATCAATTTTAAGAGCTTATAACAGAAAAAATGTCTAAATTTAATTTCCAGAATGTTGATAACTCAGATTAGAAGGTATTTAAAGAAAGAAAATAAATGAAAGTCATAAATATCAGAGATGTATCAAAATTGATAATTGAGTGAGTCAGAAGTTTTACAACATTTTGGAAGTAGGTGCTTGTCTGTGGCGGGTAGATCTCGTGACCGAAGCAGATCAAGCCGTGGCAGCTACGCGCTGTTGTTGGTAGTATCGTGGTAGTTGGTACGCTGACATGTTGTTCATTACTTTACATGTGATATGAAAGTTGCACAGATGAATGTGTAATATAGTCTAATTTGGGTTCGGACCAGGCCTTAACGGCGCGGAAGCGACCAAAAAAAAAACAACATTTGTTGGGTAAAAGGTAAAAGCATAGTTCACAATGCTGTAACCTGACGGTGGAAGAAATTTCACCCTGGCTGCAAGAACCTTGACGATTAGATAAGGTCACGTAGGCCGAAAACCGTGGATTTCGATGTTGGGCTCTAAGCCATAAAGGCAAATCAAGCTTGTAGCATCAAGCGAGCTCAGTATTTCACAGTCCAGTGTGGTTCGTCACCACCACTATCTCGACAAAAGCATATCGACTGTGTCTTATGTTACCAAAATATTGCAAAACTTTTGACTCATACGTGTATATTTACCTAACCCCTCTATCATGGATAAGATATGACACAAGGTCAACTTGTTAAGCGTATTACAACCGGTTAGAATTAAGAATTTCTGTGACCGGTTTGCAAAAGAACACAGTCTACCCTACTATTTACTTATAGTTTGTGAGGGGAAGAGAAAGATTCAGGTCTTCTGAAAAGAATTACTTTGAGTTGTTTGTTCGGTATGTGTAGTAAAATTCCATCTAATATCTTTTCTTTTATTTCTTCTTTCCATATTTTTTCTAGAATTATCTGTCCTTCTGCTTTCTCATTCACGGCCTCTTATTTTCATATCTGTAAGTGCTCAATACCATTATTTCTTCTTCTTCTTCTTCTTGATTGTAATTTTTTTATCTTGTATTGCAAACATTTCTCCTCCCTTCCACTTCTCCTTCTTTGAACTCTTTTTCCTTTTCTTCTAACTTCAGTCACTTTTCCTTTTCTTTATCTTTTATTTTCCCGCCCGGCATTCTTCTTCTTCTTCTTCTTCTTCTTCTTCTTCTTCTTCTTCTTCTTCTTCTTCTGTTCTTAATGTAGTAATCTATCCTCTCATTGACTTTTTTCTGTCTCCTTTTTCTCTTTGTTTTTCTTCTTTTTTGTATTATATTGTTGTTTCTTTTCTCTCCCCTTTCGCATTCTCTCATTTTTGGACCTGCTTTACATTTATTTTTACACCTTATCCTCTTACTTCCCTCCTCAGACTTCTTCCATTCGCACAATTTCTTCTTCTTCTTCTTCTTCTTCTTCTTCTTCTTCTTCTTCTTCTTCTTCTTCTTCTTCTTCTTCTTCTTCTATTAAAGATTCAACCAACTCCACCACGGGGAGAATGTGAAACAAAGTCAGTTTTTAAACAGAATATTTACTTAACCAACCTCTCCCCAACCATGGGAAGAATGTGGCACAAGGTCATCTTTAGCGGAGTACTGCTGGTTTGAATTCTCTTCTGTAAATCTAGAGAATCTCTTTATGGCTATAACTACCTGGTCAACTCTGACCTGAAATGATAGAACCTGTTAGAGTCCCATTTAGGGCTCAAATATTCAGGTTTTGGTTTAGATTTTTTTGAATAGATTAGATTTTTTTAAATAGCATATCAATCTTCATGGGTTATGTAATGCAGAAGCCATCCTTGAAGAAGTATAAAAAAATTCAACCTTTCCAAAATGCACTTAATAGCACGACTACAGTTCGAACTCGCTTACAACCATGTCGCTGTCTCCCAAGTTAACCAAACGCCTCGAAAATTTCCCCGAATCAAATAGGTCTGTTTAAGATTATTTGAATTCGATTGAAATACTATATGTCATATAATTGTAAATCATTTGTATTAAGAATAGTTACTTGAAGTTATAATTATTTACTAAACCGGCTCAGTGGCCTAGTGTGTAGAGTGTTCGCCAATAGTCTGGGAGACCCGGGTTCAATCCCATGTCGCGTCATACCAAAGACGTTAAAAATGGTACTTGATACCTCATTGCTTAACACTCAGTAATATAAGGTACGTATCAAGGGTAAAGTGGAGCAATCTAGTGAAAGGAGTAGCACCCTACCCCACACCTTGGTGTAGTAGCTATTGAAAAAGCACCCTTCGGGTCGTCCTCGACTTTATTATCATTAGCTACTTGAAACCATATAGCTGCATGCAAACAAATGACTCTTATTAAATAGAAATAATTATTTAAAACCATATTATCATTATTATTAGTGAGGAATACTTGAAACTATATAGCTATTAGAAATTTATTTATATCAGATAGAAATACTTGATATAATATAAGTGTGTGTAAAAAATCTTTTTAAAAATTACACAAAAATGTACGATGAATGCAATTCCCTAACCTCTCGGCATAGAATAACTTAAGACATGTTGGCATACCGTTAAAATCCGCCTTATCTTACCGATCTATTTTCAGGAAAACGGCAACCGATACTTAGGGTACAATAACGCCGTTTTCAGTCTCAACACTATCATTTGAAATTGGTCTTTTGCTTGCAATCAACATATAGGGTAAGGAGGTTGCACCTAATGCAATGCTGTCGTCTATTTTATTTCATTGTTGAGAATAGGAGCCATAAATTCCGGATAAATTGGTTTGCGTAACCTAAAGAGACAAGTCTAAATGTAAATGTTCTTATGTTCATTTAATTATAAGGAGGCCATCTTGAATATTCAATGAGCTTTAGTGCCATAATTCACATTATAACAGGTAGACTGCTGGAAAAGTTAGGCACCTTAAAACGTATTGTTTGTTGGGCTTCTTCTTACTTCTTCCTTTGCTGTGGAATCCAGTTTTATTCTACTAATAAATGACATTTTTTTAGCTTAAATATAAAACTACTGAACTTTCAGTTAAATTTCCTTGGTTTTAGTTACAAAAACTAACCATATTATTTTACTGTTTGCTTAGGAAAAATCAAAACGGCTTTCGAAGAACAAGCTCAACAAGATCCGAGATTCAATCCGTCGAATCTTCGGAGTATGTGCAACAAATCTCGAGGTAACAGAATTGTTTGTTCTCACCGTGACGTAGTTGGACTGCGACGTCGCTGTAAGTGAGTTCGAACTCCAGTCATACTATGGCGTTCACTTTCAGACAAATACTCTTCGGTCGGGAGACTCCGTATCGTACTGCCTAAAATGCTGGACTGCAAAATCGTAGACAGCGAGTTCGAACTCCAATCACGCAATTAGGTTCACTTTCGGACTAATACCCTGAGAGAGAGTATGGGTCCCGCTTATCCCCACCCCCAGGAATGGATAAGGTAATACCACTGCTATTCTTCTAGAAGGTTGATATGCCATTAAAGTAGGAAACCAAACCAAACCAAACCAAAACTAATACCCTTATTAAAGGGATGAAACTCCTTATTCCATTTAGCTATGGGTTAATTAGTACCACTGTTGTTCCATAAGGGTGATTTTGGCATGAAATTACCCACAAAAGTTGATATACCATTAAAAAAGAAAACAAACCCAACCATTAGATTGCTTTGCTGTTAGAATCAAAATTAAATTAAAAGATCACCACCTCCGAAAAATGTAAAAATTTCTCAGCCAGCGTTTTTTGTTTATTATTAGGTTTATAAATCGAATTTTGTAATTGGTTGTTTTGCTTTTTTGTTTAATGGCATATCCAACTTTTGTTGATTATGCGTAATGGTTATCGTCGCATATATCAAGCCGAGGTGAGGGCAAGCTGTGTTACCATTTTTTTATCTGACTCCACTCTGAGGTGATTCTATTTTTACCCCACGTTGTCTCGTCGATGTAACTCCTTGAACAAGAAGGCCCCAAAAGAATTATTCGAAAGAAAATAGCAACAGATAGGAGACGAAGACGTTTTTCTTTATTTTTCCTTTATTTCCTGGGTTCAACAAGCATTCAATGGGTGAGGGAATTTTCCCTGAATACAATTGAAATAGTCAAATCCTCCAGTCAAGTTGTTTAAAGATACGTTAATCGTTTCTCGGTATAAATGTGTCCTCATTTGTTATTTTAAAGCTTTAATAACGTATTAGTCGCTTTTAGGATTCTGTCAAAGTCCAGCGTTTGAGTTCGAAGTTCGATAGGTCCATTTCATAGTTTTTTATATTTTGGAATTCTGTTAACCGAGACGGGTGCTACTAGTGAAAGTAGTAGCCAAAGTGTCGCCAAAGACGAACGCGTGGCGTCCTACACTAGTTAGCAAGGTGTTGTCACTCCGCTGGTCACTGCTGAAAAAGAATGAGCTTCCTACTTTTGTCGGGAAGTCCCTTTTTCTTTACGCATGCGTCGCCCCTTTTTCCTCTCAGAGCCCTCTGGGAGTTTCAGCGTATTTTAATAATTTTCCTTTTTAATTCAATTTAAATTATTTATTTATTTATTTATTAATTCCCTACTAACTCAAATCAGTGACTCGAGTTTAAATTCTGGTCGAAGTTGTTTATGTTTCATTTTGCACATGTGACCTTTGTAAAATTATGAATCCATTTCTTCTTTTCCCGGTTTACCCTTACCGTAACCCTTACCTATGGTTGGGATGAAATCTGCAACCTCTAAATAATTCACAAGTACTTTCCAACCAAACGCCTTATCCACTGCGCCATGTGTCCTTGACCTGGATTAAATAAAGGTTTCAATTCGAAGTTCTGTGTAGGTTACCAAGTTTGAAAGGAAACACTTGAAAAAGGCCGGAGGCTATATCGTCGAAAACGTTGTGAGTATAACTATGAAGATCAAATATTCTGATGAAAATTATCAAGCTACATCTCAGAAATTTAGACAAATAATGATTATGGTATTTGCCCGACTTCATATCAAGTCAGGATTTTGATTATTTTATGGTGGGGAGCAACTCACAAACCAAGAGACACGTGGTTATTACAAAAATACTTGGTATCGTCGGCAATTCTCAGGTGCCTAAATATTAGCTCAGCTCTGCCAATCGGGGTGAGGAAGGCCTCCTAGGTCAAGGTGATCAGCGTAAGAACATCTATCTAGGGCGAATGCCAGCTTCTCCCAGTAAACATAAATATGTTAATATATGTTACTTTTAACACATAATAACGTAATGGGTATTGTCATGGAAACTGAAATTGGCATCTCGAGTCCGAATTCTGAAAGAGGCTATCTACTATTCACACAGCGCTAATGCCCTTGGTAAAAGCCTGAATCCATGATCTTGTGTCATTTTCTGCTTTTGACGAAATGGTTCGGTAAATACGTACTAGATTTACACGTTAGTCATATAAAGGAAGGGTAGTCCCCATGGGGTAGTGGCTAACGTCCTGAACTGTGACAGTGTAGTAAGCAAGTTCGAATTCAGTCGTGCTATGACGTTCACTTTCGTTCACTTGGGAAAGGCATGAGCCCCTTATCCCTCCGGCTATGGGCTAAATAGACTTATTGGTGTTCTTCCATGAGGATGACTTTAGCTTTAAATTACCAACGACGGGTAATAACATTTTTTAACAAACATAATCAAACCATATGAAGGAGAAGTTAATTTAAAGTTTCTTTCCTTTTAAGATGTTCCGGAAATCTCTTGAAAATTTTACCTTTCTTAACGTTGTAAACAGGTGAACTAGTTATTAGTTAAATCTTTGCGCAAATATAACTGTTCTACGGTTAGTTAAGGTGGAGATTCTTTTTAAATATATATAAGTGACTGATCCGGGTGGAGATAACTGTGGTTGAATTCACCACACGTATAGAGGTAAATTTATTAATTTCTAAACAATGTCTTGTTAAATTTGCGCGAGAACGTATGTTTTTTTTTGCATTATTTTTCTTCCTCAATCACGGATGTATTTTACGCCATATGCAATTTCCTGGCATCCAATTTGTTTTCTTGATTAAAATCAAATTTTCTTGATAAAAGATTTTCTTGTGATTATATTCTAAATTCCTCGTTTAGGGTTTATTGTGAATATTTTTATATTCTTTTTAGGAAGAATATAAACGCTTCACCACATTAATCTCAACTGTTATTCTTTTCTAACGTCTCGGGGAATACAGAATTTATTCGGGAAAATATTGGGAAAATGTTGTGGAATGACGTGATAAAGTTGATTTGGGGTTTTCCATTTCTTTTTCGCAAATCAGCCTAACTTTTTGCTCCAAATTCTGGGTGCATGATATTTAGGAAATATGCATTCATTTTCTCTTCGGTTATTCAATAGCTCAGATTATAATATCGAAAATAAAATAGATCTAATTAGCCGTAACTCTAATACAAATCAATAAAATTTATTGACCTACATACTGTCATATACTAACAAGTAGCATATAACAAAGTGTATTAAATATGTTACACATAAAATATGTTACAATGTGTTACAATTAACATAGATAATATATGTACTGAGAAAAAATATGTTCAGACAGTTACATATAATTTACATTTATGAAAAAATAATATATCTGCAAACACGCCTGAAGACTAAAATAAATTTTATTAAAATCTCTTGTATATATATCATCATCATCATATCGCGCTGGTAGCACGGATATCCCTGACCCTCTCTCGCCACTCCTCCCTATCGTTCATCGCCCTAGGTAGGTCTTCAGGACAGCATCCCGTATCCTCACATAGCTGCTGAATGTACGTTCGTGCTGGTCGTCCTGCTTTTGCGCGGCCATGTGTGGGGATCCATAAGAGTACATCTCTTATGAGTTCATCTCTACTTCTCCAGCAGTGTCCTGCATGTCTGGTTCGTCTAACTTGAATAGTTTTCGTGATAGGGGGCAGGTGGCCGTACAGTTGGTGTCTTGTGGGGTGTTGCTGCCAGGACTTGTTCAGGATTGCACGCAGCATTCTTGTGTAATTGCCATCTAGCTTCTTCTCCAGCCGTTTTGTTTTGGTTTAAGTTCTTGCTTTTGACCATTTTCTTAGGATTGTCAAGAAAAAGAATAAAACATTGGCTTTGTATATATATATATATATATATATATATATATATATATATATAATTGAACATAATAGACATTTTTTGTTTACATATGTTTTTGTTTATCCTTTCAAATTGCCGTATCGATCTTATAATATTCGGCGGGAATTGGATGATAAACCTTCCATAATTAGTTATTTCCCAAATACTTTCTGCCCAACTTTGGGCCATCATCAGGGGAGGATGTATCACAAAAGGAATGTAACTTTTGTATGTACATTACTAATTTGTATGAATGAGCGTTTATACTGGTGTATTGTGTAGCATTTACTTTTGAAATTTGTTTCTATAAATAGCCTCAGTAGCTAAAGACATTTAAGTACATTAGCACTGGTTTCAAAATTAATTCCATTAAGTTTGGGTTGTTTATTCCTAATATGTAGTGCCTCGAGAATCTGTAGTTTTTGGAGGTTATTTTGTTTTTCTGATATTGTTGTACTTGGAAAATAACTAATTATGGAAGGTTTATCAACCAATTACCGCTGAATAACATAAATTGGATACAGCAATTAGAAAGGATTAACAAAAAAATATCTTGACAAAAAATGTCTATAATGTTCAATGACATATGTATCAATGAAGAAATGTATATATACATATATATATGAAGAAATATTTATATATATATATATATAGGTGTGCACGTGTGTGTGTATGTATGTGTGTGTGTGTGTGAATAAATTTTTATCTCTCTCCATATCTATCTATCCATCTATTTATCTACACAGACACTCACACAAACACACACACACACACACACACACACACACATATGTAAGTATATATATGCACACACCCATATATATATATATATATATATAGCTTTTTCATTAAGTGATGGTGCTTTATTGTGAAACATATCAATTTAAATTTCTGTATTGTGTTACTCTCCCTCATTCTCTCTCTCCTCTTCTCTTTCTCTTTCTCTCACTCTCTCTCTCTCTCTCTCTCTCTCTCTCACACACTCTCTCTATCTCTCTTGCACGCACACACAGATATATCTATTTAAAGTTTTTTCTTCATGAGCTTAGATTATTTGTGGCAAAAGTTTCAAATTATAGGATTGTTAATCAAATGTCTTGGTAAAAAAGTTGGTGACGTAAGTCAGAGATGACCTAAAGGCTCCCTTTTATATAGCTACTTCACCGAGGAGTAGGGGAGGGCGCTACACTATTCCTTGGATTGCTCCTCTCTACCCTTGATTCTTACTTTACTTTTGGCGAACACTCTACTCATTTGGGTTTAATCCCAGGTCGAGTCATACAAAAGACTAAAAAAATGGTACTAGATATCTCCTTGCTTAACACTGCCTTATAAGGTACGTATTAAGGGTAAAGTGGAGCAATCCAAGGAAAGGAGTTGCACCCTTCGATACATCTCGGTGTTATAGCTATTAAAAGGGAGCATTCGGATTGCCCTCGACTACGGTCGCCAACTTTACTTCTAAATGTCTTGGTAATATCACTGAATCATTACCCCCTTATTTTTCCATTTTCTGTTTATAAAGAGGTAGTCTATCAGAACACAGAAAATGGAAAAATAGTGCGATGAATTGCGAGGCATACTCCACTTTCGAGGGTGTGTCCTCCGATCATCGAATAGTCACTGCCAAAATACGTCTCAGCCTACGAAAAAACGCCACACGAACAGTGACAACTAGGCGCTATGACTGGGCCCTACTTAACAACAGAGACATTAGAGACAAATATGCATTAGAATTAAGAAACAGATTCGAAACACTACAAGAGAAGACAGAAAAAGTTACCCCAAATGACGAATATGAAAACTTTGTTGAAGCACACCTAGAGGCGGCATCAAAGTGTATCCCAACAAAACCTAGAACTAAATATAGAGTCCCTTGGGAAACGTCAGAGGTTAGAGAAAACCGTGCACTCGTGAAAACTGCCTCCAAAAGCTATCGGAAGAACCCAACAAACACAAATGCCCGAAAACTAGAAAAAGCACAATATCAATTAGCAGGAATATATCTAAAAGAACAGGCAGAATACATACAAAATCAGATAGATAAGATTAGAGACTCGGTGGAAGATAGACAATCCAGGATAGCCTGGCAAACAATAAACGAAGTAAGTAGAAGGAAGAGCACAGCCAAAGCAAAATTGAAAGCTGCAAGCCAACAAGAAAGAGTAAAACTGTGGGAACAGCATTTCAAAAATCTACTAGGAAGCCCACCGAAAATAACGGATGAACCGATCACCAGAATTATCAGTAAGCAATTAGACATTAAACTAGGGCCTTTCACCAAAGAAGAACTCGACTCGGTTCTTAAAAAAATTAAAAATAGGAAAGCTGCAGGGCTAGACGAGATCCCCCCAGAAGTGTGGAAGACTAGACAATTCGACGATATACTGCTCCGGCAATGCAACGCTGTCTATAGTCAAAATAGGATAGAAAGATGGATGAAGGGATGCATCCATCCTTTCCCTAAAAAAGGCGACCTCGGATTAGCCAAGAACTACCGAGGGATAACACTTACATCCATAGCTGCCAAAATCTACAATGCCCTACTACGAAACTGCATAGAACCCAAAATAGACAACATCCTTAGGAAAAACCAAAATGGCTTCCGGAGAAATAGATCCACAACCTCACAAATATTGACCATCCGTAGAATCCTTGAAGGCGTCCAGGCAAAAAAACTTCAGGCGACATTACTATTTGTCGACTTTACCAAGGCCTTCGATTCCATCCACAGAGGGAAAATGGAACTAATCCTACTAGCACACGGCCTACCTAAAGAAACCGTAGCAGCAATAATGATCCTCTACAAAAACATAAAAGTGAAAGTACGTTCACCAGATGGAGACACGGAATACTTCGACATTGTTGCAGGAGTACTACAAGGAGACACGCTAGCCCCATACCTCTTTATCATCTGTCTAGACTACGTGCTTAGAGCTTCGATCGACAAAATCAGAGAAAATGGCTTCGAGCTGACTAAGAAAAGAAGCAAAAGGTACCCCGCAAAAACAATCACAGACGCCGACTGCGCCGATGACTTAGCGTTACTGGCGAATACGCCTAATCAAGCAGAGACACTACTGCATAGTTTGGAACGAGCTGCAGCAGGCATTGGCCTCCATGTCAATGCGCACAAAACTGAATATATGTGTTACAACCAAACGGGCAACATTACCACACTAGACGGAGCCTCTCTGAGGCTAGTGGACAAATTCACCTACCTAGGAAGTAGCGTCTCATCAACAGAAAACGACATCGACACACGGCTGACGAAAGCATGGACGACTATAGATAGGCTCTCAATAATATGGAAATCAGACCTGACAGATGAAATGAAGCGCAGTTTCTTCCAGGCAGCGGTTGTATCGATACTACTATATGGATGCACTACATGGACGCTAACCAAACGGCTGGAGAAGAAACTTGACAGCAACTACACAAGAATGTTGAGAGCAATATTGAACAAGTCCTGGCGACAACACTCCACGAGACGCCAACTGTACGGCCACCTGCCTCCCATCACGAAAACTATACAGGTCAGACGAGCCAGACACGCCAGACACTGCTGGAGAAGCAAGGACGAGCTCGTAAGTGACGTACTACTGTGGACCCCCACATATGGCCAAGCAAAAGCAGGACGACCAGCCCGAACTTACATACAGCAGCTATGTGAGGACACAGGATGTAACCCAGAAGACCTGCCGGAGGCGATGAACGATAGGGAAAGGTGGCGAGAGATGGTCAAGGATATCCGTTCTGGCGGCACGACATGATGATTATGATGATGATTACCCCCTTATATATATATATATATATATATATATATATATATATAAATGAACTCATTCAGTAACAAGGCAATATCAGAAAGTATTAAACTTACAACACTTGCAGATAGCTCTGATTAGCAATCTTATTTACTATTGTGACCTCGTCTTTGAATTTGTATTTTTGTTTGTATGTTTACATCTATTTATCTATCTAGAGTGTTCGCCAATGGCCCAGGAGACCTGGGTTCAATCCCAGGTCGAGTCATACCAAAAACTCAAAAAATGGTACTTGATGCCTCCTAGCTTAACATTCAGGATAATAAGGTACGGATCAAGGGTAAAGTGAAGCAATCCAGGGAAAGGCGTAGCGTCCTCCCCTACACCTTGGTGTAGTAGCTATCGAAAAGGGAACCTTCGGGTCACCCTCGACTAAAGGGAGACAACTTTACTTACTTACTACTATTACTGTCTTTCTAAAGGATGGCTTTGGCGTTAAATAACCCATGAAGATTAACATACTATTAAAACAAAGAAACCAAACGAAACCCAACCAAACCAATCTATCTATCTAAGCAGATGTTTGATATGTAAGATAAGCCTGTTTAAGAGCACTGCTTATCTATCTATGTATCTATCTATCTATCTGATTTGTTTATACAGCGATGGTTATATATATACAATTGCACACATACGCACACACGTACACACACATCTCTATGCGTACGTATCTGCTCATGTGCATGCATGCTTGTATGTGTGTCCTATCTTTTGTTAACATGTCCTACCATTCTCTACTATCTGTCCATCCACCCTTTAATTCCCGAACTGGGCCCCGCCATTGTTATCACTTGTCATTTTGAAACTGTCTTACAGATGCACAGATCACAGTAAGACTCTCTCCCTCACATAGTCATCAGCATCATCATTTTTGTTCCTCTCTTGGCGAAAAATTCCCTTTCTATTCTCTTCTCGCCACTACCTCACATTCTACGTTTGGCTAGCGTCTCGTAATTGTAGGTAATTTGATGCCATTTACCGCTGGAAGGGACACAGGACGAATGGCAGTGGAATTATTGCGTTTTATCTTCTTCTTCTTCTTCTTCTTCTTCTTCTTCTTCTTCTTCTTCTTCTTCTTCTTCTTCTTCTTCTTCTACCCCGTCACCTTTTACTCCCTTCCTTTTAGTCCTCTTTTCTCACAGTCCTTACACGAATAATCTTACCTTCTTCTTCTTCTTCTTCTTCTTCTTCTTCTTCTTCTTCTTCTTCTTCTTCTTCTTCTTCTTCTTCCCCGTCACCTTTTACTCCCTTCCTTTTAGTCCTCTTTTCTCACAGTCCTTACACGAATAATCTTACCTTCTTCTTCTTCTTCTACATTACCTTCACTTGCCCTTTCTGTTGCTCTTCTTCTTATCCTCCTCATCTCTTTCATTCTTCTTCTTCCGCGTTTCTCTCGTAGTTTAGTTCCGCGCCGGCTCCCAATAGGTGGCGCTTCGATCGTGTCTCTGAATCGTATTATTCCTTAGAGGTTTTTCTGCGATTGTCAGTGTGTATACTCATATACATAAGCCTGTATGAGTGGATGCGCTCGTGTACTTACACATGTATATGGGTGGGGTGTCAAGGTGAGGGATGGAGGCGAAGGGTGATACTCAATGCAATTTTACCAAAATCGATCGGTTTTAAGTGTCCGTTTAACTATTGTGCTGTCAATCATGTCAAAAAGGGAGTGTGAGATTAGGGGCGGTGAATGTTGGGGAATCTGGAGAAATTGGCTGGCTATAGAAACTAGTGGTAGAGGGCGGAACGTAGAAAGCGGGGGGATGTACAACGGAAGTTGGGGGGGGTTACATATAAGAATAAAACTATCAAGGGCTTGTGAAAGGGAGCGGTTACAAGAAGGGTTACAGGAAACGCTGTGAATTTTATCTGATAAAAGAGAGGAAGGAAAAAGAGGAATAAATGCAGGAAAATTGGAACGGAAGGAAAAAAAAGATCATCCACCTCCAAATCTGCAGACAGCGAGACATCTCTCCACGGTAAGTACAGACACTAAGAGATATTTATACTACTTCACCCGATCTGCGCAGGTTGATGTGGTTTAGAATATGTGGACTGTAGCACTTGCAGAGGGATAAGACCCCTCAAAAAATCGTATCCTTGGTATAAGCACAAAATTACATCCGCTAGTGAGGCTCCAGTTCCAGAGATCAGAAAAGTGTGAAGCATCCTTTCATTGACATTTCTGCCATGTTCAATGATGTTGAGGTGTAGTATGTTTATGAGTCAAATAGATCCATTTTGAGAATCATTTGTATTAGATAGGAATACTTTATATTATATGACTGCTTGCAAAAACTGCACAAAAAATGTAAATGTAAAAATTGACGGTTCACATTTTCCTAGTATATTGGCATAAGATAAACCAAGATAAGTTGAAATGCCATTAAAATCAATCAATCAATCAATCAATCTGTCCGCGAGGCTTTGTATGAGCCAACAGTACCCCTTCAGAGAGGTAAGCCTTACACAAAAGTAGTATCCTGAGTATAGCAATGAACCGCATCGGGTGGTGAGGCTCCAGTTCTGGAGGTGAATTTATGTACATATTTACCTATCCCCACCCCGCACGAGAAGGATAGTAATGATTAAAATTATATAGTTCTGTTTGATCATTAGTCGAGGGGGTGTCTTCGCGGTGTAATGGTTAAAGCAATTGACTGCGGAATCGTAGTAAGCGAGTTCGAACTCCAGTCGCGGTATTACGAGCAAAATACATTTGGGGAAAGTATGAACCCTCTTATCCTCCCAGCTATGGGTTAAATAGTACCACCAGTTCTTCGAGGAAATTAGCTTTGGCATTAAATAACCTACAAAGGTTGATATGCCATTAAACAAAGAAGGCAAATGATTATTAGTGGGAATTACTAGATAGGAATATTTGAACCCATAGAACTATATAAATCATTTGTATTAGATAGGAATACTTAATAGAGAGAATAATTAATGTCAACTACCAATAGTTGAATCCATTTAAATGTGTGTAGACATTATTAATATTAAATAAAATTATTGGTGTCAGATATGAATAGTTGAAAGCATTTGACTGTGTGCAAGCAAATGAGATTTAACTCATTTAAAGATAAAGTTACCTCCAAAGTATTTATTTATAAATCCCACTACCATTGGCTATAAACAAGAACCTCCGTGCCAGCCTCGTCGAAAAAAAAAATGGACTAACGAAGGTGACCCATTTTTCACAGCAACTTGGTGGCATTGGTGTCAAGAAAATTTTCCCCTTGTCCATTGTTTGTTGGCTCCGTTCACGTGGATAAAAATTTTTCCCTCGTCCATCTTTTGTTGGCTCCGTTCACGTGGGTGAAAATTTTCCCTTCTCCATCTTTTGTTGGCTCCGTTCGCGTGGGTGAAAATTTTGCCGTCGTCCATCTTTTGTTTGATCCGTTCACGTGGGTGAAAATTTTTTCCTCGTCCATCTTTTGTTGGCTCCGTTCACGTGGGTGAAAATTTTTCCCTCGTCCATCTTTTGTTGGCTCCGTTCACGTGGGTGAAAATTTTTCCCTCGTCCATCTTTTGTTGGCTCCGTTCGCGTGGGTGAAAATTCCATTTCCTATTAAGTTAAATAATAGGAAATGGAATTGGTGATCTCAGTTCAAATCCTGGGCGAGGCCATTTGCTTTTCATTTTGAAATGAAAAAGTATCAGAAAAGTGGAAGAAAAATATTAAATATAAGGTTTTGATTTTTCTTCGTGCTTTTTGAGGGAATCCCAATTTTCTCACAAGCTTATTTCGCTTATGCATAGATTAGTTTATTTAATTCGGTTATGTTATTTGTTAATATATATCGTATTACTTGATTTATTTTTTCTGTTTCCGTCTTGACTGTTCTCCATTCTATGTTTCTTAGTGATGGTGAGGTAGACTTTTTTCCAGTCATAATTCTTTTTAAATTTTCTAATTTCTTTTTGTGTGGAAACAAATGATTAATATGAAATTGATTAGTGTTGGATAGGAGTATTTGAAACCATTAACTGTGTGCTAACAAATGACCTCTAACTCATTTAAGAATAAAGTTACCTACAAACTATTCCCTTACAAATCATTATATATATATATATATATATATATATATATATATATAGTAAAGTGGCAACCATAGTCGAGGGAGACACGAAGGCTCCCTTTTCAATAGCTACTACACTGAGGTGTAGGGGAGGGTGCTACTACCAGATGAAGTATAGTGTCATTCACAGGACAGTGTATATATATATATATATATATAGCTTTTTAAAATTAGACAGAATCAGACTAATACATGCTGAATGTAAATGCATTGCTTCTGTTTTATTACAGAAATTCATTGCTTATGGTTTTACTATAGAAATGTACCGCAAAAGATTTCATTTGAAAGACTTTATTTAAGAAATTCATAAGAAATCTGGAAAACAGGATTACGAGCTTTTAGCATTTAATGCAAGTGTTGCAGATAGAATTAGATCTTTATACATAACAAGTACTCACACACACACACACACATAAATACATACATACATACATACATACATACATATATATATATATATATATATATATACCCATCCCTTTCGCACGAGGGGGATGCGACACAAGGTCAAATTTTCAGCGAAGTAAATAGGTTTGAATGCAGATTTTTCCTTCTCTTTGACAGGTTGCCATACCAAGGCTAAAGAGCCCAGTCTGCCTCAGAACGTAGTCATAGCTGGATGGAGAATAGTTGGGTGCATACCTTTTCCAATGACATGAGAACAACTGAAAATGAAATCAGACTCATCCAGGATTTGAACTTGAGTTACCATATTCATTTACTGCGAGTGCAACATTTCTCTCTTTCTCGCTTTCTCTCTCTCTCTCTTTTTCTCTCTCTCTCTCTCTATATATATATATATACAGCTTTTCGACCCTTGTTGGGCTATTTTATGCTGAAGTCAGTTAAACAATTATGGCCTCAAGTAATATGCAGTACGAATTACTTATGTTAATTAACAGTACTTGAAAGCATTTGACTGTGTGCCAACAAAAGATTAATATTAAATTGATTAGTGTTGGATTGGAATATTAGAAACCATTCTGTGTGTTCAAACAAATGGCCTCTAGCTCATTTAAAAACAAAGAAACCAACCAACTACTCCGTTACAAATCATTATATATATATATATATATATATATATATATATATATATATATATATATATATATATATATGAACAGGATTTGGCATTAAATAACCTACAAGGGTCGATATATAATTAGACTGAATAATATATATAATATATATATATATATATATAATGTATATACATATATATATATATCGCGATATATATATATATATATATATATATATATATATATATATATATATATATATATATAAACTGACAGTTTCGAACAAATTCTCATTGGAAGCGAGTATGCTCTAAGAAACTACATGTACAGACACAACGAAGACTTTGGGATTTTTGCTGAGGCTTCGAAGATATGTTGTGAGACTGCCAATAAAGCTCTAGATAATATCATCAATACAATAGAATGATTCATTTTGTAAAAGAAGGAAATATTTCGAAACTATTGCAAAACAAAAAGCACAGATCATCATTGCTTGAGGACTGCGTGGACTGGCTCGTCGCCACCGATTTAGAACATCATTTCGTATTTCCAACTTAAATACCGTTAACGACCTAGCGTCCAGATATTGTCATTTGGTCCGTTAAATTAAAAAAAGTTTTCGTTATTTAGTCGATGGTCAGTTTTGAAGAAAATTTCGACCGGGAACATCAGGGTTAGTTGGATAAATAAAAGGAACTACGTGAACTATGTGTCAGAAATGGCTGGATAACCAATGTGTTTGCTATCGAGGTTGGATACCAAGGTTTTTATTACCAACTCAACCTCCGTATTCTTGTTTAAGCTTGGACTCTCGCCATCAGACTAGAGGAAATACATAAAAAATATCCAAGATAAGGCTCTAACTGCATCAGCGTGGACATAGTAACTTCATAGAGTGACGACAATCCAACAAAGTCTTGTAGTATCGTAAATTATTGCTGGGGAGCTCTGGGAAAGTGGCTATGATGCTTCGGCCCCGAAACCATGCCTGAACCTAGTTATCATCTAATGAAGGCTTTGGAGAAGCAATGCTGCTGTACAAACATCAGTCAGTACATGAACCTATATATATATATATATATATATATATATATATATATATATATATATATATTATCAGTAATATTTAAAACTAAACTCATGTTATTTGAGTGATAGTGTACAACATCCAGGACAGAGCCACTGAAGAGTCAAAATGTTGAGCAACAATTGGAAACAGACATTTAGAAGCCAGTGGCCGTTAAAATCAAAGCAATCCGAACGGTCTACAACAATTGCCACTTTTATTAGACGATTTCGCTGGCACTAATTTTACCGGTTTTACGTTTTAATAATGATTTTTAGTCATTGCGCGAAATTTTGATTATATATATATATATATATATACTAAAATAGATGGGTCCTTAAATGAAATTCAATGTGGTATTTTTGGTTTTTATTTTCTCGACACGTATTCCAGATGGCGTGGTCCTTTCCAAGAGACTAATATCTATAATTCATTTATTTAAAAATATTTACTTTTCTTTAATTGGACTAACACAATATATATATATATATATATATATATATATATATATATATATATATATATAGAATTAAACGAAAAAGAATTCAGTTTTGTAGTTCGTTCATAAATTTATTTCAGCCATATATAAATGGGAGAAATACAGTTATATATTTAAATATAATGTACACGGATTTACATTGCTTCCGACAAAAAGAGAATTTAAAAAAATTAATCAGTAACCCGACAAAAAACTTTTTAAAAGTGGAAATATTATATATTAACAAACACATGTTAAAATAGTAGGGCAGACTGGGTTCTTTAACCCTGGTTACGCAATTAGTCTTGAAGAAGGAAAACTCTGAATTCAAACCTGTTAAACTCCACTTAAAAATTGACCTTGCGTCATATCCTGCACTTGTGGAGGGGTTTGTAAATACACATACACACACACACACACATATATATATATATATATATACACATCCATAGATATACACAGACACACACATATTAACAAATATAATGATAATAATAACAAATCCTTAGACTACTTTCCTCGGAATATATATATATATATATATATATACAACTCCTTTAATTAATAGTTAATTGTATACATAATTACAATCTTTTGGTTCATTGAGGAATACCGAAAATTCCGTTGTAAAGTTCATGGGAAGAAGAAGAAAGTGAATTGACAGAGTCCCAATTACAAGTGAATTTTATCATTGTTTCTATGACTAATATGTTAACGTTAATTTCATATTATATAATCAGTTTTTGCATCGTAATTACAGCAACTCTAACCTTCTTTGGCAATTGATTCAACTCTGGCTGGTTTTAAATCGACCAAAATATCCTTGGAAATTAACATTTTGGTTTGGCAACGCATCAATCCTTCTTTATATATATATATATATACTTGCAAATATTGAATATTCATCATGACTTTTTTTAATACGGAGAATTTAAGCGACTGGACATTTTTTATTTTACGCGCAGAATTAATCTTATTGAGTCGACAAATTGTACTTCTCATTTGATATAACCACCGTCAATTCGAAACTTATTCTATCGTAAAATTGTCTGGAACAACTTACTTTTTATTTATCGTGAGCATAAGATTTATCATTTATATGAGAAAGATAAAAATACAGAAAATTACAGCATTGTTGAGATTGGCTAGAATACTAGGCAGGGTCCTAGAGATTTGAAGAAACTTACTGTCACCCAGACTGTAGTGAGAAACCGTCAGCTAAGACTAGTGAGAAAAACTCTCAAATGAATCAAATAATACATACATACATATATATATATATATATATATATATATATATATATATATATACTTCGATTATCATATTAGTCAAAATATGACAATCACCAATACCTGTTGGCTCTGTGTTTACGCCATTCTAACTTATACCCTACCTAGGAACATTGATGGGTATGTCCAATTCCTCATAAATACGTTGGACACTCTCGTGAGGAGAGGAATTGTGATATGTCGATGGTTACTTGGTCGAGGCTGCCTGACGTGGGTGCCGGGTACCTTAGGGGGAGCCTCAGGGGGGGTGGGCATCCCCGCATGCTGTAACCCTCATTGGATGGATTACGTTTATTGCCTGGTGCTTGAGACGATCCATTTGTAGCAGAATGTCGATGGGGCTCAAGGCATTTTTGAAGCTACCGGGCGTGTCTGGGCGACGGCCCTGCACCCGAAGCTACCTGAAAAAGCCTTGTGTCGTATTTGTCCAGTTAGTGAGACGTACGACAAATACCAACTGTGCTGACTAAGTAGTCGTCACTGGTAGTGGGTACATTCTTCATGTTGTTGGTGAGTATTGTATTTTGTTTATGTTATAAAGATTTCTATTTCATTTCCATGCTCCGTTTTAGTCGTTTCTCATTCAGTTACTTTTGTTAGGTTAGAACACTTATACAGGCTCTTTCACTGATATTGAACACTATCTATAAATATAGCCAACAGCATGTGATACAGAGATAATTCTTATGTGAAGTGGAGCAGATGCCTGTGGTATAAGTGTTATTGTTGAAGGAAATGTACACAGCGACACGAGTTCAAATCCTGGATCAGGCTAATTGCATTTCACATTGTTTTGATACCCTTGGGAAAAGTATGAATCCAGCTATGAGTAAATAGTATTGGAGACTGGGCTCTTTATCCTTGGTTAGGCAACCAGTCCAGGAGAAGAAAACTCTGAATTCAAACCTGTTAAATTCCACTTAAAATTGACTTTGTGTCACATCCTGCCCTAGCAGAGGGGTTGGAAAATACACACACACACACACACACACATATATATATATATACACATTAATAGATATACACAGACACACACACATATATATATATTTATATACATATACCCAGCTGGTTAAGTGGAAGGTAGGCGAGAAAATAATATTTGCACGGTTCTAGAGGTCTTCCCGCTCCGCAATACTTGCTTAGCAGGGCTGAGATTATTGTCCTGTGATTGAGACACTCCAGTTGGAGGATGCCGTCAGGACCAAGTAGTTTTTGTCATGGTCAGGTATGGAGATCGATTCGTGCGTGGCTTCCGACAATAAAATGAAATCATGTCAAATCTGACTTGGCGCAAAGTCGGATAAATAGCTCGACACACATGAAGACACACGAGAAAAAGACACGCACACACACACACATACACACACATATATGTATATGTATATCTAGGTATAACTTACGAAGTCCTGCTTTACGAAATCTTAGAATTACGAATTACTCTTTTGAAAACAAAAATCAAATTAAATTTGAATAAAAATGAACACTTTTCTTGACAAAATTTTATATTCGATCAACCAACCTTATTTAGTTGACCCAGTCGGCGGGGCTGTAGAATACACCGATTGCTTCTCTGCAGAGGGATAAGACTTCTCCAACGATTGTCCTGATTATGACTCTAAACAATCTGATGGTTAGGCTTCAGTAATGCTGGAGGTTTGGGGAATGTGGAGTACTCCTTTATTGCTATCGCTCCTAGGTGCACTTTGGCCCGGAGTGGTAGCACCTGAAAGGGTCCTAACTATGGGTAAAAAAGCGAAGTTGCAATTACGCTTAACTGAATTGTTTGAAATTAACTGTTTTTACATTTCCCTGTGTATAAACAAAACTTTATACTTATAAAAAATGAATTGTTTGAAATAGAACTATTTTTGACATTTAAACTGTGTACTAACGATAAACTGAATTGTTTGAAATAGAACTGTTTTGACATTTAACTGTGTGTAAACAAAAACTATACTTATTGTAAACTGAAATGTTTGAAGTAGAACTGGTTGGTTGGTTGTTTGGGTTTTATTGCAAATCAACCACTGCAGGTTATTCAACTCCAAATCCATTTTTATGCAAATAGTTCTATTCCAAACAATTCAGTTTAGCATGAGTACACAGTTTAATTGTCAAAAGCATTTCTATTTCAACCTATTCAGTTTATTCAAACAATCCTAATTCAGATAATTCAGTTTAGTATTAGTACAGATTTTGTTTACTCACAGTTAAATGTCAAAACACTTGTATATTAAGCAATTTAGTTTAGTGTGAGTACAGTTTCAATGCCAAAAGCAGTTCCATTTCAAACAATTCATTATAGCATAAGCACGGAGTTTAAGTGTAAGTACGGTTTATTTGTCAAAAATATTTCTATTTCAAGCTATTCAATTTAGTCAAACAGTTCTAATTCAAACAATTCAGTTTAGCATTAGTATGCAGTTAGTTCTATTTAACCCATAGATAGGGCCCTATCAGGTGCTACCATTCCGGGCCATAAGTGGACCTAGGAGCAATGGCAATGAAGGAGTGTTCCGCATTCCCCAAAGCTCCAGCATCACTGGAACCTCACCATCAGATTGTTTAGTGTCATATCCAGGACACTCATTGTGGGGGATGTCTTACCCCTCTGCAGAGGTGCAGTCGGTGTATTCTACAGCCCCAGCTGACTGGGCAAAAATACAACTGTTTATATATATAAAATGTATTTGTTTTTTTTATCATTAAAGGTTTTTAGACTATCGTCTTCATCTTTATTTCCAGAACGTTTTGGCCGATATATCCTCTGGCTTTCTTCAGGTGTTTGTCGAATTCGGGAACCTTCGCGGAACTTCGAACTACGTCCTTTATTAAAACCATGAGGGTCGCCTGTTCTGATTCCGTTACCCATAACCGGGTACAAGTGTTAAGTATTCCTGTATTGTTACTCGCCTGTAGTGAGGATTGAACCTGCACCCTCCAGATGATTGTCTCCTTAGAAGCTTAGGGAACCAACGCCTATAACCGTTACTGCATGTGTTCGACAAACACCTGAAGAAGGCCGGAGAATATATCGGCCGAAACGTTGTAGAAATAACAATAAAGATGAAGACAATAGTCCTAAAACCCTTAATGATAAAAATCAACAGGCTTCGTCTCAGAAATTTAGACAACTAAAATGTATTTGGCATTAAATAACCTACAATAGTTGATGTGCCATAAACCAAACCAAATTAAATCAAACTAAACCTCATTTAGTCAATCCATGGGTCACGAATATTTGTTGAAACTTGTGTATTTCCATAAAAATCTATAAGTACTTAGTTACCAATTGCTTGGTGATTGCTTGCTGATAAGTTAGGTTGCGCATGTCAATTTTTCCACTTTCTTGGTTCCGTGTATATTTCATTACTCACTATGCCAAAAATGCCAAAAAGAATTCAAAAAACAGCATTTAAAATACGAAATGCTAAAACAACATTAAGGTGGCACTACTCTTAAAGGTCTTTAAAAGAAATGCGTAATGTCAACATTCACAGTTTTCACAATTTTGAAAGATAAATAACTAAAAAAAAAAAAAAAAAAGATCAATGATTCGGAAGTTTAATCCATTTAATGCATTGTGGTCCGATGATCGCAACAGAAAAGAAACTGACTGTCACCTTACGCCATTGACTCTATGTCTACACTATATATATATATATATGTGTGTGTGTGTGTGTGCGTGTGTGAGGATGTCACAAAAGGTCAATTTTTAAGCGGAGTAAAGCTTAAATTCAGAGTTTTCCTTCTTTTAGACTACTTGCCTAACGAATGATAAACGACCAGATTTTTCCCAACAATCCATCGATTGTAGAAGGTGGAAAGAGATTGATTCCTACTTTTCATACAAAGTGAAAGGCAAACAGCCCAGTCCAAGATTTGAACTCGGGCCATCGGTTCCATTTTCCTACGACGATAACCGTTACGCTAAGTGCAACTTATATATATATATATATATCTGTGTATCTTTGTGTCTGTCTGTCAGTCTGTCCTTCTCCCCACTCTCTGAACATTTATATATATATATATATATAAAACATGGAAAAGGAAGTAGGTATGCGAGTAAAAGGATGTGCTTGCAGGCTATTGAAAGTCGTGTGCTTGACACCCCCTAACAATTACAGAAAGCGCATTAATAGTCGACAATCTTGAGATTTGATTCACTCGTAATCATAATGTGATAGATAAATACTGGTTAGAAACTGGGAAATGGAATGTTCCGCGATTCTTTCTTTTAACTTAAAAAAAAAAGTTGAAAAAAAAAAAAAGATCATTGTGTTCAGCGTTTTCTTCAATGCACATATTTGAAAAGTGGACATTCAAAAATAATTATGGGTTTTGGCGCAAATTGGGACTAAAATAGAACAAATCACAGGGTTGAATTTATTACTTTTTTCTTTCTCACACATTTCGTATTTTGCCATCGGTAAACTTGGGAGCCATACGATTAAAATGCTTTCCGTGGAAACGTATCTATCTATCTATTAATCTAGCTATCTATCTATGTAGCTAGTTTGCAAACTTGCCAGCTAGCTAGCTAGTTAGCTTGGAAGTTACTTTTGACTCAATATCATATCAATGATATAACTTTGCATTTGATGCGTGTGTTTTTTCTGAAGAAATTGGGATATCATGGAGATAACATCTATCTATCAATCTACGTATATATCTATCTATGCCCATTTGCTTAGGTCTATTTTTTATCCACATTAGTCTTGTTCTAGTGTTCCTAGAAGCTATCTATCTATCTATCTATGTCCGTTTATTTTGGTCTATATCTTTACCCCTTTCTATAGTTACTGCATTTGTGTTATACTGTGATGAGATCAATCACAAAAGTAATACAATACATAGGCAAATACAGGCGGACTCTGTTGTTCCAGATACGAACGGGTTTAGTAACTTCTGGCTTCGGTCCATGGCGACACGAGGAGAGACACACAATTCTTACTATGCTGACCCCACCCCAACGCGCGGCACATCTTGTGATGTTTAAGATCTCTGTCGGTAGGGATCCGAAAAACCCAACTACATCGTTTAACAGTCAAAATCCAACTCTATGTCTCAACGGTCCAATCTCAACTCTAGTCTTCAAAGGACCAAATTCAATTAACGTCTTTTAAAAATCCTCAAGTTCTCAGGACCATCTCTTCCGGGCATGACGTCATCCACGCTCCAGCCCATTTCCTGTCTAGACAAATCGTGATTGTCATATCCTTTGCGTGCGAGCGTAAACTGCACCCAATGACTATGAACCTGGACTCTTAACCCGAATAGTTCAAAGCCTTACCAAACTGAACAATAAAATATAATTAACGAAAAATGATTAAAATAAATAAAATCATCCCTTAATTATATAACACATTATTCTAGTTCTATTGTAACTAGTATGTATGTTTGTATGTATTTATGTATGTACCCAACCTCTCCAAACAAGCAGTATACTACGCAAGATCAATTCTTAAATGGAGTTTAAAAGCCCGTGTCTGTCTTAGTATCTACCCATTGCTGGAGGGAGAATTGGTGGATTCATGCCTATCCAAAAGCAGCCCAGTCGGCTGCGGCTGTAGAATACACCAACTGCATCTCTGCAGATGTTATATTTTGACCTTCGACCCGGCCCCAAAATGCTATTCCAAAAGCTGATACACCGGAAGGAAGTGACACATTCCAATGGCCTGTAATCGAAAGAGATCGCGTGGGCGGATTAAGGCTTATGATATGGGACAAGGTGAAGGTCCCATTGTGCCATTACAGTGATGCACCGGAAGAGAGTAACCTCTGAACTGCATGACAGTTATTTCCGCTTGATGACGATTAAAAATCCGATTCAAAGATCCAGTAGGCGATCGTGTGGGCGTTGAGTTATTATTTAACTCAGTTGAGTTTGGGTCCCAGAGCAGTTGCCAGCAGACTTCCAGACAGTAGAGACCAGATGTGGTAGGGAAGGCCACACCCGACCGAGAGGGCCCTCAGAAAGCCCCGATAGAGTAGACCCCAACATCAGGAGAACAAGAAAGACACAACGTGACGGTCATAACAGTGGGGTCAAAATATGAAGTTTATGTTCAGTCTTCAGCACCCTCTCACATGCAAACTTTGAGTAACCCTTTTCAAACCTTGCAATAAAGTGAGAGGTAAAATATTTGTAAAGAAGTCTTCCTTGTGTCTTCCTTCCAGCGTTATCCTTCATGCATCTGTCTTTGATGTTGTGTCGTTGTGATGCTGAATGAACGTGTAAATAACTATATAACACAGAGGGGTAAGGCCTCCTCAGCAAGTGTCTGGTCTAGTCTGCTGTGGCTGTAGTATATACCAAATGCATCTCTGAGGAGTAATAAAACCTCCTCGAGGAGCGTCCTGAAATGACATTAAACAATCTGATTGTGAGGCTCCAGTCCTGGAGCTTTGAGGAATGTAGAGTACCTCTTCATAGCCATTACTCTCAGGTCCACTCTCCCTCGGCGTAGTAGCCGCTCATAGGACCCTATTTATGGGTCAAATAAAAATGTTTGATATTTAAACTGTATGCAAACAAGTGACTTCTGTTAAATCGAATTGTTAGAAATAGAACTGTTTGATCATTTAACTCTGTGTAAACGAATGACTGTCTAATTGAATTTTCGTTATATATAGCAGTACTTGGAACCATTTAACTGTGCCCAAACGAATGAGTAATGTTAACTAGAATAAGTGTTAAATAGCAATACTTGAAACACTTTAACTGTGTGCCTAAATTGAATTATTGGTTTACATAGGAATACTTGGTACCATTCAACTGTGTAGAGAACAATGGATAGTGTTGAATAGAATAATTAGTGATAAATAGCAATCCTTGTTACCACTTCCTTATGTGCAAAGAAATGATTAATATTGAATAGAATTATTAATGTTAGCAATAATTGAAATCATTTTTTACTTCGAACTCATTTAAAAATGAAAATACAGGCCGAATATGTGTGCAAACAAATGACTGATGCTAAATTCTAACAGTTATATACCAATACTTGAAACCATTTAACTATTTGCCAATAAAAAGAGTTTAAAAATGTTATCAAGAAAATGTGTTCATAAATGATATATTTAGCATATATGTATAGAGGACTTGACATTAAATAACTTACAATGGTTGATATGCCATAAACCCCCAACCCAACCGACATTAGCGCTATGTGAAATACAAACAGCCTTATCCATAATTGAACTTGGTCACGAGCGCCTTCATGGATGTGTTTATGCATGTATGTATGTACGTAAGCTGAGAGAAAGAAAGGGGGATTATTTGTTTTGGGAATTAGCAATCGAATGAAAAGTATGTTTTTTTTTATAACAGCTTGAACCCTGATCACACACACACACACACACACACACACACACACACACACACACACACACACACACACACACAGAGTAATTTACTAAGCTATTTGCTTAGATGGGACACACGGTCAAACGAATAGGGTACCCAATGAAACTTGAAACACACACATATATTTATATATTGTTTATAAGCGGAAAGTTACGACCATTATTGCTGCATCGCTAATATCCCCATTTGACGATCTGGGATACAATACTAGCATAGAATGCTTTCTTGTAGAATCTTTTATTTTCGACCGAGCCATCCAAGCTCTTTCGACGCATACGAAAAGGCATTGCCAATGCGGAAAAATACTTCGTTTATTTTTGTAGTGAGGTGATCAACATGTTCTATTGCAATATTGCAATACCTGCAGCTGCTGCAATTTCCGCAATATCAGTTGGGGGCCCTACTTTCAGAGCACTTATCATGTATTATGTTCTGACTTGTCTATGATGTTTTGTTACGTCACAACGTTTCGACCGTATACACTCCAGTCTTCATCAGATGTTTGTTGTATTCTGGAATATCTGATTTTTTTCTCTTGGTCGCTTCCCCTCGAATACATGATGCATCTGATGTCTTTTTAAAAAATCGATATTGTTGAATATAGCACACAGAGGTGGAAAGTAGGAGTATATGAACTCGAAACATTATGGTAAAACAAAGAAAAAATCTGGGAAATTATTATAATTTGACAATTACCCTCGAGAAAGGCATGATTCCATTTCAACTACCTCCGAGCTTTGGGAAAATAGGAAGACAGTATGGATTCTTCGACAAAATCATTGTTACAGTTTGGTTTCCACGTTTGATATATTTTTGATTATTCAGGACAGTGATCACTGAGTTAAATTTATATACGTGGAGGAGTTAACGTGCTGCATTGTGACATCGTAGTTAGCGAGTTCGAACTCTATTAGCGCTATTATTTTCATTTTCAGATTAATACCTTTGCCACCAGTTATTATCACTACTGTTTTTTGGTAGCAGTAGACGGTTTTGACATCATAACGATTGATATACCATTGAGCAAAGAAATTATATCAAGCCATAATTTATATAAAATTGGATTATTTTTATTGTTAATCTGTCGATATTGAAGGCAAAGTGACTGAAATATTAAAGAGCATTTTACCCTTCTCGTGAGAGAAACATGGTTATAGGGCGAAGGAGAAATTAGGAAAATGTTGGTTACGAAATTTTTCAGTGGCCTGCCATAAAAAGTTGTTTGCAGGCAACAATATTGTCATGCACAATCTGCCGGCAGAAGAAAAAAAACAATGTAAGAAATCTTGTCATAATAAAACAGTTTATATATGAGAAAATATACGAACGGAAAAGATTGGAAGATTATGGCAGCTACTTCACGGAAACAAATTTAAAATATGAATATATACAAGTGAAGAATTTTAATGAATGAAACGCATGGAGGAAAAGATATATGGTAACTAAACTAGGATGCCGCGAGCTATTTTGAACAGATCATGGAAACAAAAACCTATAGAACAGCAGTTATATGGCCACTTACCTCCCATCTTTCAAACCATTAGAAAAGGCGAGCAAGTCATGCTGGGCACTGCTGGAGAAGTAAAGACGAACTCATTAACGAGGTTCTTCAATGGAACCATACACAAAGTCACACCAGACAAAAGATGTTGGGTGCCGTCTGGAGGACTTACAAGTGAAATGGCTGATAGAAACATGATGAAAGATTGATAGATAGATAGATAGATAGATAGATAGAGAGAGAGAGATTCAAAGGAATAATAATGATGATGATGATGATGATGATGATGATGGAGTTTTTACGTTTCATTTTATCAAAGGATTTTAGGATATCACAGGCATTACTTACAGGTCAACCACGAAAAAAGAACTCAACTAAAAAAAACTCTTGTAAAGTGCCTATTCCTTATTTTCAATCGGAGCTATTTGAAGCGGTTTTCTGTTACTTAAACTTGTATCAAAATCCCTTAAGAGACAATGGCAAAAAAGTCTTTCATTTTACGGGGATAATTCATTAACTCTCTGGCAAAGTCAATGATTTTAATATTTCATACGTCAAAATGTCGAATAAATAACGTTTTGACTATCCACGAGAGAAACATGATATTTTGGTTAAGTTAATAAATAACGTATGACTGCCAGAAGAGCAATGGGGAAACTAATTTCTGTTAATAACATATAGCATTATATATTAACGTGTTTCTACTCAAATATCGGAAGAGGCAGCTTACTCGTTTGATGGACATATGTTGGGAATGGCAGCTAACTAGATAGATAGACAAATATTGTAAAATGTAGTCAGCTAGATTGTTAGGTTTTGTGTGGTTAGGTTTTAATGCCAAATCCTCTTTCTACATATATATATTAAGTATATATGATTTGGTTTGGTTTAGTTTTATGCTATATTAACTATTGTAGGTTATTTAATGCCGCATCCTCTTTATACATATATATTAAATATGTATGATTTGTAAACATTTTGTTGATAATGTTTTCAAACGAGCCTAAGCATATTCTTTTGCACACAGGTAAATGGTTCCCAGCATTTCTATGTATTACTAACTATTTATTTAAACATCAGTTATTTGTTTACACACAGTTAAATTATCAAACAGTTCTATTGCTAACAATTCAAATCATTTGTTTTCACTCTGTTTAAATGTCAGTCACTCAAAATATTTGGGATATCACATGTCCGAACACAATCAGAAGTCACTCAAATTATTTGTGAGATACAAATGATCTGTCAAACAATTTATTATTGAACCCTCCCTGACACATTTCTTAAGAATATAATCTTCTGTTGATTATAAATAAAATTCTGCCGGGATAATAAAAGAATAAATAAATAGTCCTATAAATTCTTGATGACTCCGAACTTTAAACACTTTAACAAATTATTTAAGCGTACGAAGACAATCTTCAACAAATTATTGACCAGCGACGCAGGGACGCATCTCTAAATAATACCAAAACCTCAAATGGTCGCACAAATTTTTTTGACGCGAACGGAAACATCTAAATTGTGCAACTTTCTTCTTCAGCAAATTTCTGTAAGTTTTTCGAGAAACCTTCAACTAACCGCTCTGCCAATAATCTACAAAGAGCACCTGGGCAAATATTTTTCGTCAGACAAATAACTAGGCACAAAACCATTGGATCAATAAAGCAGCAGATATTCGAACTTTTCTTTGAATCTTCAGCGAAACATCCTGCAGACAACACAAATTCTTCAACAAAGCAATTTCACACAACTTTCGTCGAAAAGAAGAATTTTATTCTTTCAAACAGACAAACTGAAAAACTGAAAAACAGAAAACACCAGGACCAAAAACAAAGATTTCCTGAAGATAATTTTTACTGCTTGAAACGATACAATAGAAAATTCCGGTGAAAATAACGGCTACTAATTGTTCATGGCTTAACAGACATTTGTCTCGTGACAATCTCTGCCTTTTTAAATCCATTTTTACACAAGGCAGCAACCCAAAAACATGGAACAAAAATTTTGACACTGATTTCACTGCTCATATGAACATATGGCATTCTTTCGAAGAATTCAGGAATCATCAGTTAAACTACAACTCACTGGACAGTCGTTTGTAGTTGTAAGCAAAATCCGGCAAAATTTATTTAGGTGTTGAAAAGTAATTAATCAAAGCACCAAACACGCCGATGGAAGATAGATTCGATTATATTTAACTGCAGGGATTCACTGACGCGTGTATTTCATTAAACAAAGATAATTTACCGGCACTATAAGACAGCTGAAAGCACGATTTAATTTTCAAAACATCGACATTGAATCGCAAATTTTGTCTACAAAAGTTCTCAATGAAACACTTGAATCTCTCTTACGTTTCTACTCAACTTAGTTTCACTGTAAACAAAGCCAAACTTTTATTCTCCGCATTTTCAAAATTCATAGGTCCCGAATTCAACACGAACCTGGATACTTTGGAATTCTACGACAAATACTTTAAAAGCTGTATTTTTCTTGTTGTGCTTCCTAAAGTCACTGGTGGTTATATCAACGAAACAACGACTGAACATGTACAGTTTTTCATAATTGATAAAAGAAACAATAGAGATATCATCTATTGACTTAAACCAATCCATGTCAAAAAATAATCTGATTTACATGTAAACAATGAACCTTGGCATATCCTAAAAGGGAGCTTTTATCAACAAAAATAAAAGAAAAAAGATTTTAAAAAATGATAAAAACAAATAATTTCTCTAATTCTTCTTAAGTAATAAGTACATTTTTTAATCATTTTTATTTTCTGTCAAATTGATAAACATTTTTTTATTTGTTTCGATATATCCTTATATCGATCCATATGGAATATTTATGGAAAATCAATTGATTTCTATACTAAAAAAGTATCTTTTTTTGTACAAGTATAGTCTCGAAAAGCTGTAATTTTTTACTTCGTATTTTTGCATTTATTAAACTAACGATGCCTTCGTTTGGAACGTTTCTTATTTTTTATATTTATTTAAGATGGCATACGATAATATTTGACTTGCCTCGCAAATTTTGAAATTTTCCCTTCTAGATAAATACATGATAAATACATTTTTCAACTAATTAGAATTATAGATAAATAAATCCACGTTTTAGCTAATTTGGAGCCTATCTAAATCTTGTTCATAAAACAATAAAATGAATTAAATTTGATAAAGAACAAGATACTTTTCTGGTGGTATTTAAAATTTTCGTTTTTTATTTCCTCGAGGAAAAGTCCAACATCCTGTTTCTTCAAGAATATGATTAATTTCAACATTGGTTAATTATTTTCAGCGAGCGAATTCCTTTCTTGTTTTTCCCTTTTATCATAGTGAATTCTTCTAGGTTTGATTTGGATTGGTTGGGTTTTATGTCATATCAACCATTGTACATTATTTAATTCCAAATCCTCTTAATGCATATATTTTAAATATCATATTTACCCAACCCCTCCGCTAAGGCAGGATATAATACAAGGTCAATTTTTAAGCGGAGTTTAACAGGGTTGAATTCAGACTTCTCCTTCTCCTAGACTAGTGGCCTCGCCAAGGTTGAAGAACATAGTCTGCCCTACTATTTACCCACAGCTGGAGGGAGAATAATTGGATTCATACCTTTTCCAAGGGTATTAGTGCTATGGGAAATGTAATCAGTCTCGTCCATGATTTGAACTCGTGTCGCCGTGTCCATTTGCAACGACGATAACCATTACACTATGGGCACCTCCAGAACTATATTCTGAATATATAATTTGTAAATATATTTTGTTGATAACAATTTTCAACGAGTCTGAATTTATCTTTTGCACACACAATTAAATGGTTTCATGTATTGCTATGTAACAGTAAGAATTTAACATTCGTCATTTGTTTGCATACATCTCAATGAATATATGTACATGATTTGTGAGTTTACAGTTTGTTGGTAATTCCATTTTTAAAAGCGTAAGAACTCACTCGTTTGTACACTTGTACTGCTATAGTTTCTCCACAGTTAAATGATTTCATTAATTTCTATCTAACACAAATTCTATTCATTATTAATCATTTGTTGCTGACTGTGAAGTAGTTACAAGTATTGTTGTATAGCCATTAACAACTAAACATACACATATGCATGCAGAAACATAACGACGCAATGAAGATGAGCGGACACGGGTCTTTAGAAAAATATACCACTCACGTTATTTGAAAGGGTTCGAAAAGGTTACTAAAAGTTTTACTGTGTGAGAGGTGAGTTGGAGACTGAATAGAACTGCAACATATTGACTCCCACTCTTATGGCCATAACATCGTTTCTTTCCCGTTCACCTGGGCTGCTCAACCGGGGGCCTGGGGGCCTAGCCTCTCTGGGACATGGACCTCATTCCAGCATCTTCTCTCCAACTGACTCGAACTTCCTGTGTACCGAGTTATATTATTGTTTTAGGCCCACTCAATTCAACCTGTCGATACCTTCGACCGGATGCACCTGTTATTTACACAGGAGCATTTCCTATTTTGACAGCTCGGCCGAGGTCAATGTGCAAGAGTATTACTATTTAATACTAATTATTCAATTCAACACAATTCATTTGCACATAATTGAATGGTTCCGAGTATTGCTATGTAGAACTAACAATTCAATTAAACACCATTAATTTATTTATACAGAGTTAAATGATCAAACAGTTCTATTTCTAACAAATCAATTTAGCATAAGTCATTGGTTTGCATACAGTTTAAATGTCAACAGTTCTATTTGACTCATAGATAAGACCACTCCAAGTCATAGTAGTTCTTGGAGTGATGGCAATGAAGGGGTACTCCGCATTCCCCAAAGCTCCAGCATTACTGGAGCATCACCATTAGATGGTTTAATGTCATATCCAGGAATTCGTTGGTGGGGGTTTGCCCCTCTGCAGAGATGCTGTTGGTGTATTCTACAACCCCAGAAGATTGGGCTGACTGATACTTCGTCTCATATTACATTCGTTACAGCTGTGCCACATCCAGCTCATGCGGGGTTTGGAGCTTATATATATATATATATATATATATATATATATATGTGTGTGTGTGTGTGTGTGTGTGTGTGTGAGGTGGTGCGTGCATGCGTGTTTACGTATATGATATGTAAATTAAGATAGAAAGGAATATCTGAAAACTTATGAAGTAAGGTAGCTCCTAAAGTAAAACTTATTTATTTTCACAGAAACTTATAACAGATAAAGAGTGTACAATAACAACGTTTGATAGAGTAAGTTTTTAGCTACTATTCTTCCATATAGTTACCACCATCGATGCATGTACATTTTTGCGAGCAATGAACAAGTGCCATCTTGCCTTGCTTGTAAGAGGGTTGAATCAGGGGTAGATGTTTGTGAGCTGGCAGTAGATCCAACCGGCCAAAAACATATTTGGTTTGCCTTGTCCATTTATCCTTCGACGAGTACTCGTTACACAACAGTTATCGCCTTAAAAATGGACTAAGTGACACAGATTCAAATCCTGGATGAGGCTTTTTACATTCCCCATAACGCAGATACCCTTTGTAATGTATGAATCCAAATATTATCCACCAAAGTAATGAGTTTCAGTAACGTCGACGGAGCTGTGTGCGACAAGCTATCGCTTTACAAAAGGTTCCTCGTAAATCGGGCCATGAAAGATGGACTACACAGAAAAGATTTTCCTGAAAACGACCCCTTCATCGCAGTAGTGAAAATTAGAGCGTATTCATTGGTGTAGGTTTTTACATTTGTGTTAAGCGGGTTCTTTTCAGCGAAAAGCACAGCAAATTGTGAAGACTACTTTGGAAAATAATTTTTTGTAATTGAAAAGAGTTGCTCTATCCAGTGGCGTTATTGAGTTTTTTTTTTATCTGTTGTAGTTTCATTGTGCAACTTATATATATGAATAAACTTAGCTCGATTGTAAGGGATTGATTGGACGTTTTTACACTGATGAGGGAGGAGGGGAAAAGAAGAGAGCGTTAATTAGAAGAGTAAGTGTTGAGGTAGTAGTGTGCCCCCTCTCCTTTCCAATATGCCTCTTATCTCCGTTAGTAGAGAAGCCGGGGTTGATATGAAGCTGATAAGGCTCCCAAATGTCTGAATGTATGGATCGTTTAGCTGAATGTGATGATTGCCAAAACAAAATTAGTGTGTTTCATATATCCTCCACGAACAGATAAGAGGAATGATTCATTTAAAAGAAGAAATTAAAAAAAGTATTAAAAGACGTCGCATGGTCATATATATATATATATATATATATATATATATATATATATAAAGTTATTTAATAAACTTAGATTAGTTGTGGCACAAGGCCAGAAGTATAGAGTACTCAATGTGAGTCGAACTCAAAACAATAATCTGTTAATCTAGGATGATAACCATTAATCAATCTGAGTATGTGCATATATATATAGAGAGAGAAAAGCTGGAGACGAGCAACAGACGGGCTCAAAATGATTATATATGTAGTGATTAATTATATATATATATCAGTAAGTAAGTAAAGTTGGTGACCTGAGTTGAGGGTGACTCGAAAGCTTCCTTTTCAATAGCTGTTACACAGAGGTGTAGGGGAGGACGCTACCCCATTCCCTGGATTGCTCCACTTTACCTTTTCCTCATAAGTGTTAAGTAAGGCGGCATCAAGTACTATTTTTGAGTCTTTAGTACGACTCGACCTGGGATTGAACCCTGGTCTCCCAGGCCATTGGCGAACACTCTACTCATTATGTCAATGACCCGGTTATACACACACACACACACACACACACACACACACACACACACACTTATATATATATATATATATATATATATATATATATATATATATATATATATATATATATATATATATATATATCGAGTTATTACGCTCATTTCCGGCCTGATCCTCCTGGGAAACGTATCCACCCATGGGTTGAACAGTACTGATGTTGCTCTTTTACAAGGATGGTTTTGGCATTAGATAACCCACGATGGTTGATATGCCATTAAACAAAAGAAAATGGACTGAACCATAAATATCATGTGGTATGTAAGGACATGGTCATGATCTACATCCTATAGCATTATCCGGTGGGATTCCTTTGCAAAAAGTTTATATATATATATATATATATATATATATATATATATTTCAAGTTTTTTTCGTTGTAGGTCCAAAGAGAGAAAAAAAGTAAATATTTCGAAATGAATAGATCTACAAAGAGATTTGTATTTTTTAAGAATTATTTATTTATATTCTTACATATGTGTATGTTTCCAGCTTGTTGCTTTCTTCAGATAACTTATGACACAAGGCCATGTAACGGAGCACCCAATGAGCCTCTAACTGACTCGTGTAGGTCTGTTAGTAGAATGCTTTTTAGGTTTCTATAGATATTACTGTTCTGTCTTAGATATCTTTTCTTCCTCCTCTCTTTCTCTTTCTCAGAGCATGTCAACTCTCTGTCTTTTCCCCAATTAGTCTTTGATATTTGATGTGTTATAAAGTTTTTTGTTGTTTTACTCTGGATCGTTCTGTGTGTGTGGGGGGTTCTACATAAAACTGCCACCAAAACAATCACTTTTCCTTGCCTCCTACAAATTTATGTTAAACCAGCTACATAACTTAGTGATTAAAGAAGCGATATTTTTTCGAATAAGGTTAGCCAATATTTCAAAAATAACTTTCAATCAGAAAAGCGCGCGATGTTCACCATTCTGAGCGCTGATGTCAAATGACATGGATACTATAACTACTCACCAACTTCATGCACTTTTTACTACTGGCGCTTGCGCAGTAACAATTTTAAATCCAGAAGATCATTTTCCCAGACCTTATATATATATCTATATATATATATAGTTGTATGTATATGTACATATGTGTCATGTGTGTGTGTTCTATTATTTTTTACTTGGCTTACTTTAGTCTGATACAAAGCCAATCTAGCAGACCACACGTGAGGATTGAACACGCGATCGTCAAGTAAGACAAATTTTAAAACTGTTTGCACCATGGTAAACGTCCCTCCTTAGTCTTTATTTTGCTTATATCAGTACCGAACAAAAGTAAAAGTGATGAGATAAAGTCCGTTGCCACAATTTTCTAAGTCGACAGAATCTGTCTGCCTTGAAAATAATCATTCAAAATACCAGCTTTTATATAGGCTCGAAGAACAACTTCCGGCACAAGGTGGTCGGCAGGGGGTAATACGTAATATTTCATCGACAAAACACACTGTATAAATATATGCTGTGTTTTCGTCGGCGGTATTATTGCTTGCTGTGAAACTTACTTTAGTTCTAATGGTCTACATCAAAATCGATACCTTCACTTCGACGTTTAACATCTGTTTTCATAAGCGATGTCTAAAAAGCTTTATTGTTTTGGGAAGTAACTTGCATTATCTCATTAGATTTATTTTCAACCTCACCACAAGCCTTCATCATGAATAAAAAGTCATTGGTTATGCATAAATCAACAGCCTCGGTATTTATTCAAAAAGAAATAAGGCTCTGTCGAATAGGCCGACTGTATCCTCTGCAGAGGGGTAACACTACACCAAAAAGTGGTGTCCTGCATATGACACTAAACTGCATCTAATTATGAGGCCCCATTTCTGGAAATCTGGGGAGTGTGTTGTACCTTTTCATTACTCTAGGTCCACTGTGACACAGAACAGCAGTACCTATTAGGATCCCATCTATGGACCAAATAGGCCTGTTTAAAATTTATTTGTCTTCGATTAGACCCGTTAAGAAACATCTCTAAAAAAGTAATACGTATATATGAACGTACAATAAACGCGATTTCCTAGATGTTAAAACCAATCAATCAATCAATCAATCAAAAGAAACGAAATGTGATTATAGTGTTCTTTATTTTATTTCATGATTATGAAATAACTTTCTTTTAAGATCAGTTAAAAATCAAAACCTTACAAACTGATTTTTATCCACTTTTGGGCAGTATTCCTTTCAGTTTAATTCAGTTGTTTTTTTAAAAATTGTAAGTACCAAAATATTACGCTGACTTCATACCCTGCAAGACTCCCAACGCTCAAAAAGGAGCGTTCAGGTTATGATACTATCCATGCATCCGGTGGTGAGGCTACAGTTCTGAAACTACTAGAAGAGTAGAGACACTCCTTCGTTGCCATTACGCCAAGTTCTACACTGACCCAAGTGATAGTACCTGTTAGGGTCCCTTCGATATATTAAGTATACTTGGAACCTTATTCGTTTACAAATATTCATTTCTTACTTAAAAGTATATAATTGTTTGAAATGCTTGAAGCCATATAATTGTATATAAACTATTAGTATGAGTTGATTGGCTAGTTGGTTGATGTCTTATGGCATATCAATATTTCTGGGAGATTTTATGTCAAATCCTCTTGCTTAGTCAAACTGGTTTATATTGGGGTTGTGGTTCCTCTTTCCTAGAGTATGTTTACTTTGGTCAGCTTGGACCTACAACAACCATCTTTATATATATATATATATATATATATATATATATATATATATATATATACGTGGGGCATTCAATAGGTTTCCAGACTTTTCTTTTGTACTGGCAGTTAAAATTGTCGTAGACTCTTTAAAATTCACTATGTTATTACTATACAACATATAAAATGACTGACCAATTTTTATGATTTCTCGTTCAAATGAACAGCTACAACAGCAATTGGAATACATCCTACTAAAGACTGATTGTCACAGCTGGTGAATTTCAAAAATGTAATCTGGACATGAAGACACTTTAGAAGAAAGATATGCAATAAAATTGTTTTAAACTTGGAAAAATGCCACAGAAATGTATGGAATGCTTCAGACTGCTTTTGGATCATCTTACATGAATCGAACATCAGTTTTTGAGTGGCATAAGAGATTCATGGAAGGCAGAGAGTCTGTGAGGGATGATGAGAGGTATGGGAGGAGTGAGGAAATCTATACACCAGAGTTGATTGGCCAAAGGCTTAGGTTTAGGGTTACTATGTTGAGGTTTTAAGGGAGTTCAGGAAGAGATTCCGTCAGAAGAGGCCAGCGCTCTTCAAATCGGGTCAGTGGCATTTCCAGCAGGACACTACACCAGTCCACAACTCCATCCTTGTCACAGACTATTTGACCAAGATGGGCATCAAGACAGTTCCTCACCGTCCCTATAGTCCAGACCTTGCTGCCTGTGACTTTTTGTTATTCCCTAAGCTCTGAGTCTGTCGTTATGAGACAATTGAGGAGATGAAAGAGGCTGTGACGAAGATCATTGACACGCTCACACAAGAGGACTCCCATGGGTCGTTCCAGAAGTTGTTGGAACGGTACAACAAATGCATTGCAGCCGCTGGAGATTCATTTCGAAGGGGAGTAGAGTTTCATGTGTGTACTATCAATGAAAGTGCCCATACGAAAAAAATCTGGAAACTTATTTAATGATCAAATAGTAAAAACACATTTTGTCTGTATAATCTAATTTAGAACCTTTCGAGTTTCCTGATAAGAGTCTTGGTTTCAGGTTGGAATTGGGGGATGAATTTACCAAAATTGTCCCGAGCGCTTTCGAACCCTTCATAGTTCTGAAAGCTTTTTGGTTTTTATAAAGTAACAAAACTACGCAAACACAGAGTTGGATAAAAGTAAGTTGCCGATGAATTTAAAAAACAGAACGCTATCAACGGAAATAGAATACTATCAAGAAATACGAAATTAAAAAAAGATGAATAGATAGATTTATTCAAAAAGAGTTTCTGTGTCAATTTGTTTGCACACAGTTAAATCGTTATAAATGCTCCTATTTAACACTAATAATTCTGTTTATCAAATATTCATATGAAATACAAATAAACTGCACACAGCTGTATTGTTTTAAAAACTAATAATAATTATTTTCCTTGGTAAAAGATTGAACGGTTCTACGTGACACATAGATGGGATCCTAACTGGTACAACCACTCCTACGAGTGGCATACCCCACTGCAGAACCGACATAGTTTTATTAGTATTAGTGTATTTGTATAAATGTGTACATGCAGGACACTGCTGGAGAAGCAGAGACGAGCTCATAAGCGATGTACTCCTATGGACCCCCACTCATGGCCGAGCAAAAGCAGGACGACCAGCTCAAACATACATACTGCAGCTATGTGAGGATACGGGATGTAGCCCTTGAAGACCTGCCGGAGGCGATGAACGATAGGGAGAAGTGGCGAGAGAGAGTCAGGGATATCCGTGCAAGCGGCACGACATGATGATGATAAATGTGTACAATTATTTGTATTAAAAATTATTATGATAAGCTATAATGTTTAGAAATATTCTCTCTCTCTCTCTCTCTCTCTCTCTCTCTCTCTCACACACACACACACACACATATATATATATATATATGTGTGTGTATAGCACATCACTATTGAGCTGATGATCAAACAGGCAAGAAAACGACAGTCACTAACCGGCGTTGATTTTGTGCGTACAGTAATCTTAATCAGGTCTGCATGTCCTTTCACCGATATTCTGCACTATATATATATATATATATACAGTGACACGCAATTAGTATTGGATGCATGTTATTTTCAGTTATAACTCTAGTTTATGTTCGCCATTTTGCCCGATATTTGGTCAATAATAACTCGTAAAGTTGTTTTAGTTGTATGTGGAAGGAAAATTAAAAACTCATGGTTGAATCCATTTTCTTTTTATCAAAGTTCAGATTTTCCCTATGCCAACAAAACAAAGTACATGTGTTTTATCGAAAAGGAGACATCTCCGCTCTAAGTGGTGGTTCTCTGAAATTACTGATTAAGTTCACGTACCTTGGTAGCAGCATCTCATCTATTAAAAATGACATCAGTATACGCCTAGCAAAGGCATGGATTGTTATTGATGGGTTGTCGATCATATGGAAATCTGACCTATCCGATTATATATATATATATATAGTTCCGTCAACAAGTAATGTTTGTACTTATTTGATTACAACACAATAATAGAAGCATGCGCAGTATACTAAAAAGAATACAAAGTTCTCGAGTAGCAAATCTAGTCCTCATAACAGTTTCGTTTCTTCTTTATCATGGAATGAGGGTTGTTTTTACTTCTTGAATGAGGGCTTGTATATCCTCCTCGTTCAGAGTCCTTTATAAGCCACTTTCGAATTGTGCCTTTTACCTCATAACCTATAGGGAATTACCGTCCCTCTGAGTGGTTCCTGCATGGGCCCAAACAAATAATGGTCTGAGAGGAGGTCTAGGTCAGGACCGTAGGGTTGATGACGTAAGGTTGTCTAGCCATGTGCACTGATTACTTGTCTAGTTAAAACTGCTCTAAGGACTTGTATTGTCCTGTTGCAAAACCACTCCACTCATTTTTGCTGTGCTTGCATTAAGTGCAGCTTTTCCTTTAACATTCATTGACCTCCTGTGAATATTTGCAACACTTCCTCCTTCCGAAAACAGAAACTCCATGACAGCTCTTTGCTTTCTTTGTATGTCCACAGGGTCAGTCATTTTGAAATAGGATTATGGGTAGGAAAAGAGAAGCTAACTCACCAAATTTTCCCCTGGGCTTCTAGACACGTTATAGTTTACAGTTAACAAAAAGAGAAGGCAAAACAGAATAAAAAAAAACTAAGTAAATAAATAATAAAAACACTGAAAAGCAATCAAACAAAAGCTAACAACAACAACAACAACAAGTTCTAACTAATACTTATCAAATTAATTTAGAACAAGAATTGCTTTCAAGCCGACCTATCTATCTATCTATCTAACTATCTATTTCAGTCTGCTTCTTTCTATGTATGTATGTATGTATGTATGTATGTATCTTAGTCTGTTTCTTTCTATGTATGTATGTACGTATGTATGATATACTTGTTGGCCCCCCAAAAAAGAGCCAATTTTTTGTAACATTTTAAAAATGTCACTTTAGTAAGTAAAATTTGAGATTTTTAATGGAATCTTTTTTTTTTTTCAGAACTTGATACCAATAAAGTACGAGGATCATTAGATAAGTTTCCAGACTTTTTTCGTATGGGCACTTTTATTGATAGTACACACATGAAACTCTCGTCCCCTGCGAAGTAATCTCCTCCGGCTGCAATTCACTTATTGTACCGTCCCAACAACTTCTGGAACGACCCATGGGAGTCCTCTTGTGTGAGCGTGTCAATGACCTTCGTCACAGCCTCTTTCATCTCCTCAATTGTCTCATAATGACAGACTCAGAGCTTAGGGAATAACCAAAAGTCACAGGCAGCAAGGTATGGACTATAGGGACGGTGAGGAACTGTCTTGATGCCCATCTTGGTCAAATAGTCTGTGACAAGGATGGAGTTGTGGACTGGTGTAGTGTCCTGCTGGAAATGCCACTGACCCGATTTGAAGAGCGCTGGCCTCTTCTGACGGAATCTCTTCCTGAAGTCCTTTAAAACCTCAACATAGTAACCCTAAACCTAAGCCTTTGGCCAATCAACTCTGGTGTATTGACTTCCTTACTCCTCCCACACCTCTCATCATCCCTCGCAGATTCCCTGCCTTCCTTGAATCTCTTATGCCACTCAAAAACTGATGCTCGATGCAGGCAAGATGATCCAAAAGCAGTATGATGCATTCCATACGTTTCTGTGGCATTTTTTTCCAAATTTAAAACAGAATTCTATTGCATATCGTTCTTCTAAAGTGTCCTGACGTCCAGATTGCATTTTTGAAATTCACTAGCAGTGACAATCAGGCTTTAGTAGGGTGTATTCCAATTGCTGCTGTAGCTGTTCATTTTAACGTGAAATCATAAAGATTGGTCCGTCATATCATAAGATCTATAGCAATAACATAATGAATTTTAAAGAGTCTACGACAATTTTAAATGCCTGTACAAAAAAAAAAAAAAATTTGGAAACCTATTGAATGCACAACGTACCAACAATTTCAATTGAAAATGTCACCAAAGAAGAAATGTCCTCAATTATATGATAAAATAACAGAAATAAGAATTATAGGGGTGGGATAGAATAGGCTGCAATATATACAGATTTTTAAAATATCTTAAATGGTTAAAACCTACAAATATCTTTATCCACAGAGAAAAGAATTAGTCTAAATTGCGCAAAAACTGATTTTACCACAAGAAAAATGGATTCTGGTTGTCCAAAAGCTACCCTGAACAGAGAGGAACAAAAAAAATTTGCTGCTTTTAAAGACAGAAAGAAAATCCGGACAAACTCGGCTACAGAGTTCAAAACTACAGATTGTAAGACTATTTCTAAAAACAATAAAAAGAAATCTTAAAGAAAGTAGACTTATATTAAAAGTATTTGCTAAGAATTTAGTTGTTTGGTTGGTTGTTTTGTTTTACGGTGCATCAACCCTTTTCGGGTCATTTAACGCTGAATTAAATTTCAAACAATTCAGTTTAGTATAAGTATAGTTTTAGTTTACAAACAGTTAAATGTCAAAACAGTTCTATTTCAAACAATTCAGTTTAAGTACGCAGTTTAAATATCAAAATAATCCTATTTCAAGGAATTCAGTTGAGCAAATGTTCACAGTTTAGTTCTATTTGACTCATAGATAGGACCCTATCAGGTGCTTCTACTCTGAGCCAGAGTGGACCTGAGAATGATGGCAATGAAGAGGTACTCCGTATTCCCTAAAGTTCCAGCATTACTTGAACCTCACTATCAGATTGTTTAGTATTATATCTAGGAAATTCTTTGTGGTTTCTTTATCCTTCTGCAAAGAAACAGTCGGTGTTTTTTACACCCCCAGCCGAAAGGTCAAATTTTCTAAGAAGCCTTTGTTATAAAATTAGGATGTCAAGAATAGATTACATTTTGCAGCAGAATATCATATATTTGATACTGAGTGGTTTTGGCGCATATAATACATTTACAATCCCTCCACACGAGTAGGATGTGACACTAAGTCGATTTACTTCAAGCGGAAAATAAAAGGTTGAATTCAGAGTTTTCTCTTCCTAGACCGGTTACCACACCGAAGTTAAAGAGCCCAGTCTGTCCTGCTTTTTACTCAAAGCTAGAGTGGAAATAGTTGGATTCATGCCTTTCTTAACGGTATTAACTTTATGTGAAATGCAAACAGACTCGTCCAGGATTGGAACTCCTGTCACGGCATCTATTTCCTACGACGAATACCATTACACCATGAGTACCTTTATTCTCTTTTGATGACAAAGGTTGTTATGATCAGATGAATTAAGATTTTTAGGTTGGTTGATTGGTTGTTCGGGTTTTATGGCGTATCAACCTTTGTGGGTTATTTAACGGCAAATTCTGTCTGTGTATATACATTCAACCAAAGATTTCGGAACGAATACTTAGTATGTAAAATTTTCTATAAGCAGGATTTCATTTGTTTGTACATGATTAACCAGTTTTAATTCGTCATATTTTTTCGTACAACCCTGTCTCTTGCAAGAAGAACAGAAGAGCTTTTTATAACTATAATCTGTGACGCTGTCGTAGAATATCAGTTGGAAATTTATTGCCAGAATATCTGAAAACAATGGTTAAACATAGAAATACTGGAGTAATGTCGTTTAGAGTCGATGAGACAAGCCCATAAATGGAAAAGAATACATTTATAACCTTCAGAAAAAACTGCTACCAACTATTGACAAGCTGTTCTCTTCCGTATTTTGAGCAGATATCATTTTTCCATACGATAACTCACCAACTTGTATTGCAAAATTGACAAGAAAAAGTGGTTTTTTGAATACTCATTACAAATAATGTTTTAATCTGGAAAAAATACAGATCTCAATCCAATTAAAAATGCTCGAAGTATAATAAAAGCAAAGTTGTCTGGTAAGATGTTTTCTAATAAAGATACGTCATGAAAAGCAAGTAAAAAGGAGTGGGAAAATATATCTATTAGACAATGTAAGAAACTGACAGACAGCCTGCCTACAAGAATTGATTCACTTAAAAAATCCAATGTCCTGTGTTGTCTATGTTATCTTTTTTCAACGAAACTGTTAATATAACCAAAACTAATCTTACACAGCAGTATTTGTGCGAGTAACTTGATAGAAAACAGTACATCATAGCGGTTGCTCTAACATAGAGTAATTTACAGTTCATTTTGCAACTGAATATTAATCTATTGACATTTGCATAGGCATTTTATCAAAGGAAATTCTTTTGAGTATTTTTTGGAAATCTCAAGGGCCTAAAAATTTGAAAATACGCACAACCTTTCGGTTAACTTAAAGATTTCTAAGGCACATATGTTTTTGCTTTTAATAATATATTAAAAAAGTCTCATACCGAAAGAGCTTAAATCCACCCATCGGATTGAAATTGCATAACAATTCTTAACAGAAACAGTGAATCTAATTGATTATAGAATTTTTCCACTGCTGTCTGAATATATATATATATATATATATATATATATATATACCAAGCCCTCTGCATGAATATATTAAATTTATAACTCGTTGTAACAACTTCGACTGGTTTGAATTCAGAGTTTTCTTTCTTTTAGACCAGTTAGCATACCGAAATTAAAGAGCCCGGTCAAACCTCCTGCCCTACTATTTACCCATAGCTAGCGGAAGAATAGTTGGATAAGTAAATTTGCCAAGGGTATTAGCGCAATGTGAAGTGCAAACAGCCTCATCCAAGATCATCGTAATTCTTTACTGAGGGTATATATATATATATATATATATATATATATATATTTAATAGATATATATATATAAACTAGTCGTATTCATAGCACATAGTTCCCTGACTCTCTCTGGCGATCCATTACTATCACCCATCGCTCTTGGTAAGTTTTCTAGACTGCATCCAGTTTCAGCACAGAGTTGATATATATAAATCCTTGCTGGTCGGTCAGAACTGGCGTGTCCATGCTTACAAGTATTTAAAAACACGTTGCTTTTGGGTTGGTCATTACTTCCCCATTACGTGCCCAGCATGTCTTATTCATCTTACTTGGATGGTTAATCTTGCTTGGATAGTTTGTAAGATGGGAAGTAAGTGGCCCTACTGCCGATGTTTTGTGGGGTGCTGGTTTCAAAATTTGTTCAAAACGATATATATATATATATATATATATATATATATATATAATTGTATAATTATCTTAGTTATAGCGCCGACAAGCGAGGTACAAAACAGTTTAGCCAACCTTTTTTTTTTTTCATATTTAATTTTCATCATGATCAGTAGATATGGTTTTTTTGAACTGTTATAAAATTTTGTACAACAAATAAAATCTTCCTATACACACACATATATATATATATATATATATATGAAGAATTCATATAGACGATTTTAAGAAAAATATAAATCCAGGTCCAGGCAAACTTAACCATGAGTAGGCAAAGTATGACAATGATTTTTAAAAAATGATATCAATCTTTACCCAGGCTCATTTAGCCACTACTCAGAAAAGGATTATGAGGATCTTTCTTTAAAAAATTATATCAATCTTAATTAAGGTCCAATTAGCCTCTACTCAGCTGAGTATAATGATTATATTTAAAATATTATATATATATATATATATATATATGTTCATGCAGTATAAAAGATTGAAAAAAATGAACAATTTTAACAATATTAATAGTCTCTAGCAGGGACTTTCATCTTTATAACTCGCTGTAATCATTTTCTTAAGTTCTTGATGAGATTGAAGCATTTATTTTCCGGGATTTTCTTCCAATTTTCAATGGTTACATTCACTAATTCTTTTTGGTAACTTGCGATTTATTCGAACTTAGAATTCCTGTCACAAATTATCAATAGGATTCAAGAAGGAATTCATTGAATGCCATGGCAGAACCATAAGTTTCTTTTTCTGAAGCCATGCAGTTACTGATGTACATGTATGTTTGGACCATTATCTTGCTGGAAAGCAAATTGCAGACCTAGATCAGGATTTTTGCGCTGATAATTTTAGATTTTCATTCAGAATTTTGATATAGACTTCAGACTTCATTATTCCTCCCATTGCTATTAATTGTCCAGTCCCCCTTGAGCTAAGAGAACGCAAAACATCACGACCAGCTTTCATGTTTTAATGTTGGCACTGTACTCTTTGGGAGGAAAGCTTCACTTTTCTTCCACCAAATCTTCTGTACACCATTATGTGGAAAAAGCTAAATTTTTGTTTCATCATACCACTGTACTTGTTCCTAAAAGCAGTTTTCTTTGTCCAAGAACGTTCTGGCTCAATAAAACCGAACATCAATGGGACATGATTTGCGAAGAGGGATTTGTCGTGGTTGGTTTTCATACGACCCATTTCTATTTAAACAACGTTGTATTGTGCGAGTACTTACGCTGATACTCACTGTATCCAAACTTTTGACAATATCTTTCAAAACAACGCTTGGGTTCATATTATCTCGTAGCACAGTTTTCGTGTAGTTCTCAGTGACAATTGAGGTTTTCTTCCACGCCCAAGCAAATTCTCTGTCGTGCCAAATTGTTTAAACAGACTGTATCGTAGATCTAGGGATAGCTAACGTATTTTGGAATGGTGCTGTAAATATTTCCTGACTAGTGTAAGTTGATGGTTGTCTGATTCAAGTCAACGCTAAGCTCCTTTGTCTTCCCCATCGTATTGTTTACGTAAGAATAACAATGATGACACTCGATGCACCACATGACGTTCTTTTCTGGAATTATCACGGATATTCTACTGAATAAATAGTCTAGAAGAATTGATTGATAAAATAATAATGTAAATTACTTATGCTTACACGAATCAATCAATTTAAAACGATATTTTCTACTGTACGAATAATTTTGTCTTTTCCTATTTTGATTTATTCGCCAGTCATTTTTTTTTGTATTTAACCTATTGGTCTGAAAATTGAGTTTTATATTCCTTTTTTTTTTCTTTTATTAACATATAAAAAAACTAGCATCATATGGGCAGTAGACTTTGAGAAATGAATAAAAATATTCAGAATTGATGGGTGTAGGAATAATTTCGTCGTTGACTGTACATATATATATATATATATATATATAGAGAGAGAGAGAGAGAAAGAGAAAGTGAAAAACATAAAGATCAGTTCAGTAACATTTTCATGGCCAGAATATCCTTATTTGAATTTCTTTCGGATCGTTATAGCATTTCAATCTCATAAAGTTTTCGTAAAAAAGAAAGAAAGAAAGAAAGAAAGATAAAAAAAAAAGGAAATTAAAAAATTATAAATACGTCAACGTTTTCAATTTTAATTCTGAAAAAAAGATTAGAGCAAATGATAATAATAATAATAATAATAACAATAATAATAAACTAGTAGAAAAAGTACAAGTAACAGATATTAATATTAATTTACCCTGGCAGTGATGTGACACGAAATTAATTATTCCATCAATGAAAACCGCAGACATCGGGGAGTGTTGGTTATGTCATTTCACAGTAAATATTTACGTGCCAAAAATATTATGTATATATTCCGCTGATATATACATCACGACACACCCAGATTGTAATTACAAAAGAAATAAACCATTTCAAAATTTATTTGACGAAATTTCGTTGAGATATAGACTCTCATAATGCTCTATTTTACTAAGAAATTCTTCGAGTTCATTGCAGTACCCAACAGTTGCTCGATATGCATATCCTTAGTTATATGTCATGTGTCTAGTTGGAAGTAAAATTCTTGCTAATCTAGAGTTCATATTGTTATCGATCTATGTATCGATAAAAAAAGATGAATAAAAGTAATCGAACAAATCATCATTATCATGTCGAACAGCTAGCACGGATCCCCCTGACCTTCACTTGCCACCTGTCCCTATCGTCTATCGCTCCGGGGAAGACTTCCAGGCTTCATCCTGTATCGGCACAGAGCTGTTGTATATAGGTTCTTTCTGGTTGTCCAACCTTTGATTGTCCATGTGAAGGGGTCAACTGGAGTATATCGCTTATGAGTTCGTCCTTACCTTTTCAGCAGTGTCCCGCATGTGTGGTTCATCTAACTTTGATAGTTTTCGTGATGTGTAGTAGGTGGCTGCACTGCTGCTGTTTTGTAGGGTGCTGCCTCCAGGACTTGTTCAATATGGCTTGCAGTATTCTTGTGTAATTGCCGTCAAGCTTTTTCTCCATACGTTTAGTTAGCGTCCATGTGGTGCATCCATATAGCAGTATCGACACAACCACTGCTTGGAAATAGGAATATTCATTTTTTATTATCTATTTTTTGATTGATCTTAATTAGTTTTGACTTTATATAAGGAAAATATTTTTGTGAAGAAGTTTTATAGCAAATTTTTATTAAGTAGTTTTTAAAGGAAGCAAAAAAAGGAGTTGGTGATATAGCATATCCATTCAGTGAATAAATATTATTCTTTGGTATCCAAGTATCTTCAACTTACCTTTTTTATGATCTATGCTATCTTGAACACCTGGCATAGAACTCATTATTTGGGAGATATATTCTAAATATGATCACGGTGTGTTTCAAATTAGCTCGGACTGCTTCGCTAGGTATTTGTTTATCTGTTATATAATTGCGGAATGATTTTTTTAATATTATCATTTTTCGTTGGTTATATGTTATCATTCGGTTTAGTTAGGCTTAGAACTATTCGGCTTAGTGCACGTGCAGGTACACACATTGAGTGCAGGTGTTCACGCTCGCACGCAGCGGATGTGACAGTCACAGATGTCATAATAAAACCCCCAGATGGAAAATAGGACTGGGATTTGAATGACGTCATGCCCGTAAGCAATGGGCTGAGAATTTTGGTGATTTTTGAAAAAAGCAGTTAGTTGAGATTCGACGCTGGGCGAGACCAGTTGAGATCTGACGCTAGACAAAGCGAGTTGAGATTTGTCTCTGGGGGAGGCTAGTTGATTTTTGAGCCTGGGCGAGGCCAGTCCAGTTGTGGACTACGTGATGCGCCGCGCGTTGTTGGGTCAGATGGAACGTCAGCATAGTAAAAATTGTGTGTCTCTCTCTCCTCGTGTCGAAAGACTAAACTCAAGAAGTCAATAAACATTTCGTACCTGAACTAAAGAGAGTCGTCAGTGTTTCGGGATTCCAATGCATATGAACATTTTACGTATTCGTATTATGGCTATTGGCCCAGCGATTAGAGTGTTCGCCAATGGCCCGGGAGACCTGGGTTCAATCCCAGGTCGATTCATACCAAAGACTAAAAAATGGTACTTGATGCCTCCTTGCTTAACACTCAGCATTATAAGGTACGGATCAAGGGTAAAGTAGGGCAATCCAGGGAAGGAGTAGCGCCCTCCCCTACACATTGGTGTAGTAGCTATCGAAAAGGGAGCCCTCGGGTTACTCAACAGCTACCTAGACATACTGGGCACTGTTGGAGAAACGAGAACGAACTCAAAAGTGACGTGCTTCTATGGACTACTACACGTGGACACACCAGTGTTATGCGACCAGCAGCAAGTTGTATTCATCAACACTGTGTGAACACTAGGTGCTGTTTAGTGGACTTAACAAGTGCGATAGCCAATAGAGATTGATGGCTAGAGAAATTGAGAGAGCAAAGCAGAAAACCAGAGAGAGAGAGAGAGAGAGAGAGAGGGGTTGTGTTTGTTAATGAGAGAGAGTGAGAGAGAGAGAGAAAGAGTGAAAGGGTGTGTGTTGCTAATGAGAGAGAGAGAGAGAGGGGGTTTGTGTTTGTTAATGAGAGAGAGAAAGAGTGAAAGGGTGTGTGTTGCTAATGAGAGAGAGAGAGAGAGAGAGAGAGAAAGAGAGAAAGAGTGTGTGCTTGTTTTAGAGGGAGAGAGAGAGGTATAGACAGAGAGAGAAAGAGAAAGGGTGTGTGTTTGTTTGAGTGAGAGAGAGAGAGAGAGAGAGAGGGTTTGTGTTTGTTAATGAGAGAGAGAGAGAGAGACTGAGTGTGTTTGTTAGAGAGAGAGCGAGAGAGAGAGAGAGAGAGAGAGAGAAAGAGTGAAAGGGTGTGTGTTGCTAATGAGAGAGAGAGAGAGAGAGAGAGAAAGAGAGAAAGAGTGTGTGTTTGTTTTAGAGGGAGAGAGAGAGGGATAGATAGAGAGAGAAAGAGAAAGGTTGTGTGTTTGTTTGAGTGAGAGAGAGAGAGAGACAGAGAAAGGGAGAGAGAGAAAGGATGTGCTATTAGTACGCCTTGATGATGTGGATGATGATGATGGTGATGCTAGAAGAATGTCCCAGGTCTTGAAAGAGTAAGTATAACTATTTTACTAGCACGCAAAATTATTGAACCGTAGTAAATAGTGCGGTAAGCACGAAGAGAAAGTAAAGAAAAGGGATCTCGATCTGTTTTGGAAATTGTCTTCCAACTCTAACAGCTGTTATTACTTCTCTGTTTTCTTTTTTCTTTTTTTTCTTTTTTGTTACAACTGCTCGAATTCCTTCGAATAATAATAGACATAAATATGCTCTCTCTCTCTCTCTCACTCACTTACTCACTCACTCACTCTGTCTTTATCACTCACCCCGCCTCTCTCTATCTCTATCTCTCAAACAAATTCTTCACATAGAGAACTAAACAAAATTTTGCTCAGTACTGTAATCGGAGATGACAGTTTGGATTGCCACAGATAAGACTGCATGCTCTGCGAATCTCCCACGGTTGGGTATTGTGCTTACTGTAACAGTTAGTAATTTTGATAATCAATACACACTCACACACACACACACACACACACATATATATATATATATATATATAGGACGATGGGTACAATGTTTATATAAACCAAAGATCATCTTCATCAAAACGTGCCGACAGCATGAATTCCTTTGACTCTCTCTCGACATCCGCCCCTATCAGCCATCACTCTTGGTAAACTGATCAATGTATATTATAATGGACAAACGGGTACTGGTGTGTCGAAAAGTAGGAGTCCCTAGAACAATGGCGCGTGTGAGTTCGTCCTTTATTTTCCAGCTCTACCCAACATGCTCACGATTTGTGAGATGAAAAGTGGTCGTAAAGCAGCTGTTTTGTGGGGTGCTGCTTTTTGGATATATTTTAAACTGCACACAACATTCTTATATAGCATCCCTCTAGCGTTTTTGTAATTTCTAGAGGAAAAATAATACACTCGAAACGGATATAGTTAGGTATTATTCATAACCTAATTCTACAGTATTGAAACACTAATATAGCCTAAAATAAAATTGCCTGATTATATATAGCGGTTGGTTTAGTTTCTTTGTTTAATAGCATATCAATGTTTGCGGGTTATTTAGTGTCAAAACCATCCTTGTAGAAGAGCAGTAGTGGTATTATTTCGCCTGTAGTTAGCGAGATAAAAGGGTTCATACCTTTCACAAAAAGCATTAGTCCGAAAGCGAACGTGATAACGCGGCTGTAGTTTGAACTGACAAAGATGTCACAGTCCAGCGCTTTAGCTGTGGGGTGGACTTATTTTTGTGTCATATACTCAGCTGTGTCTTTATGAACAACAAGAAACGTAATCAAAGATAATGAACGAAATTCAATGAACGAACGAAACACTTCTTTATAAAAATATATCTCTCATTTTATTCTCGAAATGGGCCCACAGTTTGTTGTAAGTTTGAGAGATAGATGGAGAGACATATACTCAGAGAGGGAAGTTCTTCTTGTCCCATATCTTCTTTCGGGAACCAGGTAGGTACCAACGCTTGCACCCCCTTGCAAGCCGTATTGCCAGAGACGACCTAACTCCTCTGATCGGTTGCCTATCCCTCGCTCGACTCTCGATTTTTTGCCTCTGTCTAAATCTGACCGCGTGGTTCTCATATCATATGGCCTCCTTCCGGTTACACACCTGTTGGTCCTGACTACCCCGACACGCTGCCATCCCCCTGTTTACTAATCACAACGGGACTGCTTGTCAAAGCACACTGGGTCATTAGGAACGAACCGAAAATCCACGTTATATGTTATATAACATTTGGACTGCAGCACACAAACGCAAATACACTCACATATGTATGTATGTATGATTATTTATATATATGTGTGCCCCGGTACGTAGAAATTCCCTGGCTGGTGTTTGGGGGCGCATTTAAACCATCTAGGAGACAGAAGCTCTGATCTAAAACCTGTGATTCACGCATTTACCAATCATCTTGCTTTTGTTTGTCATTGGGTTATATTTGCGAGGATTCAGTGAGTGGTATTGGTGTTGTACAAGCTTGTGCCACTTAAATCAATCGAAGTACAGATATCTCAATGGTTCTGGATCATTCTTATCAAACCACTTCCCAAAGACCTGTGGGGCCCACGGACGTTGTTTGGGTGTCACTGACGATTCACCCAGCAACTGTGGTGAGGGTGGTGATGAGCATTGAGATGGCTGTCGTCTGTTAAGACGAAGCAATTGCCATGTACTGCAAGTATGTATACTTACTTCTTTCTAATAAACGTTAGCCCTAACCCTCAAACTTCGTATATCCAACGATCTCAAGGAAGAAAATACATATTAAAGGTCCAACAGTTGTTGCTGTTGATGTGTTTCTCCCGACCAGCAGCCGAGCACCTGCTTATATTGTTAACTGTGGTGGATAACGTCATATTATGTATTCTTTTCGTTTTAGCATTACCCCGAAATGAGATCAATGAGTTGAATTTTGTGCACGAATTACCCATCTTGTAACCTCATAAATAGAGTTCAGGATTTCCGTCTAGAAAAGAGGGAGAAAGGCTGACTGAGACTAAAAGAATCATTGGATATTGTGTTCTTTGCATTTTTTGGTTAACTGTCGGCTAAAGTTGTTTTCAGGCTAACAGAAAAAAAAGAAGAAGAGGAAGGGATTAAGGATTAGGTGGGCTTGGTGTGCGGCGGGATGAGGTTGAGGATAATAATCCAATGAAAAATAAAGAAAAAACGCAGGCAGGTACGAGAACATTTTATTAGATTTGAAATCTAATTCTCACAAATGTGCATCCATGTAGCGTGATTTGAAAGCAGGTTTCGAAAGAAAGAAATTAGTTGAATACTGAGGTTAAAAACAACAACAACAACAACAACTGAACAAGAAAATACTAAAATCAAACAAAAAAGTCTGAGAACAAAGATTGAAAAAAAGATGAGTAAAAAGTATAATGAAATACACGAGGAAAAAAAAGCTGAAAATAAGATCCAAGTAAATTCTAAAAAGGTTGAATAAAAGAAATGAATGAAAAATATGAAACGGGTAAGGGAGATGATAAAGAGTTATGTAGGAAAGAAAGAAAGAAATCAAAAGAGAAAGAGTGAAACGAAAAAAGGAGGAAAGAAAGAAAGAAAGAAAGAAAGAAAGAAAAAGAGAGAAAAAAAAGAAAGAATTCAAAAGAGAAAGAATGAAACGAAAAAAGGAAGAAAGAAAAAATAGAAAGGAAAAAAAAAGAAAAAAATAAATAAAGAAAGAAATAGTGAAAGGAAAAAAGGGAGAAATAAACAATAGAAAGGAAAAAGAAAAAGAAAGAAAACGAAAGAAAAAAATGAAATCAGGAGAGAAAAAATAAAAGGTGATAAGGGAGAAAGAAAGAAAGAAGGAAAGAAAGAAAGAAAAAGGAAGACAGAAAAAAGGACGGAAGAAAGAAAAAGAAACAAACAAATAAATAAATACATAAATAAAGAAATAAAGAAAGAAGGAAAGAAAGAAAGAAGAAAAGGAAGATGGAAAAAATAGAAAGGAAGAAAGAAAAATAGAAAGAAAGAAAGAAATAATGAAAAGAAAAAAGGGAGAAAGAAAAATAGAACGAAAGAAAGAAAGTAAAAGAAAGAAAAAGAAAGAAATCAAGTGAGAAAGAAAGAAAAAATAAAAAGGATGAACGAAAGAAAAAATTGAAAGAAAGAAGGAAAGAAAGAAAAGACAATAGGAAGAAAGAAAAGATAGAAAGGAATAAAGAAAGAAAGAAAGAAAAAGAAACAAAGAAATAAAGAAATCAAGATAGAAAGACTGAAAGGAAAAGGGAGAGTGAGAGAGAGAGAGGGGGGGAATAATGAAAGGAAAAAAGAAAATAAAAAGGAAGAAAGGAGGAAAGGAATAAAGGAAGGAAAGAGTCAAGAAAGGAAGGAAGAACAGGTACATTTTTTGCGGAGCGTCTTAGCCCTCAACACGTGATACAGTTGGTGTATTCTAAACCCTGCCGACGGGGGCCGTGAGTTGACCTAAGTAAATAAATGTGTCTTTAATAGCATGAAAAACTTTCCCTTTGAAGACCAATTCGCTAACGTAGTGAATGTGAACCTCATTGAGTGTTACATTGTTTTAGTACCAGTCAAAATTCAGCTAAATAAAATTTCATATCCAAACTGGGTGTGGCCAGAGGGTTAACGGATCGGATATTGGAATCGGCAAAGTAAATTCAAAGTCCGACGGAAACAGTTTGTGCTAATTTCCCACTCATGAAAACAATTCTACACCAAAACTAAATAGCTGGGCAGTTTGGGCCCGGTAGTCATGTAGCGGCAATTCGTATTGTTATGTTTTGACCTTTTGACCCTGCTAAAAATGCCATTCAAGGTGATGCACCGGAAGGAAGTGACACATTCTAATGGCAGTTATGAGAGGAAATCGCGTGGGCGGAAATTGGCTGATGAAATGGGACGAGGTAAAAAAAAAATCCCATTATACTCTCATAGACTGACGCACCGGAAGAGAGTGACCTCTGAACTGCATGACAGTTATTTCCGCTCGATGACGATCACACAGGCCATTCTAAATATAGCGGAAGTGACACATCCCGATCGCGAGACATCGGAAGAAATTGCGGAGGCGTGGAGGCATGGAGGCGTGTCCATATCACCGCGTGGGAGTTTAAAGGTAATATAAGGCCGACGAATTGAACAGAAGGAGGACAGTTGAGTTGAGTTAAGGACAGGCGAGTAGTGCTGGAGACGGAGAAGAGACGAGTGTAGTAAGGTAAGCCAGCACCCGGCAGAGTAGACTCCATGGCTCCAGTTGAGCAGCCATGTAGAACGAGAAAGACACAACACTGACAGCCATAACTTTTGGGTCAAAATATTTCAGTTATGTTCGGTCTCAAGCTCCCTCTCACACGCAAACCTTCAGTAAACCTTTTCGAACCTTGAGAGGTAAATATTTTTCTAAAAAGTCTTCCTGCGTCTTTATCATGCGTCTGTCTTTATCATTGCGTCGGTAGGTATCCAGTATATATATATATATATATATATGTATATTTCTTCATGAACATGTATATGAGAATGCAACAGTATTAAGCGTTCGATTACAGTTCTAGTGAGGAGTTGTTTCATGCTTCTGGAACCATGTACATTCTTACCAACCCTTTTGCACGAGCCGGATGCGACACAAGGTCTATTTTTCATGCAGAGTTCAACAGGTCTGAATTCAGAGTTTTCCTTCACCTAGACTGGTTGCAATACCAAGGTTAAAGAGCCCAGTTTGCCGTACTTTTCTAGTTGGAAGAAGAATAGTTGGATTCATGCCTTTCCCATGCCTTTCGCTCTGTGAAATGCAAACAGCCTTATCTAGTATTTGAACCCAGATTATCGAGTTCATTTCCTTCGACGATATCTATTACACCCCGAGCGTCTGGTACCATGTAACTTAATTTTGTCGGTCGCATGTTACTTAAGAAGACACGAGCCGCAATCATAACGCCCAATAAGCCGACACTTGCCATGAAGAGGAATTATTTGGTATCACACCTAAACACATAATGAGAAAAGTTTGGTATCTGTCAGTCTAGGAAGAACTCATAGATCCTCAGTAGTTGCCCATGATGTAAGTCTCCCTCGTCACGACCCCGGTTTATTGAAGAAAACTGCAAGATGCTCCTCAACTTTGCATTATTTTTATTACTTAGTGTATTCAGACTGTTTGTAACATATTGGTCCTCGGCTGAGCTGTCAAATAAGAAATGCACCTGTGTAAATAACAGGTGCATTCGGTCGAAGATATCAGGGTATAACCTTGACTGTGGACGGGTTTAATTGGGTGCAGATGTGACGCCCACAAGAAGCAGGTGGATGTCAAACAATTATATAACCCGGTGCCACTGACTGGTTCAGTTAGTTGGAGTCAGTTAGTTGGAGATAAGATGCTGTAGAGAGAAACAGCACCCAGCAGGAGGCTAGGGGCCCTCAGGACCCCCGATTGAGCAGTCCAGCAGAACGAGAAAGAAGTGCTGCTAAAGAGAAAGCAACTGGGGGTCAATATGTTGCTGTCTGTTCAGTCTCCAACTCACCTCTCACACATAACCCTTTCGCAAACATTTCGAATAAAGTGTGAGAGGTATATTTTTCTAAAAAAGTGTGTTCGTTCGTCATTATCATATTTACCCAACCCCTCCGCTCGGGCAGGATATGACACAAGGTCAGTTTTTTAAGTGGAGTTTAACAGGTTTGAATTCAGAGTTTTCCTTCTCCTAGACTAGTTGCCTCACCAAGGCTGAAGAACCTAGTGTGCCCTACTATTTACCCATAGCTGGAGGGAGAATAATTGGATTCATACCTTTCCCAAGGGTATTAGTGCTATGTGAAATGCAATCAGTCAGGTCCAGGATTTGAACTCGTGTCGCCGTGTCCATATCCTGCGACGATAACCATTACACCGTTCGTCATTATTGTTGACTATGTTTCCGCATGTATATACGTATAGTTGGTTGCGACTATGCAACATGTTGTCTTCATTTTTATTTTTATATTCACTACGTTTCAGCCGATTCGTCTTTTGGCCTTCTTCGAGAGTTTGTTCTCGAATTCGGAAGCCTACAGGGAACTTCAAAACGAACTATTTATTTAATCCACTGGGGTAGATTATTCTAATTCCGTTAACCATAACCGGGTACAAGTGATAAGTTATATTAAGTATTCATTGTTATTTACTTGTTGTCCGGATTGAACTCGCAACCTCTAGATGATTTCACTTAGAAACTTTCTTTAACCAAACGCCTATATCCGTTACACCATGGACAGAAAGCCAAAAGACACAGCGGCTGAAACGTTGTTTATACAACAATGAATATAAAGACGAAGATAATAGTCCGAATAAATTGAATGATAAAAATCCATCAAACTTAATTCAGAAATTAAAACTAATAACTTTGCATTTGTTCCCTTGGATTAGTTGCTAGAAATAAATAGATACAGCTGACGTATTCTAAGATGTACGTGGAGCCATTCAATAGGTTTCCCGACTTTTTTTGTATAGGCATTTAAAATTGTCGTAGACTCTTGAAAATTTACTATGTTATTGCAATACATCTTATGAGATGACTGACCAATCTTTATAACTTCAGCTTCAAATGAACTGCTACAGCAGCCATTGGAATACATCCTACTAACGCCTGATTGTCACAGCTGATGAATTTCAAAAATGCAATCTGGGCGGGAGGACACTTTAGAAGAACGATATGCAATAAAATTCTGTTTTATACTTGGTAAAAATGCCACTGAAACTTATGGAATACTTCTGACTGCTTTTGGAACATCTTGCATGAATCGAACATCAGTTTTTGAGTGGCATAAGAGATTCAAGGAAGACAGGGAGTTTGTGAGGGATGATCAGAGGTGTGTGAGGAGTAAGGAAGTTAATAGACCAGGGTTAGGGTTAGGGTTACTATGTTGAAGTTTTAAGGGAGTTTAGATGAGATTCCGTCGGAAGAAGCCAGCACTCTTCAAATCGGGTCAGTAGCATTTCCACCAAGACAATACACCAGTCCACAACTACATCCTTGTCACGGACTATTTGACCAAGATGGGCATCAAGACAGTTCCTCATCCTCCCTATAGTCCAGACCTTGCTGCCTGTGACTTTTGGTTATTCCCTAAGCTCAGAGGCTGTCGTTATGAGACAATTGAGGAGATGAAAGAGGCTGTGACGAAGGTCATTGTCACGCTCATACAAGAGGACTTCCATGGGGCCTTCCAGAAGTTGTTGGAACGGTACAACAAGTGCATTGTAACCGGAGGAGATTACTTTGAAGGGGAATAGAGTTTAATGAGTGTACTATTAATAAAAGTGCCAATACGGAAAAAGTCTGGAAACTTATTTTATGATCCTCGTACCAATAGAGCTGTTGAGTGCTGAGTTTCCCTTCTCCTAAACTAATTGCCAACCAAGAATATTCCCCTATTTATCCACAACTGGTGGCGAGGAGAAAGGATTGACTTATTCCTTTCATTTTAGTGAAATCCATACAGCCTTTTCCAGATTTTTAAGTCGGTACATCCTGTTGAATTTCTACAATGATAAACGTTGCGTTACGTTAATTGCAAGAAGAGAAAGGAAAAATGTTAAAAGAAGAAAGTTGGAAAATAGAAAGGAAAAAATGTAAAAAAAAAAAAAAAATTCGGGAAAAAGTAAAAGAAAATAAAGTTAAAAAAAAAGAAAGTTGAAAAGACAAAAGAAATATTGTTAAAAAATAAATTTGGAAAAGAGAAAGGAAAATAAATTGCCATCCCTTCCAGGTTCACTCCAGTCCGGAGTGGTAGCTCTTGATAAGTTCCTTCTATATGTCAAATAGAAGTGTTTGACATTTAAACTGAGTGACAACAAATGACTTATGTTAAATTGCATTGTTTGAAATAGAACTGTTTGATCATGTTACTGTGTGTAAACAAATGACTGATGTTTAATCAAATTTTTAGTGATATATAGCAGTACTTGAAACCATTTAGGTAGGTTGCCTTATGCTATACTGAGTTGTGAGAAATAGAACTGTTTGATCATATTACTGTGTATATCTACAAAATGTGTTTACTAATCGTATATCTGATATATATGAAAAAACAGGATTTGTCATTAAATAACTAACAATGATTGATATGCCATAAAACCGAACCAAATCTGCCTTTTGATAACTTAATTGTAGTCTACAAATAAATAAATAATTAAATAAAGTAAATAAATAAATAAAATAACAGAATAAAGGATATTTTAAAAAGCATGTAAGAACTTTTCATAACTGGAGTGACATAAGTACCCCAAGCAGCAGAATCACACACACACACACACACACACACACACACACACACACACATATATATATATACACACACATGATGCGTAAATTGTCGCTATTTTTAATTAATCATTTCATGCATGTGCTTCATTTTTTTCAAGTTTTGTCTGTGCAGCAAACTCGAGTCAGTTGAGTACTGTCTGTGAAGAAACAGCAGCATGTAGCAATCTACTTCTTCAGAATTTTGGAAACAGTATCCTGTACCGCATAGCATTCATGTCAGAGGCTCTAATACGAACATTTCAAAGTGTTTTGCGTTCAATCTGAGGTGAGTGCAGAGGTTTCGAAAGAATTAGATGAGTCCATTGGTGATTACGAAGGTACAGCAGCTTAAAAGTCTCACTATGATCGTTCTGATAAGAAAAAACACCCGAATTAGTTGGTAAAATCCAGAACATGATTGACGGTGATCATAGCAAGTCAGTCAGGTACATAGCCAGGTACATGTGAGTGTCTAAGTTTCTTACCCGGTAATTAGTGTGTAAAGACACTCGGTATTTCTCATACTAGATGAGATAAGCCAATTTTTAACCCAGGCCATGGAGGATGAGTGGAGTGACCACGCTGCAAAGCTTTAAAATAAACTCAAGTATGCTTCGATTTTTCTCCGATGATAAATTTTTCTGCCATGATCAAATGATGAACTCACAGAATAACCGTTGGCTTGTATTATGCCCACAATATGTACAGATATTGATGAAAATCAAACATCCAGTTGCAATCATAGTGCTTGGAATTTCACAAGCGACGGTGATGTTATGTCTCTATTTATCTGCCAACATGGCCTCAGACTCAAGACGGATGCCAACATTAAATGTCTTAGAGTGCTGTCCTGAATCGAGAGAATGGCTGCCGAAATAACCTTGTCTGGCAATATTTTGAGTCAGTCCACACAACCAGAAGACCCAAGTTTTGGGTTTCAGAAAATTTTGGTGACCAAAATACCCCTAACATCTGGCCGCCAAACATCAGGTCGCCTAACATCTGTCCGCCTAACATCCCAGATTACAATCCACGTGATTATTTTGTTTGAGGCGTTGTTGAGCGAGAGGCCAGTAAAGCCTCGTGCACTTTTGCATAAAGTATTCTGCAGTCAAGAAACACACTCACACACACATACATACATACATACATACATGTGTGTGTGTGTGTGTGTGTGTGTGTTTAAAACGACGGACACAGATTTCGTGTTTAACTGTTTATTCAGCTTTTTTTGGGCGAACTATCGGTCGCAATTGTGGTTGGAGGTAGTTTAAGAACTATCCAATGTATCTGTAAGTGTTGGTTTGAATTTTATTTGGCTTTATGGCACATCAACCATTGTAGGTTATTTAGTGCCAAATCCATTTTTATACATATAAACAGTTTTATTTCAAACAATTCAGTTTAGCATAAGTACACAGATTTATTGTCAAAAAACAATTACATTTCAAACAATTCAGTTTGGTATAAGTATACAGTTTCAATATCAAAAAACAATTCTTTTTCAAACAATTCAGTTTAGCATAAGTACACAGTTTAGTTCAATTTGACCCATAGATAGGGCCCTATCAGATGCTACCACTCTGAGCCAGAGTGAACAGGAGAGCGATGGTAATAAAGGGTTATTCTGCATTCCCCATAATTGCTGCATTACTGAAGTCTCACCATCAGATTGTTTTGTGTCTTATCCAGGACACTCGTTGGGAGGGGAATTTTACCCCTCTGCAGAGATGCAGTCGGTGAATTCTACATCCCCAGGCAATTGGGCCATCTGTGAGTGTAGTCTTAGTACGAGTACTCACTTCCATCTCTACTCTTTAAAACAGCACTAATAGCCTTTGTAACCAGATATGACGTCACGCCCACCTAAAACTTCATTGAACACAGAATCAATCGAGTACCCCACAAGGCAGGAGCAGGTACGTCCTCGAAAGATGGTCCAAAGTACCTGTACTCTAGCCGCCTAACTCTTCAGACTGCAATCCCCTTTATTATTATGTGTGGGGCGCAGTTGAGCGGGAAACCTACAAAACTTCGTGCAACGCCAAAGATGAACTGAAGGCAAAGGTAACGTCGGAAATGCTTGAAAGATATTGCAAAAACGTTTGGAGGCGGTACTTGAAGCAGATGACGATATCTTTGCGTAAATTTCATTTAGAGTATTTCAAGATATTATTGGTTTATTGAGACGACAATTTATTCATCGCACTTTGTATGTATCATCATCATCATCATCATATCGTGCTGGCAGCACGGATATCCCTGACCCTCTTTCGCCACTCCTCCCTATCGTTCATCGCCCTAGGCAGGTCTTCAGGACAACAACCTGTATCCTCACATAGCTGCTGAATGTACGTTCGTGCTGGTCGTCCTGCTTTTGCGCGGCCGTGTGTGGGGATCCATAAGAGTACATCTCTTATGAGTTCATCTCTGCTTCTCCAGCAATGTCCTGCATGTCTGGTTCGCCTAACTTGAATAGTTTTCGTGATAGGGGGCAGGTGGCCGTACAGTTGGTGTCTTGTTGGGTGTTGCCGCCAGGACTTGTTGAGGATTGCACGCAGCATTCTTGTGTAATTGCCATCTAGTTTCTTCTCCAGCCGTTTTGTTAGCGTCCATGTAGTGCATCCATATAGCAGTATCGATGTGACCGCTGCCTGGAAGAAACTGCGTTTCATTTTATCGGTTAGGTCTGATTTCCATATAGTCGATAGCTTATTGATAGCTGTCCATGCTTTCGTTAACCTCGTTTCGATGTCCTTTTCGGTTGATTCGACGCTGCTTCCTAGGTACGTGAATTTGTCTACTAGTTTAAGAGGGGTTCCTTCTAGAGTGGAGATGTCCCCCGTTTGGTTATAGCACATATATTCCGTTTTATGTGCATTAACATGGAGGCCTATGCTTGCTGCTGCTCGTTCCAAACTATGCAGAAGTGTTTCGGCTTGGTC
>OY757934.1:69307580-69342580 GCA_963585895.1 Sepioteuthis lessoniana
GTAGTAGCTATTGAAAAAGGAGCCTTCTGGTTGCCCTCGACTAAAGGGAGACAACTTTACTTACTTTATGTTTTCACACTTCCTTTGAAACTATTATGAATTATAAATATTAAATAATATAATTCGTGTTATCAGGAAATAATAATTTAATGCTGATATCAATTTACAAAATTCTATTAGTAATTATTAAAATTATCGTAAAAATTCATTTTATTTATATTAAGAAGAAATTAACATATCAAATGTTAAGTTAATCGTAATAAGCAAAGAATTAATATATAATAGATATTTTATTAATGTAATTAATTATTCCTAACTTATGATATAAATGAATTAAATATTAGTTTCCCAAATTTTTGTTTACATATAGAAAAAAAAGATCTACAAAATTGTGTAGTAGAGAGATAGTCCCTTCTTGTTATAAGGCTATATTAATAAGTTTAAAGATTTTTTTTACCAATTATTTCTAATTTTATTATCTTTTTATAAAAACATATATCTATACTTTATCCTTTAAATTTAATTTAATTTTTTATTTGAAAAATCTATTTTGAATTATGAATTTATTTAATCTATTTTTTAAAAATTGTCGATCAGTATTTCAATAGGTAGAATTAAAACTATAAAATCACCTAATTAATGGTAGTTGAATATATTTAATATTATTAATATATCAAGTTAAATTATAGTAAGAATTTATTTCCCTGTCTACATGCAGATATCATTTCTTTTCTGATATTTAGTAAATTTCCATTCAAATATTTCAATATACATATTTTCCTAGGACTAACAGCTATTATAAATTCGAAAATAATTAAAAGATCCTCGTCAACCAATAGTTTACATGGTAAGTGTAATTTATGCCTAGAAGAGAAAATATGACAAATATATACAAAGCTACTTAAAACTATTCTATATATATATATATATATATATATATATATATATATATATATATATATATATATATATGTCATGCTACCAGCATGGATTTTTTCTGACCTTCTCTCGGCACTCGTCTTTATCGTTCATCACTCCCAGCAGGTCTTCCATGCTTCATCCTGTATCAGTACAGAACTGTTGAAGATAGCCTCTAGCTGGTCGCCCAAACCTTGTTTGTCCATTTGAAGGGGTCAACAGGAATACACCGCTTATGAATTCATCCTTACTTCTCTAGCAGTCTCCTATATGTCTTGTTCGTCTAATTTGGATAGTTTTCTTGATGGGTGGTAGGTGGCCGTACAGCTGCTGTTTTTTCGAATATACCTCTGTTGGACAAACTGATATGGATGCTATATCCCAGCTCCAAATGGATTTAAAAATAGGTTTAATAAGGTAATTAAATGTATTAAGAATCAAAAACATTGCGTTCTTTATATGTGAGTAGAATTATTCTATATATTAGAAGGGCAATTTGATCGAGTTGTAAGGTTGTTAGAGGGTTTCCAGATTAGGAATCAATAGCCATAAATACAATTAGAATCTCGTCGAAAACGATCAGTACCTCAGCCAGTTTGTGTTTCTCTGTCCGGTTGTAATTATATATTGATTTTATTGCAATCACATCCTTTTCAAATCCCAGGAATTTAATTAAGATATTCATCAACAGAACCCATAAAATTTACTCTTACTTTAATTACCAAGTGTTGGGCAGCTTTTAAAACATGTATAAATACTCCTTCCTAAATAGAAGCATCAATATAATCATGAATCGCAATGAGTTAATGTGTTCGTAGTGAGTTAAAGTTTTGTTGAGTATATTATTAACATTCTTATTGTGTCTGTATATATTTGGTTGGAAAGACATATTGTTTGTTCTGCATTAATAACTTTAAAAATGTTAGATCTTATAAAGGGTTCGGTATATATTTACCAAATCTCTCCCCTACGAACAGGATGTGACACAAGGTCAATTGTTGCGTAGCCATATACACGAATATGGCCATGTGCGAAATAGACAGGTAATGTTCATTACTATAGAACATATAAAGAACAGGAATCTCAAAAACACGTAACTACTTCTTGTTCAGGTACGAAACCTTTTTATTAACTTTGAGTTAAAGGTTTCGACGTAAGGAGGAGAGACACAATCTTCTATGCTATCTTATTCATTTGGCCCCTAACTCGAGCGGCCCCCATCGGGCGCACGTTCGCCTCGCGCCTGCGAGCTCCAAAATTGATCCTTCTCGTTCAGCGTTCAAAACCCGACTCTTATTTTCTTCAAATTCTCACACAAACTTCCGCGTGCTTCCGGTGTGTGACGTCACCCGCACCTTGTCACCCAGTATCGTCTCGGACTGTTATGACATCTGAGTGACACCTCCATCCGCTCGCGCGCACCCGCATTAACACCTGCTTCAATCTTACACCCAAACAACCCATGTGCTGAGCCGAAAGGTTCTCAGCCTAACTAAACACAAAGGCATGAACTGAAATCCCTCGGCTATTTCATAACACAATTTCTAAGCAGTGTACAGCTGGTTTGATTTCAGATTTTTCCTTCTCCAACACTGGTTGCATTATCAAGGCTGAAGAACACTGTCTGTCCTACTGTATACCTATAGCTGGAGGAGGGGGTTGAACGATTGAATCCATAAGTTTTTCAGTAGTATTGGTGCGTAGTGAACTGCAAACAGATTCGTACAGGAATTGAACTCAGGTCGTTGAATCTATTTCCTTCGACGATAACCGTTGGACTAACTTGACTATATATATATATATATATATATCGCATCATCATCCATAATTTTCTTGACTCTCTTTCGCCATCTGTCCCTATCATCCAAGTTAAGTCTTCTTGACTGCACCCAGTGTTCGCACAGAGCTGATTTATCCAAGCCCTTGTTGGTCGGTCAACCCTGGTGCGTCTATGTGTAAGAATCCATGAGATAACGTTGCTTAAGAGGTCGTCCTTACTTCTTAAGCATTAACCCACAAATCTTGTTCTTCTTACTTGGAATGTCTATGCGATAGGAGGTAAATGGTGGTACAACTGCAGTTTTGTAGGGTCCGATTGAAAAGCATTAACGCTTTTAAGACGGCATGTCATAGCGAGGTTTTTTACTTGACCAATGCTCTTATAGTGTTTTAAACATACTTTAATTATTATATTCGCTATAAATCTGAAATGGTCACCCATTTTTGACTGATATGAAGACCATTGCTTAACAACTGGTTTTGTTTTCCTTACAGCGTTTTGGAAAGAATTAATTCATTTGTTGTCCGCCTTCTTGTCTTAATAAACAATTATATTTTAATTATATTTTCTATGCGATCGAATTGTTATTCTATTAGTACTTTGTGGGTGGGAGTGGGTCTGCGAGAATATAATTCCGGCATACCGGAAGAAGAAAATGTCTTTTAAAAAACTGTGTCAAAATATAGTTCCAAACCAAAGTGGGCAAATCGGGTTGGGTGGGGGTGGAATTGTAATGTTAAAAAAAACTAAAAGAAAGAAATAAAGAAAAAATTCTGTTTTATAGTTCTTCCACCTGGTACTGTCACATGGGTAATGAAACGTAATGAAAATATTATCTGGAAATAATAGTTTTACGAACAGAAAATACTTGGGGGAGATTTTAAACGCAGGGAATGCGATGGAGTTGAGGTTAACAGTGAAAGAATTAAGAGGAAAATAAAACAATCCGTAACAAAAAAAAATCAACAAAAAAACAAAAAAAAACCAACCAAAAAAGATAAATAAACAAAAAAAAATTGAAGGAGAGTTAAGAAAAAGAGAGAAAATGAAAGAGAGACGTATAAATACAATTGTAAAGAAAACCAGAAGAAAAGAAGCGAAGGAACTGGAGAAAGATGGAAAAGAAGTAAAGAAATATTTAGGAAGAAAGAGTGAGAGGTAAAATTAAAAATAAAAAGAATGGATATATTAATATATTAATAATACGGAATATAATGACGAGAAAAAGCGGGAAATACTGAAAAAGGATATAAAGAAGATTAGAGGAAAGAAAAGGGGAATAATCAGGTGAGAAATGTTGGAAATACTAGCAGAAAGGAAATAACCAGAATGAAGAGAAAAAAAAGAAAGAGAGAAAAAGAAAGAGAAGAAAGAAAGAAAGAAAGAAAGAAAGAAAATATCATAATCAAATGAAAAGAATGTTAAAACAGTCAAGTAAGAAGAGAGAAAAAAGAAAAAACAGAAAGGAAAAAGGAAAGGAAGAAAAAAAGAAAAAAATGAAGAAAAAGAAAAAGAAAGAAAGAAAAACGAAAAAAAAAGGAGGGAGTATAATTAGAAAAATCCGAAAGAAGAGAAGATTGAATAGAATTTATTGAATAACGAAAAAAGACAAGCAAAAAAGTTAGAATAAGAAAGAAAAGAAGAAAGGAAGGAGTAAAAAGAAAGAAAGAAAGAAATTAAGAAAGAAAGAAAAAAATTAAAATCAAATTAAAAGTAAGTTAAACCAGTAAAGTAAGAAAAAAGAAAGAAAGAATAAAAGAAAGGAAGAAAGGAAGAAGGAAAGAAAGGAAAAAAAAGATAAAATGAAGAAAAAGAAAAAAAAGTAGGGAAAATTGGGAAAAGTCCGAAAGAAGGGAAGAATAAAATCAAATGAATGTCTAAGAATGTTAAGCAGAAAGAAAGAAAGAAAGAAAGAAAGAAAGAAAGAAAGAAAGAAAGAAGGCTTGAGTAAATTGAGAAAAATCCCAGGGAAGAGAAGATAGAATAAAATCAGATTAGTCCGGAAGAATATTAAGAAGAAAGACAGACAAAAAGAAAGAAAGAAAAAAAAAAACGGCTGATAAACTGAGAAAAAAAAATCAAAGAATGAAAGATGGTTTAAATTGAGAGAAATGAGAAGGAAAGAAAATAATCAGATGAAATGAAATATGAAGAATGGCAAGCCAGTTAGTAAAAAGAAAGCGAGAAAGGAAAAGGTGGAATAAAGGGAAATAAACCAGATGAAGAAAACAGAAAATTGAAATTAGGATGAATATGTCATTAGGCTAAATAATTAGACCAAAAGAAACAAAAAGAAAGTAAGAAAGAAAGAATATAAACTAAATGAACCAGAACGAACAATAATTGAAATGAATAAAAAAAGAAAAGAACAATGAAATAGAAAGCGGAAGGAAATAATATGAAATAACAAAATAAAAAGAATAATTGACGAAAAATATAACCAAGAGTACGAAAATCTACAAGAATTGGAAAAAAATAAAATGCTATCGTATCTAAAAACAAGAAAGAAAGGAAAGAACGTGAAAAAGGGAAAAGAAGAACATAGAAGAAGAGAATGTAATAGAAGTAATAGAGAAAAAAAAGGGTAATTTTGATGAAGGGGTTTTAAAAGGTTAGAAAGATAGAAAGGGAATAAAATAAAGAGAAAGAGGAGCTCGTCAAAAGAAACAGAACGACTGAGAATAGAGTAAGAGCGTTAAAAAAGAGAAGGAAGAAGAAGTAGAGGGATTGAAATGAAAAAAACAATAACTTTTTATTGGAGTGAAAAAGTAGAAAGAAAAATAAGCAAAACAAAGAAAAACGAAAAAGAAGAAGAAACAAAACAAAAACAAAGCCAGAAGCAAAAAAAAAAAAAGAGAAAGAAAAATAAAGAAGGGGAAAAATCATGGAAAAAAACATTTTTTTAAAAACTAAAGAATGAATGAATATTGCAAGAAAATTTAAGAAGCAATAGATAAAAAGCCAAAAGATAAAAGAAGAGGTAAAAACGAAAGGAATGAAAAAAATAGACTATATAGGGAAAAAAAGTTTAAAAAAGAAAAGGAGTGAAAGGAAGGGAGAGGAAAGGAAAGAAAAGAAAAGAAAGGAAAGGAAAGGAAAGAAAAGAAAGGAAAGGAAAGGAAAGGAAAGAAAGGAAAAGAAAGGAAAGGGATGAAAAGAAAGGAAAGGAAAGGAATGAAAAGAAAGGAAAGGAAAGGAAAGAAAAGAAAGGAAATGAAATGAAAGGAATGAAAAGAAAGGAAAGGAATGAAATGAAAGGAAAGGAATGAAAAGAAAGGAAAGGAATGAAATGAAAGGAAAGGAATGAAAAGAAAGGAAAGGAACAAAAAGAAAGGAAAGGAAAGGAAAGAAAGGAAAGGAAAGGAAAGAAAAGAAAAGAAACGAAACGAAACGAAACAGAAGAAAAGAAATCAGCTGCCAGAGAAATAAGGAAAGAATTAAAATGAGAGAAAAATAGAAAAGAAAGGAAAAGAAAACATAAATAGTAAAAAATGTAAAGAAAAGTGAAAATAATCAGAGTCAAAGGAAGAGGGAAAAAGAAAGAAATGAAAAGAAAGAAACGAAAAGAAAAAGAGAACGGTAAATTATGAAGAAAGGAAACAAAGATGGAATAAAAGAAATAAAGACGAAAAATTAAAAAAAAGCAAAAAGCAAAAAATAAAATAAATAAAATAGAATTGTACAAAAGAAAATAGGAGAAAGAAAGCAAAGAAAGCAATAACAAAATAAAGAAGGAACGAAAGAAATAAAGACTAAAAGAAAGGAAATAAAAGGACAAATAATGAGGAAAGAAAATAAAGGAAAAAGAAAAAGGAAAGAGAACCAAAGCAAAGCAAAGGAAGAAGAAAATGGAAAAGAAAGTAACAAAGACAAAACAGAAGATAGAAAACGAAAATATGAAGAAGGAAGAGAAGAAAAGAGGGAAAGTAAAGAAAAAAATAGAACAAATAGGAAAGAGAGAATGAAAAACAAAGATAAACGAAAGAAAGAAAGAAACAAACAAAAAATAGAGAAGAAAAAATAGAGAAGAAAACTATAAAAAGGAAAGAAAATTGATAGGAAAAAAAGAAAAGAAAAGAGGAAATATTAAGAAGAAAAATAGAAAACTGTCAAGAAGGAAAAATACTATAAATAAAGGAAGAAAACTAAATAGAAATAAGAAAAGAAAAAGAACAAAAAATCGAAAAAGAAAAGCAGAAAATTATTAAAGACGGAGGTGAAAAAGAAAGAAACGAAAAGTAAGAAAAAGAAGGAAGAAAGTAGAATACAATAAAGAAGCAGGAAGATAAAGCGAAAAATAAAGAAAGAAAGCGAAGAAAGAACATTGTTGAACAAATAGATGTGAATGAAGATAAAATGGCCGAATACAAGAAACTAATAATACAATTAAAAACGGGTCGAAAAAGTAAACTATTTTGAGAACAATTGAAATATTCTAAAAAATAAAGGAAAGAAAACGAAATAGCAAAAGAAAAAAAAACAACAAGAAATTATAAATAACAGACAAAGAAGAAGGTGACACTAACCGGAAGTAGAATGTGACGTAGCTGTTTTGGATTGTAATAACCTGTTGTTTCTGGGAAGACTTGCGTCCCCTCCAGCTGTCCGGTTATTATTTTCTCGTCGTTCCTTAAGGCGTGAATCGGGGACAAGGATGATATGAAAATGTTGGAGGGGAGGAGGAATTAAACCATAAAGTAGAGAGAGAGAGAGAGAGAGAGAGAGAGAGAGAGAGAGAGAGAGAATGGAAAGAGTGGGAAACAAGCATCAAATCAATACTTTTTCTTAACTACCCCCTTCACACACTCTTCCAACCGAACCGTTCTGAAGAAGGAAATATATTATTGTCTGTTTGTCGTTGTTACAATCACCACCTCCTCCACCCTTCTCCCGTCAGACAGCAAAGGTACTTCAAGAAATACAAGGAGAACAGGCTGCTATGGTAGTAGTGGTATTGCGGGCGCGGGGTCGAAATAGGACAAAGCAAATATCGAAAACAAATTGAAAACGGAATATCTAGTGAAATATTGAGGTTTTGCAGTGAGTGGGGAAAAGGAATTTAGTAAAATTGCTTATAAATATATTCCTTCTCTCTCTCTCTCTCTCTCTCTCTCTCTCTTTCTCTCTCCTGTCATTGTTGTTGCTTACCTGCATTTATTAATATGCTATACAGGTAGACAACCTTTTTCCAACAACTAATGGTTCATTACTTCTTTTAATTCGGACAGAATGACAAGCGCACTGTATGTCTATCATTCTAGCAGAACGAATACCTAGCATGGTATAAGGGCTATCGAGCTAGGTTGGCAAAGAACTTGATTATCACCGAGTGCGCATACTTTTAGCTTTTAGGAAGCGTCCGTTGTGCAATGGTTATCGTCGTTGGAAATGGACATGCGACCAGAGTTTAAATCCAGGACGAAGCTGTTCGCATTTTCATAAAGAACTAATAACCCCCGGAAATTTAATAATCCAACTATTCTCCCTCCAGCTATGGTTAAATCGAAGGACAGACTGGCTCTATAACATTGGTATGGCAACCAGTCTAGGTGAATGAAAACTCTGGATTCAAATCTGTTAAACACCGCTTTAAAAATTGACCTTGTGTCACATTCTGCTCGTGTGGTCGGTTTGGCATGTATATGCTTTTGACCGCGGCTAAGTTAAGCCTTGTTCAGAACTCAACCGGTCAATGGCGTTTAGAATATACCGACAGCATCTTCTGCAGAGGAGTAAGACTCCCCCAAAGGAGGGGTATTCTGAGTATTAACTAAATTGCATTCGATGATAAGGTTCGAGTTCTGGATAACAGGATTGTATTGAGTCACACTTTAGTGGCGTATACTCTAAAGTTCACCTTGACCTGCAGGAACTGTCTAGGGTCACATTCTTTGGGTCAAATAGATCTGTTTTAAAATTATTAGTATTGGATAGGAATTCTGGAAACCATATTCTTTTGGCAAATGATTTTGAGTGAATTGGAATAGTTACTTTCAACCTCAAAATTGTGCATATATTATAAGTATCAAGACTACATAATTGAAGCTACAATTTTTTTTTTACAATAGATTATCATTAATAACTTAAAACTAATAATTTGCATACAATTATATGGTTTTAACTGTTCCAATCTGATACTAATAGTTTCCGAAAAGGTCTATTGAACCCTTAGATGAAACCTTAACAGGTTTGGGTTGGTTGGTTTCTTTGTTTAATGGCATATCAACCTTTGTAGGTTATTTAATGCCAAAGCCATTCTACTAGAAGAACAGTAGTGGTACTATTTATCCCATAGCTGGGAGGATAAGGGGGTTCATACCTTTTCCAGAGGTATTTGCCCAAAAGTGAACGTAATTGCGCGACTGGAGCACGAACTCGCTTACTACGATTTTGAAGTCCATCGCTTTAACCATTACACCACGAGGATACCCCTCCCACTTAACAGCTGCAACAGCCTGAGTAGAACATCGAGTAATAGCAACAAATAGGTACTCCATACCAGAACAGTTACCAGAACTTGAGCTTTACCACCAGATGCAATTATTTGTGTCATGCCCTGAACGCTCTTTTTTGTTGGTTGGTGGTTGGTGTTTTATGACATATCAACCCTTGTAGGTCATTTAATGCCAAATAGTGTTTATACATATATCAAATATATATGATTCTCAAACGAATTGTTTGTAGATAACATTTCAAACTAGCCAGAGCTCATTTGTTTGCTCACAGTCAAATGGTTTCAAGTATTCATATCTAACACAAATAATTCTATTGAAAAGCAGTCATCTATTTGCACAAATTGAAATAGTAATGAAGGAGTACTTCACATTTCCCAAACTTCAAGACTGCAATTTAGTGTCAGGCCCAGGACTCCCCTTTTTTGGTGGGGTCTTGCTCCACTGCAGGAGTTACCCTCAGCTAATTCTAAACCTCGCCGACAGACCCGACGAAATAAAGAGGCCAACTCATTTAGCAATTTCAGTAAAAACCATTGCCCGGGATCAAGTGACAAATTTTCCTTTTCTAGATACGCGAGAATATTGCTTACGTTCGAGCGTTGGGAATAGGATGCTTTCACTAGTGAACGAGTAACGAGCGAACTGATCCGTCACAAAGTGAAACGAAACAAAAAAAGACATTTCATATTTAAATGTCTTCGTCGATTCTTTCTCCATCACCATCGAGAGGCATATAACTCTTCAGATGTCTCATACCTGTACCCTTGTCAGGTTAAGCTTCCCTGGGTAGTTAACAATTAAGGACGCTTTGCAGATTGTAATGGTCAACGAGCCAGGTGAGCAGTCCATTGCTAGAAAATATGTATCATGAGCGCTCCATATAACTGTCCTTGAGTCATAACTAAACCAAACTTAGTAAATAAGTGTGAGTTGTACCTCATCTTACGCTGAAAATTCTGTTTCCCGTCAGATCATTGAAGTTATGTTAGATCAATGCTGAGACGTATGACCTCTTAGTAATAGCAGGTACTTTGAACAAGGCTTGTATACCAGACCAAGCAAAGATTTGTAAATAGTGACTATTGGAAGAAAAGCGCTCGAAGTGGTGTAATGATTCACAAGCTAATATCGCAAATTATCTATTATTGAATATTTAGATCCGAATTAAGTGCTTCATACTTGTATGTTCCAAAGCTAAGCAGCATTTTATCAATATAGCACTATTTTTTATTCCGAGCAAATGTTAAGCCTATCATGCCCTGTATACAACGAACTTACCAATGGACATCTCTTATCGAATCCCAAGATCAAAGGAGACTGCACTTTATGAAGGTTGAATATTCTCACATTCATCATGAAGCGTATGTTAAATGTGGTAATGACGGACAAAATTGCTGGGACCGTGGAAAAGATAGCAGACCAGACCTTGTCTTAATCAACAACAAGAAGAAAAAAAGATTTGTTACCTGGTGGGTTTTCCGTTTCAGTGACCCATAGAGAGAAAATATAAGAAAGAGAATACTTGGAGCTTGCTTGAGAGAGATGAAAAAGCTGTAGAACATGAAGATGATGGTGATAGTAATTGTAGTTGGTGCATGTGAAACTGTCCCCAAGGGCTTAGTAAAGACACTGACGGAATTCGAGATCAAAGCAAGGATCAAAACTGAAGAACTAAGAAAGCTATGGAACATAAAGGTGACGGTGATACCAATTGTGATTGGTGCACTTGGATCATCCAAGCTACAGCATCGTCAAGATCGGACAGAATACTCTGAAGAGTTCTGGAGACCAGAGGAAACTTGCTGTCACTCATACTCCAGTGAAAGACCATTAGTTAACATACTCCAGACTGCTCCAGGAATCGAGCTTCACTACCGGATGATATTTAGCATCTTGCCCAGAACGTTGGTGTGGAAAAATTGCAAAGAGTAAAATAATAATAATAATAATAATAATAATAAGAAGAAGAAGAAGAAGAAGAAGAACACAGGAAAATAGCAAATGTAGGTTATGCAATGATGGAGGTGAAAAAGTTAATCAAATATAAAGCGAATACAGCAAACTTGGACAAAGGAAATATAAGGTTAGGTACAACAGGGTAGGAAAGATGATTTACTAGGAAATACGCAAGATTTCAATTTGACTACTAGCAAATGGTAAATGCACAAACCCGAATCTGTCTTAAAAAATGAGATCCATTGAATTCCCGGTGATTTTGATATGCAAACCAACCACCCAGTCCAACCTTGAAGATATGGCCAAATTTTCATTAACAATAAAAGAACTTGTCATCTTGTGGATTTGGCTGTTAGAGTTGATCACAGAGTTAAAATAAAAGAAAACGAAAAGATGGACAAATACTTGGATCTTGCCAGAGAGCTGAAAAAGCTGTGAAACACAAGGGTAACAGTGATAACAAATTGTACTGGGTGGTGAGCTTGGAACAGTCCTCAAGAGTTTGGAAAGGAGACTGGAGGAGTTGTAGATAAGTGGAAGAATCGAGATTATCCAAACCACAGCGTAATTAAGATTCTCTAGAATACTCAGAATAATCATAGAGACCTGAGGAGACTTTCTCTCACACAGACTTTAGTGAAAATCTACCAGTTAAATTTGGAGTAAAAAAACTGGAAATGATTAAAATAATAATTACGAAAACAAAGGAAAGTCCTCCGGAAGAAAACATACATACGATCAAATGAAAAGACATAAAAACAACAGCAGACAAGACTGACAAAACAATTTGGAGAAATAAATCAAAATATACTGGCACGAGAAAGAGAGGCTTAAAAGATACTGGGACTGGGTCAAGTAATATTAGTAAAAGATAACATTACACATTAAAGAAAGAAAATTCTACCGGCACGTCAGTGGAAAATGCACTGGGACAAATCAATAAGTGGATGCGAAAGAAACAAGAGTTTTGGAGTAAGATATGGGTACAGAAAAAGTATGACAGAAAGAACGAATGAAGAAAGAACACGAAAAAGAATTACAAAAACTTGAAGAAGTCCCCAAGGGGGACATACACCGGAACTCACTAAAAGCAACTCTCAAGAAAGTACAAAATCGGAAAAAAACCCAAAAAACAAAAAACAAAACAAAACAAAACAAAAAACAGGACAAGGATTCTAGTTTTAAAGAAATCAGGTCTACGACAGAGTGGTTCAGCAACGGTAAAAGCCCTTAAGAAACAAGCATACCCAAATTGATGACTAAACAGAAAATTACCCTGATCCAGATGGACTCCACCAAAAAAAGGAATCATCTTAAGCAACTGTGAACTGATAACGTGTTTACCTATGATGTGGAAAATCCTAGCCGGACAGACCAAAGAAGAAATATATTATTCGCTTGAAAGCAACAGATTATTTCCGGAAAACAGAAAGGATGCCGCAAAGGAACAAAGGGACATATGATCTACTATATACGGAACAGTCCAGTCTCAAAGAGGACAAAGCAAGGCGGAAAATATTGCTATTGCATGGATTGACAACAAAAAGGCCTATGATGTGGTCTCGAAAACTTGGATAATAGAATGTTTAAAAATGTACAAAATATCTGAGGCATCTTACAGGGACGTATGCAATTGTTATATGGAGGTGTCCGTGGTGTGATGGTTATCGTCGTAGGAAATGGACACGGCGACACGAGTTCAAATCCTGGACGAGACTGATTGCATTTCACATTGCACTAATACCCTTGGGAAAGGTATGAATCCAATTATTCTCCCTCCAGCTATGGGTAAATAGTAGGGCAGACTAGGTTCTTCAGCCTTGGTGAGGCAACTAATCTAGGAGAAGGAAAACTTTGAATTCAAACCTGTTAAACTCCGCTAAAAAAATTGACCTTGTGTCATATCCTGCCCAAGCGGAGGGGTCGGTAAATATGTATGCAGTTTGTTTTAACATTGATGCCAATACATTTCATTATTTGGAAATATACAGAGGGACACAATTTACAAAATCACAAGAAAAGATTAATCACCTTATATAGAAGGATGATATCAAATTATCTGCAAAAGAAGAAAAAAAAAAAGAAAGAAATTAAAGCTGTAAATTAAATAATAACAACAATAATAATAATAAATAAAAGAGTACAGAGCCCGTTTATACTACCAAATGCTATATGCACAAACCAGAACCCGTTTATACTACCAAATGCTATATGCACAAACCAGAACCCGTTTATACTACCAAATGCTATATGCACAAACCAGAATCTGTTTATACTACCAAATGCTATATGCACAAACCAGAACCCGTTTATACTACCAAATGCTATATGCACAAACCAGAATCTGTTTATACTACCAAATGCTATATGCACAAACCAGAACCCGTTTATACTACCAAATGCTATATGCACAAACCAGAACCCGTTTATACTACCAAATGCTATATGCACAAATCAGAACCCGTTTATACTACCAAATGCTATATGCACAAACCAGAATCTGTCTATACTACCAAATGCTATATGCACAAACCAGAACCCGTTTATACTACCAAATGCTATATGCACAAACCAGAACCCGTTTATACTACCAAATACTATATGCACAAACCAGAATCTGTTTATACTACCAAATGCTATATGCACAAACCAGAACCCGTTTATACTACCAAATGCTATATGCACAAACCAGAATCCGTTTATACTACCAAATGCTATATGCACAAACCAGAATCTGTTTATACTACCAAATGCTATATGCACAAACCAGAACCCGTTTATACTACCAAATGCTATATGCACAAACCAGAACCCGTTTATACTACCAAATGCTATATGCACAAACCAGAATCTGTTTATACTACCAAATGCTATATGCACAAACCAGAACCCGTTTATACTACCAAATGCTATATGCACAAACCAGAATCTGTTTATACTACCAAATGCTATATGCACAAACCAGAATCTGTTTATACTACCAAATGCTATATGCACAAACCAGAACCCGTTTATACTACCAAATGCTATATGCACAAACCAGAATCTGTTTATACTACCAAATGCTATATGCACAAACCAGAATCTGTCTATACTACCAAATGCTATATGCACAAACCAGAACCCGTTTATACTACCAAATGCTATATGCACAAACCAGAACCCGTTTATACTACCAAATGCTATATGCACAAACCAGAACCCGTTTATACTACCAAATGCTATATGCACAAACCAGAACCCGTTTATACTACCAAATGCTATATGCACAAACCAGAACCCGTTTATACTACCAAATGCTATATGCACAAACCAGAATCTGTTTAGGATGGGTTGAAGGACTGGAGGACTTGTAAATAAGTGGACGAGGGGAGACCATCCAATTCAAATTACACCATTGCTGGGATCGGCCGGAATACTTAAAAGAGTCCTGGAATCTTGAGGAGACTTGCTGTCACCCAGACTCCAGTGGAAAACCATCAGCTACCTCATCAGCGATGAAGAATTCTCAAATGAGCCAAATGATGATAATAATAATAATTATAATAATAATAATAAAAAACAGTAGATTCTGATGCAAACAATAAGAATATACAACCAAGATATAAGAATGGAACTTTGCATTGAAAAATATGCCATGATCGTAAGGAAAAGGGAGAGAAAAGAGAAATAACAAAAGCAATTGAACTTCCAAATCAGAAAAGACTCAGATCGCTTGCAGAGAAAGGAAATTACAAGTACCTGAGTATATTGAAAGCGAGCATCATCGAACAGAGATGAAAGCAGAAATATAAAAAGATTACCTTAGACGAACAAGAAAACTTCTCGAAAACAAGCTCTGCAACTGAAATTTCATCAAAGAGATAAACATCTTGGCAGTCTCTTTTGTAAGATACTCAGGAAAGTTCTTTAAATGGACAAGGGAAGAGCTCAGATAGATTGACCAAAAGACAAGAAAGTTGATGACGATGCACAAGGCTTTACATCCAAGAGAAGATAAAGACAGACTCTCTGTGCCAAGAAAAGAAGGAGGAAAAAACTCGTTTGCATTGAGGATTGCTTAAGTGTAATAATTTAAGGATTCGCAGAATACACTAAGAAATTAGAGAAATAGGAATTACAGCAGCGAGTAACAACAATGGCTTATGGGGTGTCCTCGTGGTGTAATGGTTAAAGCGATGAACTGCGGAATCGTAGTACGCGAGTTCGTACTCCAGTCGCGCTATTACGTTCACTTTCGGGCAAATACCCTTGGGAAAGGTATGAACCCCCTTATTCTCCCTCCAGCTATGGGTAAATAGTAGGACGGACTAGGTTCTTCAGCCTTGGTTAGGCAACTAGTCTAGGAGAAGGAAAACTCTGAATTCAAAACCTGTTAAACTCCGCTTAAAAATTGACCTTGTGTCATATCCTGCCCGAGCGGAGGGGTTGGGTAAATAGTAACAATGGCTATATATGAACGAAGAGAAAAACAACGAAAACTAGAAAACAGAAATGGGAAGAAAAATAATGATGACTCTTTCAAACGAAAAACTGATGTGATTTTATACGAGAAGCCCTTGACAAAGCTATGAAAAGGAAAGCTCAGAGAAAAACTGAATCTCTGATAATAGTAGCACAAAACAATGCAATAAAAACCAATATTATTAAAGCAAAAATTGATAAGACAACAAAATAACAAGTATAGTTTATGTGGAGACAGAGGTGAAACGGTTATTCATATGACAAAGGAAGTCATCAAAGATTACAAAAGAGTACAAGACGAGACACGACTGGGTGGGAAAGGTAAACCAAAAGGAATTGTGCAAAAGATTGAGTTTGACTATACTATCAAATGGTATATGCACAAACCAGATCCTTTCTAGAGAATGAGACGCATTATAATTCTCTTGGATTTTATGCGTCTCATCAAATCCAGATTAATATGCAAGAAAACAAAAGAATTTCACATTAAGCGGATTTTGCTTTTCAATGCGATCACAGAGTGAAAATAATGAAAAGAAAAGAGTAACAAATACTCGGATCTTGCCAGAGAACTGAAAAACTGTGGAACATGCAGTTGACAGTGATACCATCTGTTGATGGCCCACTTGGAACGGTCCCCAGAAAACAGGAGGAACTGGAAATCAAAGGAAGAATTGAGACTATCCAGACTATGACGTTCTTGATATCGGGTAGAATACTGGGAAGAGTCCTGGAGATTTGAGGAGACTTGTCACTCAGAATCCAGTGAAAGACCACGATTTAACACTGGAGCGAAAAACTCGAGTGAAATGATAATAATAATAATAATAATAATAATAATAATAACAAATGGCATGTGTACAACCCAGCACCTGTTCTAGAAAATGACACACATAAACTCATATGGGACTTTGGCATAAAAACGGATCACCTAATCTCGGCCAGAGGACCAGACCTTATAATAATCAACAAAAAAAAAAAAAAAAAAAGAAAGAAAATTTACAAAATTGTCGACTTTGCTGTCCCGGCTGACCACAGAATAAAACTGAAAGAATGCAGAAAGAGGGATCTTGCTAGAGAAATGAAAAAACTAAGGAACATGAAAGTGACGATTGTACCAATTGTCATTGGTGCCTTTGGCATATTAACTAAAGGATTATTAAAGGGCCTGGAGGATTTGGAAGTTGGCGACCGAGTGGAGACCATCCAAACAACAGCATTATTGAAGACGGCCAGAATACTGCGAAGAGTCCTGGAGACTTGAGGAGACTTGCTGTCTCTCAATCTGCAGTAAAAGGTCATCAGCTTATGCTGGTGTGAAATACTCTAATGAGTAATAATAATAATAATAATTCTCTTAGGCATTATGGATCACCCGATCCCGGCCAGAAGACCAGATTTTGTGTTAATTAAAAAGAAGAAAATACTTGCCATCTACTTGATTTTGCTTTTCCACATAGAGAACATACAACAAAGCGAAGAACTGAACCAATATCTGGACCTTGACAGAAAACTGAAAAGCTTAAGGAACATGAAGGTGACAGCGATACCAAATGTGGTTATGCTCTTGGATCAGGTCAAGAACCAGGAAAAGATTGGTCAAATCTGAATCAGAGAAAAATTCGACACCATTGAGAGGACAGGGCGATAAAAATCAGTTGGGATACGAGAAATAGTCAAAGAGATATGAGGAGACTTGCTGTGACTTAGATAGATAGATAGATAGATAGATAGAGAGAGAGAGAGAGAGAGAGAGAGAGAGAGGAGAATGAGTGTGTGCGCATTAAAAGAACATTGTATAAAAACAGAGAGTATAAAAAAGAAAGTGAGATATTAAAATACAAATAAGAGCAAGTGGAAAATATACAAAAAACATCTATCTATATATGTATATGTATATATATATATATATATATATATATATAGAGAGAGAGAGAGAGAGAGAAGGAGAGCAGATATAAACATTTGAAATATAGAGAATTACAAATGAATTTTAGATACTACAAATGTCAATGATTGTACAGTGTTTAAGTTTGAGACTTTCAAAATTCAATTTCAATTTCTTCTTTGAGCCATAGAAATCAATATTTAAGGCCTCATCTCTTGATTTCAAATACCATAAAAAGGATGAATATTCTTGAAGATGAAAAATATATTTGGTACAGAAACATTATAAAAATTAACTTAAGATACTTTAAACAAAGTATTTATACACACGTGTGTGTGTGTGTGTGTGAGAGAGAGAGAGAGAGAGAGAGAGAGAGAGAGAGAGAGAGAGAGAGAGAGAGAGAACTGCAGAAGGAGACCTGGCATGAGAGAGTTGGCTTTTGATAATTTAAGTCCAATTGCTGAGAATGTCAAGCCAAGCAAAGTGATAAGTTTGAGTAAAGACATATCTCCTGCCAATATTTAATGAGCTTTTTAGAAGACATCAGATTCGTCAGCTTGAAGCAATTTCTATGTAATCAATAATATCTACAAAATAGTTCATACTATGCAAAATTATTTACCTTTTATCCACAAGACTGAAGTTTTGTCTACTATATAATCATATAAGTATATAGTAACTAAAAAGGTTTTATTAGTTCTTTGATTATTAGACATTTAAAACTTTTCAAATATTTTCCAGTGATTATATACTCTGCAATCTTTATGTTGTAGTAATAATTCATACACCAAATATTTTTGATCAAATATAATCAATATTGATTGTACAATGATTGATTAATTTTAATGGCATTCGAACCCAGATGGGGTTAATTTATGCTTGGAGGTTAGGGAATTGCATACCTTATTTATATGTACACTTTTTGTATCATTTCTTAGGTTTTTTTGTATGCAATTGTATGATATCAGGTATTCCTACTATAAATAATTTTCACACAGAACTATTTGACCTATAGATAGGACCCTAAAAGGTACTACCACTGGGTGAGAGTGGAACTGGAAGTAATGGCAATGAAGGGGTGCTCTACATTCTCCTGATCTTCAGAAATGGATCCTTACTACCAAATGCAGTTTCGTCTCATATCCAAAACACCCTTTTTGGGTGGGTACCCTTCAGCAGGGGATACAGTCAACATAATCTAAACCCCACCGAGATGGTAGTTAATTGTACAAGATCTCTTTAAAGTCAAACCATTTTACACAAAGTTATAATTTTTTGAAAACTTTTAATGTGCATGAATAACTTTGTTCTCTAATAAGATGTCTTCAATTACTTTCATATTAATATTGAAATGCTTGATGGTAGGGAAGATATTTTTTATTTGAGTTTCCACTCTCCAAGTACCAATATTAATATTAGTATCTTCGTGATTCTCTCAAACTGAATTTTTTAGGAGGCTAACACTGTCGGAAGTGGACTCAGCTTACCGAGTTCAAAACCGAGACAAAGTTGCTGTCTGGAAAAGACATGGATCTTTTTCTATCAAACTATGAGTAAATTGTAGGTTTGACATTTTTTAAACCTTGGTAAGGCAACCAGTGGAGATGCCCGTGTTGTAATGGTTATCGTCGTTGGAAATGGACACAGCGACACGAGTTCAAATCCTAGACGAGGCTGATTGCATTTCACATAGTACTAATACCCTTGGGAAAGGTAAGAATCCAATTATTCTCACTCCATCTATGGGTAAATAGTAGGACAGACTAGGTTCTTCAGCCTTGGCGAGGCAACTATTCTAGAAGGAAAACTCTGAATTCAAACTTGTTAAACTCTGCGTAAAAATTGACCTTGCGTCATATCCTGCCCGAGCGGAAGGATTGGTAAACATGGTAAGGCAATCAGTTCAGGAGAAGGAAATCTTTGCATTCAAACCAGCTGTACCCGCTTCAAATTATCCTTGTATATCATCCTGTTTATGGGGGAGAGCTTTATTAAATGCATACACAGAAAAAAAACAAGATGAACTTATTTGTACATACATAAAACTTTACCTTTCATATATATAATATACAAGCATTATTGAAAATAAAGAATACACAAACACGTCCCAACTGCTAGTACTATAAAGACATTTTGTAATGAATAATTAGTATGTAAAAGAGGTACAAAATAGTGAAAGGCTTGCTTGATATGTGTGGGATTAAATAGTTTAAGACCATTGTGATTATTACAAGTATACTGAACAAAGCGTTTTTCAATATTTGATATATGTTAGTTTGCGATATATATACCATTTGACCGAAGTCATTCAAGCAGTGATAGGTACCTGAATGAGCAACCAAGTTTAATTTGGAAACCTATGCTTTCCGAGTTGGAACTCGGCCGTGACGTTGCGGAAACAACCAAACATATTTGTTGTGCTAAAAGTGAAGGGGCAATTGATCACAATACAGTATCAAGATAGTTGAACAAATTTCGCCGGGGTTACAAGAAGCTCGACGATTAGGCAAGGTCAGGTAAGCCTAAAACTGTAGATTCCGAGGCCGTGCTCCTAGTCATAGAGGCAAATTCTGCCAGAACTACCCACGGAGTTTGCTTAGACAACTTCACGACATCCGTAAAAGCATCCGAAGTTGCCGAATTTTACCTCACGTTACTAAAATATTGCAAAACTTTAGACTCATCTTACTATATCCGTGATATACAAACAATAAAACTTGAAGTAGTCTCCATGTTATTAATATATAAATAAGCAGATAAAAGCTAAAATTGCTGGATACTTCCCAGATTCTTGTCACAAGTTTGGCGATTTACTTCAGAACAGCTGCAATGTAGATAAAACTCCTTCATCAGTGTTTTTTCTGTTGAACATAATCTTGAGTTTCTTAAGCCGAAGATTAACAAGTTTCTTATCTCACGCTTCTTTTAATTTCTTTCATTTAAATTTTTTATGAGTCTTTTTTTAATTAGTTTTAGACTCTTAACACTTTTTTATCACTCATAAATATTCTTATTACCAAATTTTAATTGCAGGTCCTAAGTGCATATCTAAGTACAACTTTTTTTCTGATATCAATTACTCCTCTTTCGTCAACTCTATGATGAGAAATTGGTGAATGGTTCTACTTGAGGCGAAATTACTTCATCATCATCATCATCATCATCATCATCAAGGCGTGCTCACAGCCGTCACGTTTGGTAAATCCTCTAAACAGCATCCAGTGTCCTATCAGAGCTGATAAATGTAAATTTTTGCGGGTCAGCCAAAACTGGGGTGTCCCTGTGTAGTTGTCCATTGGAAAATGTCGCTTAGAAGTTCGTCCTTACTTTCAGCAATGCCCAGCGTATCTTGCTCATCTTACCTGAATGATAAGTGAGATTGGAGGTAAGTGGTCGTACAGCTGTTGTTTTGGGGGTTACTGTTCCAATGATTTGCTCAAAATGCCATGCAGGATTCTTATGCTGTTTTCATTTAGATTGTTCTCTTGGTGTATCGTTAAAGTCCAAGTGGTGCTACCATACAATAGTATAGACATGGTTACACTTTGGAAGAATTTCTGTTTTTTTTTAATAAGAGAAATCAGATTTCCATCTTATCGTTTATATTTAGCCGTCCATGCTTTAACTATGCATATGTTTACATGGTTTTTAGTTGATGAGATACTGCTATCGAGTTATATGAACTGCTATACTAATTTCAGAAAACTCAAGTATATAGTATATATTTTCAAAAGATTGTATAGCGCCAGTTAACTGGGAGCATAACTGCCATAAACGCATTTGTAATGGCTCAAACACTTACTGAAAATGGTTATTTACTAGTTTTTTTCTTAGATATGACGAACAGGCTTAAGGTTGTTTCCAACATCTTGAATTGGAATAAGCGGACTGTATCCCTAGTAGATAGGCAAAACCACCAATCAAAAATAGGTGGGGGTGACTTGGGTATGACGCTAAACTCTATCTGACAATGAGACACCAGTTTTTGAGATCTAGGGAATGTGGAGTCATGCCTTCCTCGTTATTACTCCCAGGTCTACTTTAACCAAGAGTGTGGTAGTACTTGTCGGGGTCACATTTATGGGTCAAGAGGATCTGTTTAAATGTTATTCCTAATCGATACGACCGTGTGTAAAAAAAAACATTTTTGAGGCAACCACATATCAACATATAAATGAACGTGATTCCCTAACCTCAAGACATAAAATAACCCTACATGGGTTGACATACCATTAAAATCAACCAGGTTGCTTTTAGTTCTAGCTGTTGCTTAAATGGTCACCCATCTAAACATTTAACAGGCTCATCACTAGGGTGATCAAAGATTAACTGAAAGTTACAGCATTGTCTACAGGTAAATACTTCCCAATTAAAAAAAAAAAAAATAGAATAAAGAAGTTAGTTTTCTTTTAAATCAAAGAGTTAAGGGATTTATTATTTCTAGTCAAAATTAAAATGGATATTATTCGGTATTATTTATTACCAATCTCTTTAGTAATGGTTCTCAATCAGAGTCTCTGGGACCCTAGGTGTCCATATGGATTTTTTTAGAGTTCACACAAATAGCGAATTGGGTTCCACATTCATATTTAAGTTGTCAATGAAAAAATTTTCTTTGGACGTATTTATTGCAAGAAAAAACTAAGTTTCTTTCTCTAACGCTAACTGTATTTCAACAGAGTAGTTAAAACATAATTCTATAAAATATTCATTATTCTGGGAGAAAGTGCAGTTGTATGTTACTGCTTTTTCTTCATTCAAACTTGTTAAATCTTGTTTCTGTCATCTCCCTATGTTTCATAACCAACTTGACATTGTACCAAGAGGTTCTCTTTGATTGTCATTCACAACATTGGAGCAACAATGAAACTAAATGAAACCAAACATACTGCAACATAGTATTTATGATATAATGCTCAAGAATATCCACTATTCTGGGAAAAGGTACAGTTGTATGTTACTGCTTTTTCTTCATTCAGCCTTGTTAAATCTTGTTTCAGTCATATCTAAATTATTAAAAACTTCAGAGCTGAATATTGCCAAACTAGCAAGCAGAATCAACCAAAAAGGCTTGTATTAAATAAAGTAACTCTAAAGTTGTATCATTTCTTTTAAGATGAATGTTTCCTTGTATATTTATGACTAATTTTACTGGTAAACATTCCTTTTCCACAGAATATAGTTTGATAATAAAGTTTATATGAAATAAATTACTGTAAATTGACCACACGATTTTTAGCTCAAAATTCTGGTTAGACCCATACAGGCTGTAGAGATCGACTCCCAAACATACAGAAAGGCTAAGTGAGGATCGACCCCCAAAAATACAGTAGGAATTGAAATACTATAATAAATATATACAATAAATTTATTGGAGTTTAATTTTGTAAATGTATGTGATTGGTTTGATTTGGTTTGGTTTGGTCTTATAGCATATCAACTATTATAGGCTATTTATTGCCAGACTCTGTTTATACATATATATTAAATATATATGATTTGTAAACACATTTTGTTGATAACATTTTTTAAGGGGCCTGAGCTCCTTTTTTTGCTCACTGTTAAATGGTTTCAAGTATTGCTATGTAACAGTAACAATTTAAAATCAATCATTTGTTTGTACACATTTAAATGGGTATACATGATATATGAGAGATTAGTTTCTCGGGGATCTGATTTTTAAATGAGTTAGAACTCATTTGTTTCCACACTGGTCTTGTTATTGTTTCTTCACTGTTAAATGGTTTCAATTACAGGGTGGAACGCTAAAATTGTCGTCCTAAAGAAAAAAACACTACAGCTTTATTTCAATACTTTTACTGAAAAAATCAATTCAGGTAACTTGATTATGTAGTAGAGCTGACATCTATTCAATGTAGCCGCCTTCAGCCTCAATCACCACCTCGATACGGATCCGGAACTTGGAGCGTGCCATTTCCACAAGTGCCGGCGGGAGCTCGGCGAATACTCGGCGGATGGCGGTGATCATACAGACTTTGGTGTTGTGGGAGGTCATGTTGGTGATGTTCTCGACGTATGAACAAACGATGTAGTCTAGCAGGTTCAGGTCTGGGGAGGGGACCTGTGAGAGAAGGGTACAAAATCGTAGCACTCCTTCTGAAGCCAACCCTGGGTCTTTTTGGATTTGTGGGCCGGCGCCGAGTCCTACTGCCACACCCAGGGTCTGCCACTGATTGCACCAGGGGATCACCACAGTTTTCAGCACATCCAGGTACACTTTGTTGTTGACTTTCAAGCCGACTTCGAAGATGTGAGGTGGCATGATGTGGCCCTCACTTGAAACCACACCAAAGACCATAACCATAGCTGGAAACTTTGTTTTCATCACCCTGGGCACGTTGAACCGACGGGATTTGCATTTTGAGGGTGCTGGCAAGGGTCCTGCTGTCATAACTTGGATCGGTAGAGAGCATGAGTTGTACAGCAGCGCATCTCCGATCTCGCTCGTTGAACATTGTGTCACTTTCAGACATGATAGAAGGCTCCTATCGCTCATGAGATTTGTACACAACTGGCCAACTAGTAGATGGTCTGCCACAAAAAAAGAAAACCGGTTTTCATTAAACGGAAATGGAATCATGTCGTCTTTTCTAGGGCGACAATTTTATCGTTCCACCCTGTATAAGTGTGAGAAATGTTAGATCACTTATAATTCTATTCAATATTAAACATTTGTTTGCTCTCAGTAAAGTGGTTCCAACTATTGAATGTATCACTAACAATTCAATTAAACATCAGGCATTAGTTTACCCACAGTTAAATTATCAAACAGTTCTATATTTCTAACAATTCAGTCTAGCAATTGTCATTTGTTTGTACTCGATTTAAATGTCAAACTGTCCTATTTGACCCATAGATCGGACCCTATCAGGTACAACCACTCCAGAATGGCCCTGGGAGTTATTGTAATGAAGGTGTACTCCTAATTCCCCAAAGCTCAAACAATGCTGGAGCCTCATCATCAGATTGTTTTGTGTCATATGCGGGACATTCGTTGGGGGGTTGGATCTTACCGCTCCGCAGTGTCAGTCGGTGTATTCTACTTCCCCAACCGACTGAGCTGAAATGTATGTATGTTAATACTTTTAGGCTTACAGTACGGTATCTTATAATGAAGGTTTTAATCGTCAATAAAATAATCTTCAAGTAATCTTTATTCAAAACGTTACGCCAGATAAGTACAATAATAATGCCAATGTATGTATATTCAATAAACTTGCATGTTTCATTACACTATCATTATTCCAGTAGTGTATGGTGTATGTAATTTTTCTATGAAATCAGAATTACATCAGGCATATATGATCTATGTAAATCTTGTGCATTTATATAAATTCACAATCTATTACACAATTATGATATTACACTGATGAACAGCCTATCGTTGTTGTCTGATTGGCTGTCTGGATTAATGTTTACAGTCAGTGCATTAGTTGTTACAAACACTGTGTGATTGAGCATTAAAATAATACTTAGTTTATCTGTGTTGATATGTAAAATATGTTCACTAAACATGTGTCTAAGATGGAAATATTTGTAGAAGTTTGCTGGATTTATGGTAAGGCATGTATATCGATAGTTAGGAGAAATGTTCTTCTGGTTGATCACTTTGTGGTAAAGCTTTGGATTTTAGCCTTGTCATGTACATCAACACCTAGATTTCTGGTTTAAAAAGTCGGCTTGTACGCCGAAATATACGGTAAATATCGATTGTTTGGGGTTACTTTGGTATGATAACCAGTCTAGGAGAAGGAAAACCCCGAATTTAAATCTATTAAACTCTGCTTAGCAATTGATCTGCTCATGTGAAGGGGTTGGGTAAACACATACATTAGTTTCTATTAAGTACAAGTGAAGAACCAAGCCATTATGATTTTTCTAATTTTAGAGTCAGAAAAGAAAAAAAAAAGACGAAATCTGTTAAGAGGTTTTAGCCATGAGGCGTGAGTGGGGCAATTTTTTATGGTATGAAAGAGGATCCAATGGAATGACTACATATTTTGCATTTCCCGCTGAGTCAATTCGGCCTTTCTTTTGCGCAAAAAGAAGGACCAGCGGGTGCCCGCTCAAGAGTCAGCCTCTCTGATAAGGTTCCCAAAATGGAATATCTTAACATCTTTAGATTTTCTGACAAGAGAAGAAAAAGCATGGCGAAGGCGGGAGTCGGGGTGGATGCCGTGTGAGATCCAGCCAATCAGAAGCAGCCGCTCACAACGCACAATAAAAAGGGGCGACCATTCTCGGTCTTATCTTTAGTTCTGATAAACATCTTTCAGAGTCTGACAACAAATACAGCATAAGTGATAATAATTCGCTTTAGCCTAGAATGACACAAGGCCAATGAAACTTGTGCTTTACCCAACCCATCCACCACAGGCAGGATGTGAAACAATGTCAATTTTTCAGTGGTGTAGTGCAGATTTGAATTTAGTGTTTTCTTTCAAAAGAACATAGTCGGTCCTACTATTCACTCATAGCTGAGGGTATAATAGATTGGTTCATGCCTTTCCCACGGGCATTAGCACGAAGTGAAACGTAAACAGCCTCATTTAGGACTTGACCTCGGGTCACTAATTCCATTTCTTTCGTCGATAATCGTTACGCTAAGAAGCAATGGTCTGTGAGAAAAGTTTGCTAAGAATTGCATCAGGGATTTACGAAGATTAATCAGTATGACACAAGGACAAATATATGTCTCATCCAGTGGAGACTAAACTTACTGCAACAAGATATTCAGAAAGTGGGAAGATTATTTTTCGCCAGTTTTCTAAGTCGGATGGGTCAGTTTGCATTTTAGAAATATTTAAGATCTTCGCTTTTACCCGAGTGCAAACACTGATCTGCAGTGACACAACCACTCATAGATATCGTTATAAATCTATATTCAGGTTAATTAAATAAGGCACAAGGACAAGAATATTCCAAGTGGTTTGTAGGGCCTAGAAAAATTTTGATTAAAAATCTTTGCTTTAGCCTGGATTCGAACATTGGCAGTCACGGGGCAGGTCAGCATGGATTGGAAGACAGGAAGATTATGTTGTGTCCGTCTTTCAAGAGGAAAGAGAAAGTCAGTCTAGAGACTTAACATTTAAAAAAGGTTTTACTTGAATTCCAACACTATTTATTCGGCTTAGGTTCATATTTGCAACTGTGAGATTTTGAGATTGAAGGCAGTAAGATTGTGTTGCGCCAATGTTTTAAGTACTATTTGCCGTTTCGTGGGTTTTACAAGGGCTTGACTGAAGACTATTTCAGTTTGCAGCCCATTGCATTGTAAATGATGGAGGCTATCATTACTGGAACTGTCATGGGTTAAGATACAGCTACTAAACATTTTTATAATCACCATTTACATGTCTTCTTCTTCTTCTTCTCGTCACCCACTTCCTCATCTTATTTTCTTCCTAATTCCTCTCTTTCATCTTTTTATTTTCCTCTCCCTTCCCTACATATAATTGCTTCTTCTAGTTCTTTTTCTCTTCATCTTACCTTGTTTTTCTTTCTGTATTTTTCCTTCTATTCATCCCCCAACTGCTTTTCTTCCTCTTCCTCCTCCTTTTTTTCTACATTCTTCGTATGATATAATTGTTCCTTTTTCTCCTTGCACCTTTGTTTTTTTCCCATTTTTCCGTTTCTCCTCCAATCACCACCACCACCACTTCTTTTTTTCCCGTTAACTTCGCCTACTTCGCTACTTTTTCTTTTGTCCTTCACTTTACTTTTCTTTTTTTCCCTTCTTTATTTTTTCTTTCTTCGTTTCTTTCTTGATACCTTTCTTTCTTCTTGTTTCTCTGCTTCACGCCTTTTTTTCTTTATTTGCTCTATTCTTTCTTTCTTCTTTTTCTCTTCTATTGTCTTCTCTCAGTGCTCTTCGCCTTTTCATTCTTTCTTTCCACTCTAACTTCCTTCTTTCCCTCCTTCCTTCGATCTTTACTTAATTTCTTCTCTCTTCGGTTTTTCCTCTCTTCCTGCACTATTCCCGATGTTCTTTCTTTATTTCTTTCTTTCTTTCTTTCTTCGCCTTCCAACCTCGCTTCTTCTTACCTTTATTCACTTACTTTATCTTCCTTTCTTTCCTTCTCTCACCCTGTCTTCATTCTCTCCACTCTCCCTTCCCACCAATCTTAAATTCCTTTCTTCTGTTTGTTTTCCTTCCTTCCTCCACTATTTCTTGTACTTCCTATTATACTTCCTTTCTTCTTTCCCTCTATTCTTTCTTTCTTTTACCTCGCTCTTTCTTACTGTCGTTCACTTTATTCTTCTCGCCTTCACCTTATCTTTATTAGCCTTCTCTCTCTGCTCTCTTTCTCTTCCCTTCTTCTCTTCTCTCTTCCTTCTATCCTTCCTACTAGGAAATATCAAAGGTTCTTTTCAAGTAACTAATACAATCATTTCAAACATCAAAGAAGATCAAAACAGCGAACGTGTCGGACTTAAATCCAATTAACTGAAGAAATTAACATTTTTTTAAGCATTAAGAAGAAAAACATAATATTTTTTTAACACTTAAAGGTTAATAAAATTAACATAATGGGTGTAAAAAAGACGTGCATGAAATAGATAAATGTTTATGCTGAAACGCAAACAAATAAATTCACATATACGGAAATATAGGAAAACGTTGCTGGTCATATCGTCAGTACAGACAGACATTTCTGAAATCTGTATGTTTGCAGTTATTTCAAACAACTTACCGTAGGTTTTCGTGTATAACCCGATTCTTATATTTAGTTGTTCGGAAAATACAGTCCGATTTTATTATAAACTGTTGAAATTCTATTCAGCCATATTATTTTAATTGTAGTTGCATAAAAATTCACTAAGTAAAAAGGATTAGTGTCCTCTTTGTTGATTTTCCGATCATTTCTATCAGAATTTGATTCTGAAGGTTACATGAAAGTTTTACTTGAAAGAAGAAGGGATGCGTCTACTTTTTTGTTTGAGATCAAATTTGCTCATATGACAATGCTTGGCTAGATGTAGCCCGGATGACAGTGATCGGCCACATGTTGCCAGGATGACAGTGCTCAGCCATATGTTGCCAGGATGACAATGTTCCGCCACATGTTGCCACAGGGTGACACTAATTTGGTATATGAGACTTTGCCACATTAACTGTACCATCCTAATCTCTTACCAACAACTATTTTTTGAGCATCTGGACATGTTTTATGCCTAATAACAGTCCGTTCCTCAGGAGAAGAAACTGCATTTAAATATTTCTTGACATCAAAACCTTTAGAATTTTATTTACTCTGGCACAATTATCTTGTTAATTGATGGCAGAAATGCATAGATGTTCATTGATCATATTTCAACAGATTAAAACACTATTTAAAATTATTAATTCCAAAGTAAAAGTCTATTCTATAATTGAACATATTTTCCGAACAGTTTAATATAATATGATTAGAAGATATTAGCATGAAAAATAAGAATTATAAGACTTGATGATCATTTGTAACGTTACCTCACCGACACAACACTATCTTGAATATCAAGAGGTGCTATATTTCTCAAATACAAAGCGAACCCAATTGTTTTGAATACGAAAGTTATTTAATTGAAAGTAACATTTCACTGAAGTCACCTTCAAAACGAGAGACAGAGATAAAGTGAAAGATATTAGTAGTTACATAGAAACGCGATGAGATTCATTATTAGTAAACGAATGGTCAAAACACCAACTTCGCTTTCTTCGCCCAGAACAAATCCTTCACTCCCATAGGGCAGTCATCTCTGGACCTGAATCTTTGAACTGACTTGACTGATTTCCCCACACACATTGATTCCCCTGTTTATATAGTATATTCATTATTCTCCTCTGCTAATGATGATAAAAACACGTGTCATTAAAAACTTTCCATAAATCCATAATCTAAATCAACTGTCATTAACTGTCAGTATAATGTCATCTTATCTTAACCCCAGCCGCCAGAATGTTTATCTTTTAATATCCGGTCTACAAACCCGACTACAAAACAAAACGCTATTTTGACATGAGCAGACATCCTTTTTCCAGTGCGATCCACACTCCAACCCAAAGATTTTAGCTAACTCACAATACATCACTACAAAAGAAATAATTAACAAATAAATTAATTACCATCCTTAATTATATTACTTATTCAAACACGTTGGGTTCTGTTTTTAACATCAGCCTGACGGCGGGTCTCACTGCATTCTCTGCGGAGAGGTACTCCTCCCCTAAAACATTAGCCGACAAGGAAAGCATAACAAGAATCCACGATGGTCTCCAAACATACTACATAAGACTTGACCAATCTGTGCAATAAATTATTCCATCAAATCTTCATCTGTCCTGTGAGTAGGGCTGAGAATACACTGACTGTATCCCCTACACGGATATAAAATTAATAAATGCTTTTATAAAAATCTCGCTACAGTGTGCTGTCTTGGCTATATTACGGCTACACGCATAGAAAATAGAATTTTTAGTTGGATGATTGATTGGTTGGTTGGTTGATTAGTTGGATTATATGGCATATCAACCTTTGGAGGTTATTTAACGCCAAATCCATTTTTATACAAATAATCAGTTCTATTTCAAACAATTCAGTTTTAGCATGAGTACATAGTTTAATTGTGAAAAACATTTCTATTTAAAGCAATTAAGTTTAGTCAAACAATTCTAATTCACACAAATCGGTTTAGCATAAATATGCAGTTTGGTTCTAATTAACCCATAGATAGCGCCCTATCAAGTGCTAACACTCCGGGACAGAGTGGACCTGGGAGCAATGGCAATGAAAGGGTGCTACGTATTCCTCAAAGCCCTAACATCACTGGAAACTCACTATCAGATTGTTTAGTGTCATATCCCGGACACTCATCTTACTTGCAGAGGTGCAGTAGGTGTATCCTATAGCCCCAACCGACTGAGCAATGATTGGTTAGTGTTTTATGTCATATCAACCCATGTGGGTTATTTAAAGTCAAATCCAGTTTACATATGATTTTTGAGCGAATAGTTGGTTGGTAGCTTTATTTTCAAACGAGTTGCTTGAGTTCATTTGTTTGAGCACAGTTAAATTGTTTCAAGTATTCTAATACTAATATATCTATTTGATATTTAATACCAATTTAATACTATTTAGTATTAGTCATCTTAACACCAAGTTAAATCGTTTCAAGTATTGCTATTTATCATTAGTAATTCTATTGATCAAATATTAAAAACTAATTCAACTAATTTGAATACAGCCGTACGATTTCAAATAATGATCCTGAGTAAATAATTTAAACCTCACATAGGTATTACCACTCCATGTGAGGGTGGAGCTGGGAGTAATGGAAAGGAGTTCTCCATATTACACAAAGCTGTAGGACTGGAGCCTCACCGTTAGATACAGTTTAGTGCCATACCTAGGACAGTTATTAGGGGTCTTACCCCTTTGCAAAGATGCAGTTGGTATATTCTACTGCCTAAACCGAAAACGCATAAAATTTTCGTTATCTATCTTGAGACAGAAAACTCTTTTATAATATAATACAAATATTTGATGTGGTACTCAACCTATGCAACCCACATGCTTTGATGTTCCAAATGTGTTTATTGCAATTATGAAGGAAGTACCTATATTTTCATATTCTGTACTAATTATTTTAATTTCACACAGAAAAAGAAAGAAAGAAAGAAAGAAAGAAAATCCAAGGAAACACACGAGAGTGTCTGGTATTGAAAAATATCCAATTCATATATTTTTATTTTATCGTTTCTTTTTTTACAAATAATAAATAAAATTAAAAATAAATCCCCTGATGTCTATATAAGGTCTGAAAATATATATATATTTTTTTTATCTAAGTTCCTTTCAGTAGTATTTCTTTTTAACATGATCAATTTTATAAAATTTTATTAACTCTATATGTACGATTGAATAATTTACACCAAAATTTCAAAAATTCAGTGGTTATATGAAGAAATTCTACGTTATACGCATTCACCCAATCACCAGGACCTGTGTCGAAGTGGCTGATCTGCGACATCGTAGTAAGTTGTTTCAAACTCCAGTCGCACTATTACGTTCACTTCCGTGCTAATACCCTTGAGAAAGGTATAAACCTCCTTATCTCGCTAGCTATGGGTGAACTAGTACTAGAACCAGAAACTAGTATTACCCATCGAAGGTTGATATACCATTAAGCAAAGATATGAAACCAATACTTCCACCGTGTCTATATATGAAGTTAGAAAAAATCATACCGTTAGTTTTGCTGTTAAAACTATTAAAATAACAATTTGAATTTGTGTGTGTACTTTCCCAACACCTCCCCCATAGAAAGCGACACAAGGTCAGTTTTTTAAGCAGAGAGCACGTGGATAGAGTTAAGTTTTCCTTCTCCTAGACTGGTTTCCTAACCAACTAAAAAAGCCATTATAGGAAAGGAACAGTCGTATTCGTGCCTTTGCTAAGGACACTAACGCGAAGTGAAATGCAAACAGCCTCATCTAAGATTTGAACTCAGATCACCTACTCCATTTCCTACGACGATAACTGTTGTGCAAAGGGTATATAAGACGCCTATATTTCATCGGACAAGTTACTGCCGGCGGGGCTTAGAATATGCCGACTGAATCTTATGCAGAGACCACTCTTAGACAATGTAGTTTCATGTATATGACATAAAACTGTAAACTGTGGGGAGGTTCCAGATTTTGATATCTGGGCGAGGAAAGGTGGAGTATCTCTTTATTGTCATGACTCCACAGTTACGGGGGTAGGAGTGCCCGTTAGGGTCACATCTATGGGTCAAATAGGTCTGTTTAAAATGATAAGTATCGGATAGGAACGGTTTTGGTTTGGTTTTTTGGCATATCAACCATTATATGTTACTTAATGCCAAATCCTCTTTATACATATATATCAAATATATGATTTGTTTTGGTTTGGTTTTATGGTATATCAACCATTGTTGGTAATTCAATGCCCAATCCTACTTATAAATATGTATTAAATATATATGATTTGATTTAGTTAGGTTTTATAGCATATCAACCCTTGTAGGTTATTTAATACTATTGCTCTAAATCAAATACATATAATTTGTAAACACATTTTGTTGAAAACATTTTAAAATGAGCCTGAGCTTATTTTTCACACAGTTAAATGGTTTCACTTATTTCTATCAAATACGAATAATTTTATATATTATTAGTCATTTGTTTGCACACAGTTAAGTTTTTTCAAGTATTGCTATGTATGAATAATAATTCAATTAAATATCAGACATTTGTTTATACTCTTTAGATGTAAAAACAGTTCTATTTCAAACAGTTCAGTTTAGTTTAAGTACATAGTTTAAATGTCAAAAACAGTTCTATTTCAAGCAAATCAGTTTAGCTTAAGTACACGGTTAAAATGTCTAAAACAGTTCTATTTTAAACAAATCAGTTTGGCATGAGTACACAATTTAGTTCTATTTGACCCATAGATAGGACCCTATCAAGTGCTACCACTCCGAGCCAGAATCAACCTAGGAGCGATGGCAATAAAGGGGTACTCCGCATTCCCCAAAGCTCCAGCATTATTGAAGCATCACCATTAGATTGATTAGTGTCATATCTAGGACACCCGTTGTGGGAGTCTTACCCCTCTGCAGTGATGCAGTCGGTGTATTCTGTAGCTCCAACCGACTGGGCCCCGGATAGGGTTTGGTTTGGTTTATTTTTATGGTATATCAACCATTGTAGGTTATTTAATGCCAAATCCATTTTTATACATATATACAGTTCTATTTCAAACAATTCAGTTTAACATAAATACACAGTCAAGATGTCAAAAACATTATTTCAAACAATTTTGTTTAGCATTAGATCACAGTTTAATTCTATTTGAGCCATAAATAGGACCGTATCAGTTATTACCACCCCGGGTCAGAATGGACCAGGGAGCAATGGCAGTAAAGGGGTACTCCGCATTCCCTAAAGCTCCAACATTACCGAAGCTTCACACTCAGATTGTCTAGAGTCATATCCAGGACACACGTCGCGGGAGTCTTACCTCTCCGCAGTGATGCAGTTGGTGTATTCTGTAGCTTCAGCCGCCAGGGCCACCACAGATAGGAATGTCTGAAGCAATCTGTGTGCAAACAAATGATCATTACAAAATAGAAATATTGCTTGAAACCATATAATCGTGTATGGATAAATAGTTTTAGATAAGAACACTTGAAGCCATAAAATTGTGTGCAAATTTTTTGTATTAGGAATACTTGGTATCGTATGATTGTGCGTAAAAAAATGATTCCAGGTAAATGAATTCTAATTAAATCATTCACTGTTTCCTAAATAGAAGCATCAGTAACATTATGGATAGCTATTAACAATGAAATGCTAACTAGAATCATTCACAGTTTGAGGCCCCATGGCGTAACGGCTATTGCCCTGGACAGTGGCATCGAAGTAAGTTAGTTCGAATTGCAGTCTAACAATTTCTTTAACTTTCAGACAAATTCCTTTGGGAAAGATATTGGACTTTCTTATTCCCTTAGCAATGGCCTTAAATCGTATCATTGTTGTTCTTCTATATGGATGACTTGGGCATTAAATATTATCACATCCATTTAGTATGAAATGCTAAAATAGAATCGTTCTGTTTCGTAAATAGAAAAATCAATATCATCATTAGTCCTGTCGGCTGGGGCTATAGTAATTTACGAAGATTTGACTTCGATGTAGCACAAGGCCGAATGAATGAAGCACCCAATGATACTCGAACGCTCGCGTAAAGGTTTGGTAATTTAGCTTGCTAACCATTACACAACCCAAGGAACCCCGGCTGGGGCTGTAAAAGACTCTGACTACACCTCTGCAGAAGGGTAAGATCCCCCCCCAACGAGTGTCCTGAATATGATACTAAACAGTCTGATGATGAGATTCCAGTAATGCTGGAGCTTTGAGGAATGGGGAGTGCCCCTTTATTGCCATCACTTCCTGGATCACTCAGGCCCGGAGTAGTAGCACCTGATACGGTCCTATTTATGGCTCAAATTGAATTAAACTGTAAACTAAATTGTTTGAAATAAAAATGCTTTTGTCATTTAGACTGTGTACATATGTTAAACTGAAATGTTTGAAATAGAACTGTTTTGACATTTAAACTGCATACTTATGTTAAACTGAATTGTTTGAAATAGAAATGTTCATAAAAATGTATAAATTGTATAAAAATGGATTTGGCATTAAATAACCAACAGTGGTTGATATACCATAAAAATAAACCAAACCAAACCCTATCGGGTGGAGCTATAGAATACACCTACTGCATTACTGCAGAGTGGTAAAACTCCTACAACGGGTGTCCTAGATATGACAGTAAACAATCTGATGGCAATGCTTCAGTAATGCTGGAGCTTTGGGGAATGCGGAGTACCCCTTCATTGCAATCGCTCATTGGTTCATTCTAGCTTGGAGTGGTAGCACCTGATAGGGTCCTATCTATGGGTCAAACAGAACAGTTTGACATTTAAAATGAGTGCAAACAAGTGACTGATG
>OY757934.1:69350080-69365080 GCA_963585895.1 Sepioteuthis lessoniana
GAAACCAAACGTAACCATGCCATAAATATATGTATATTCAACAAACATGGGATATATATATAAACGAAGAGGAATTATGACACTCTGAAAGACAATACCGTTTAACCTGGATACATTTTTGACTGGAATATTTATCGTATTCAACTAATGTAATATATCCATGATACGAATAATACGAATACGTGAAATATACGGATACGTAAAAAGTTCACATGCATAGGAATCCCGAAACACTGACGACTTTCTTTAGTTCAGGTACGAAACTTTTATTACCTTCTTGACTTTTAGGTTTTCAACACGAGGAGAGAGAGACACAATTTTTACTATGCTGATTGTTCCATCTGACCCCACCACGCGCGGCGCATCTCGTAGACCCAACTGGACTGGCCTCGCTCAGGTCCCAAAATCAACTCGCTTCGTCCAGCTTCAAATCTCAACTAACTACTTTTTTCAAAAATCACCCCAAATCCTCAGCCCATCGCTTCCGGACATGACGTCATTCATATCCCCAGTCCTATTTCATTCCGGGGTTTTTATCATGACATCTGTGATTGTCACATCCTCCCTGCGCTAGCGTGAACACCTGCGCTCATTGTGTGCCCCTACCCGTGCACTAAGCCGAATAGTTCTGAGCCTAACTAAACTCAAAGATAAGATATAGCCAACGAAAAATGATGATATAAAAAAATCCTTCCACAATTATATAACACTATTTTGAAAATTGATGAATTTATTCATATTAAAATTGTACAGTATTGAAACTTTAACCAAAAGTATGAATATGTAACCGTCCAAATTTAAGTACACTCTTTATATATATTCATACCATAGTTTTATCTTTGGTTATAGAACTTCAGTGCTGTAGATTTTAATTAAAAATAAGTAAGTAAAGTTGTCTCCCTTAGTCGAGGTCGACCAGGAGGCTCCCTTTTCAATAGCTACGACACCGAAGTATAGGGGAAGGCGCTACTCCTTTCCCTGGGTTGCTCCACTTTACCCTCAGTACGTTCCTTATATTACTGAGTGTTGAGCAAGTAGGTATCAAGTACCATTTTTAAAGTCTTTGGTATGACACGACCTGGGATTGAACCCAGGTCTCCCGGACCATTGGCGAACACTCTACCCACTAAGCCAATGAGCCGGTTTATACCTATATCTATATGTGTGTTTGTGTGTGTGTATTAGGATATATATAATAAATAGGATATATATTTACCCAACCCCGCAGAACGGGCAGGATGTGACACGAGGTCATTTTTTTTTGTTGAGTTTGTCAGGTTTGTCTTTATTAAGAGTTTTTCCTTCTCCTAAGTTAATGATCCAATTCTATTTTACTATTTACCAATAGGTGGAAGTGGAATCGTTGGATTCATATCTTTCTCAAGGGTATTAGCGCTATGTGAAATGCTAAGAGCTTTATCCATGTCACTGTGTACATTCCCTATGATAATAACTATTTCAAGACGACCGCCTCCATATATATATATATGTGTGTGTGTGTGTGTGTGTGTGTGTGTGTGTGTGTATGTTTATGTATTTATCGTCATCAAATTGAACTGATTGCATAGATTCTATTGACTCTTTCTCGCCATTCGTCTCTATCATTCATCACTTTTGGCAGCTCCTCCTGATGGTGTCTAGTGTCCATACACAGATGATGATTATAAGACTTTGCTGGCTGTCCAACACTGGCGCGTCCATGTGTATGAACCCAATGAAGAACCAGAGTTATGAGTTCGTCCCTGCTTCACCAGCAGTATCTACCATGTCTTGTCTTTAATTGGAATCATTTTGAGGTGAGGCTTCTTAATTTGAGAATTATTTTCAAAATAAAAAATAAATAATAAATAAATAATAAATAAATAATTCTCTACCATGCCTTGTTCGTCTTTCTTAAATGGTTTATCAGATTAGAGGTAGGTGGCTCTACAGTTGGTGTTTTATATAATACACCTTACATAATGAAGCTTCTCGTGAGTCTAGTCACACTGAAGAGTCGTGATACAACGATACAGTCTGACTGTGGATGACAATATATATATATATATATATATATATATATATATATATATATTTATATATATATATATATATGTATATATATCTTTAAGAAAAACAAAAATCGGTCACATTAGGATTATAAATTTATTTCCATCCTGTTATGGGTATTGATAAATATCAATAACGGCAAAGAAAACCGGACTTCTTCAGATCCATTGGATAAATTAAATGACATGCAGAATAGACACAGGAAGGAAGGGTGGGAATGGTAGAAGGGTGGGAATGGTAGAAGAGGGCTGGAGAGTTACCCCGTTTACCTACCTCCCTCTTCTACTCCCTTATACATTTATAATCCTAATGTAACCTATTTTTGTTTTTCTTAAAGAAATTATTGCTCTGTGATTGAACTCTTTACCAGGAAAATTTTAAATGTTCATAATGGAATGAATTTGTCCTGACGGAATTATTCCCGACTCCGGTTTATCTGGACTTAATAATACATATATATATATATATATATATGCTCCCTCTATGGGTCGATCACTCGAGTGAGGAATTACCGGCGACCACATATACGTAAATGCAAAGTTTTTCTCATGAATTGGGCACTCCAGTAGCCGATAAGCATATATGTAAATAAATATATTTATAAAATTCCTTCGCTGACACTTAGAGCGACGATATTTTTGAAGTAAGATAACTGACTGACGTTAAGTCAGCCGGGTTTCGATTCCAGGTTGAAGCCTCTCGCTTTCTAGCTATACAAGAGTTGTGCTACAGCGAAACAGTCCATCTGTGGATGACAATATATGTATATATATATATATATTAGCTAGGATATATATGTTATGATAAAGTTTACGTAGCGTCTAAGTCTTGGTCTGCTGATCACATAGGATTGAACCTGACTGTCATAAACATCCGTCGGCTCTCTAGCAACGTACATATATGTATTTATCCACGGAGGTGTCCGTGGTGTAATGGTTATCGTCATAGGAAATGGACACGGCGACACGAGTTCAAATCCTGGATGAGACTGATTGCATTTCACATAGCTCAAATACCCTTGGGAAAAGGTATGAATCCAATTATTCTCCCTCCAGCTATGGGCAAATAGTAGTACAGACTTGGTTCTTCAGCCTTGGTGAGGCAACTAGTCTAGGAGAAGGAAAACTCTGAATTCAAACTTGTTAAACTCCGCTTAAAAATTGACCTTGTGTCATATCCTGCCCGAGCGGAGGGGTTGGGAAATAATAATATATATGTATTTATCCAACCCCTCCGTACCAGTGGGATGTGCCACATGGTCAATTTCTAAGCGAAGTTTAATTCTTTTGAAATCAGAGTTTTCCTTCTTTCAGATGTGTTGCCATACCAAGGTTAAAGAACCCAGTTAGTCCTATTATTTTACCTGTTGCTTGAGGGAGAATAGTTGGATGCATACCTTTCCCAAGGGTATCGGAAATGCAAATAACCTCGTCCAGCCTTTGAAGTCAGGGCACCATGTTCCTTTTTTCACTGCGATAACCAAAACACCACGAGCGCCTCCGAACAATATAGGCATCCTATGCGTACAAGAACAACTTAGCAATATATGCTCTATCATCAATAATGTGCACATTTTATAGATATAGAAAACTACATTATAGATAGATACAAAGAGAGAGAGAGAGAGAGAGAGAGAGAGAGGGGGAGAGGGAAGAAAGAGAGAGTGGACTGAAATACAAAGATAAATTCTATCTCTTTAAATGTCATTGTGTATGTTGGCGTGCTGTTTTTGAACTGTCGCATCCTGAAGTTACCAATAAGTTCAGCTCGGGTGCAATTAAAATCTTAGCTGCTTAGCGACCGTGCCGAATCGAGCAAATATTTGTCGACAATTCTTCCAAAATAGAATCAGTGATTATTTCGAGGGTGTGAAGCGAGGTGTGAACAGTTTGCTGTCTTTTCTATCTGCAATCTTCCTTTTTTTTTTCTCTTACCATTTTTTGACATCACTATTTGTTCGTTCCTTTTATTATAAATGAAATCAGTTCATCTGAACACAGATTTACACTGCTCCACATACAGACTCATTGGACTATTAGTCCATATGTTGTAATGAATAGAAATTTAGCCTAGAAGACAATTGTTAGTGAGCTGGATTCTTACTGAAAGGCCTATAAATCTGATCTTGTGTAAAATTAGACTAAGCTAAGTAAAGTTAGGCAAGATCATTCATAATGAAGAGAATTCCCACTGGGTGGCTCATACAGTTGGTCTTGTGGTAAACTAAGCTTGGCTAGAATATCGTTCATGATGAGTTAGATTCTGAGAGGCCTATACTTCTAGCCTTGTGCTGAACTATGTTAAAAAACCCCAGTGAGTTCGATTCTTATTGGGTGGCCCCTACTACTGACCTTGTGCTAAGCTAACCTAAGCAAGCTAGGCTTGCAGATCATTATAAGTAAGTTCGATTCTTATTTGGTGGCTCATACTTCAGACCTTATGCTAAACTAAGATAAGCTAAAGAATCTCGTCTCGCAGACCGTTCTTAGTGAATTTGATTCTCAGTGGATACTTCTGGCCTTGGGCCAGACTTATCTTTAAATTGTTTATAATAATTTTTCGGACACAGTTATAGCTAAAATTATGAATTTATACATGATTATATGTGGCATCAAGTATTCCTATCTAACATGAACAAAAATTAATACAATAAAAATTATATAGGTTAAATGTTGTTTGGTTGTTTGGGTTTTATGGCACATCAACCTTTGTAGGTTATTTAACGCCAAATCTATTTTTACGAAAATAGTTCTATTTCAAACAATTCAGCATAAGTACGCAGTTTAAATGTACTTACATTTTAATTGGGAAACATTTCTATTTCAAGCTACTCAGTTTAGTCAAACAGGTCTAATTCCGCTAATTCTGTTTAGTATAAGTACAGATTTTGTTTACACACAGTAAAAAGTCAAAACAGTTCTATATATAACAATTCAGTTTAGTGTAAGTACAGTAACAATGTCAAAAACAGTTCTATTTCAAACAATTCGGTTTAGCATAAGCACGTAGTTTAAATGTAAGTACAGTTTAATTGTCAAAAGCATTTCTATTTAAAGCTATTCAGTTTAGTCAAACAACTCAGTTTAGCATAAGTATGCCGTTTAGTTCTATTTAACTCATAGATAGAGCCCTATCAAGTGCTACCATTCTGGGCCGGAGTGGACCTGGGAGCAATAGCATTGAAGGGGTGCTCCGCAGTCCTCAAAGCCCCAGCATCACTGGAACCTCATTATCAGATTGTTTAGTGTCCTATCCAGAACACTCGTTGGTGGAGGGTCTTAACCCTGTGTAGAGGTGCAGTTGGTGTATTCTACAGCCCCAGCTGACTGGAGCAAGCGAGTGATAATAATGTCAAAGCAAAATAGACAAAACCCATCAAAACAGCTGATGTAGGTTATGTAGGGATGGAGATGAAACGATCAATTGTATAAAAAGGGAATGTCGCAAGTTTGTGCAAAAACAGTATAAAACTAGACACGACTAGGCGAGGAAGGTGATCCATTGGGAATTGTGCAAGAAGCTTTAATTTGACCATATGAACAAATGGTATGTGCCCAACACAGAATCCGTCCTGGAGAATGAGACCCACAAACCTCTTTGAGATATTGAGATACAAACGGATCACCTAATATCGGCCAGACGACCAAACTTAATGAGAGTCAACAAAAAAAAACAAAAAAGCAAAAATAGAACATGCTGAGTAGTGAATTTTGTCGTCCCAGCAGACTAAAGGGTAAAATTGAAGGAAAAAAAAAAGCGAAAAGAGAGATAAGTACCGAGACCTTGCGAGAAAATTGAAAAAAAACTTTGACTTGCTGTTACGCAGACTTTAGTGAGAAACCATCAGCTAATACTGGTTTGACTTTGAAAAATGTGCTATGCTCGTCATGAAAAGTTGCAAACGACATATGACTGACGGGATGGAACTATCAAATCACGACAAAATTAGAACGCTCGGAGAAAATGAAACCTAGAAATACTTGGGTATCTTGGAGGCTGACACCATCAAACAAGTGGTAATGAAAGACAAGATCCGAAAAGAATATCTCAGGAGAACTAGAAAACTACTCGAGACAAAACTCTCCAGCAGAAACCTCATCAAAGGAATAAATACTTGGGCTGTGCCCCTAGTTAGATATTCGAAACCCTTCCTCAAGTGGACCAGAGATGAACTTAGACAAATAGACCAAAGAACTAGAAAACTAATGACCATGCACAAGGCATTACATCCCAGAGACGACGTTGACAGATTATATGTATCTAGAAAAGAGGGAGGAAGAGGACTTGCCAGCATCGAAGACAGCGTTGGCGCATCGCTACAACTGCTCGAAGACTACATCGAAAAACACGAACGAGGTCTGATTACAGCCATCAGAAACGATACGGACAACACGATAGCTGATAGAATGACAACTAGGAAACAAAAAATGGGAGAAAAAACAACTCTATGGCCGCTTTAAACAACTAATAAACAACATCTCACACCAGAAAACCTGGGCCTGGCTAAGAAAAGGAAACCTTATGAGAGAAACGGAATCTCTTCTAATAGCGGCACTGGACAACGCCATAAGGACCAATCATATCAAAGCGAGAATAGAGAAGACACAACAAAACAGTAAATGTAGGCTATGTGGTGACAGAGACGAAACGATCAATCACATAATAAGCAAATGCAGCAAATTAGCACAGAAGGAGTATAAGGCGAGACACGACTCGGTCGGCAAGATGATCCACTGGGAAATGTGCGAGAAATTTAAATTTGACCATATTTACAAATGGTACATGCACAACCCAGCTCCTGTCCTAGAAAATGACAGGCATAAACTCCAATGGGATACCTAATCCTGGCCAGAAGACCAAACCTTATAATAACCAACAACAAAAAAGAGAATTTGCAAAATTGTTGACTTTGCTGTCCCGGCTGACCACAGAATAAATCTGAAGGAATGTGAAAAGAAGGATAAGTACCTCGACCTTGCTAGAGAATTGAACAGGCTGTGGAACATGAAAATAACGACCGTGCAAATTGTGATTGGTACTTTAGGCACAATAACTAAAGGATTATTAAAAGGCCTGGAGGACTTGGAAGTTGGCGGACGAGTAGAGACTATCCAAACGACAGCATTGCTGAGAATGGCCAGAATCTTGAGACGAGTCCTGGAGAGTTGAGGAGACTTGCTGTCACTCAAACTCCAGTGAAAAACCATCAGCTAACACTGATGTGAAAAACTCTGAAGGAGTAAATAATAATAATAATAATAATAATAATAATAATAATAATGTCATTATTCTTACTACTAATAATATAAACTAAATAACATGGTATCAATTATCCGACTATCATACGAATAATTTTTAACCAGACTTATTTGACTCAAAACTTGGACCGTCAAAGATACTACCACTCTGGGTCAAAGTAGACTTGTGAGTAATGGTAATGAAGGGGTGCATCACAATCGCCAGATCTCCCGAACAGTGGCCTTAGCATCAAATGTAGTTTAGTGTTATATCGAGGACACCTCTTTTTTGGGTAGGGATACAGACAGTGTATTCTAAGCCTCACCAACTGTGTGCAGTTTTTCCTGGGTCAAATATTTACTAAGATGACAATATTGATAATATATGATTGAGAATGACAGACTATATGTGAATTGTTATTGATAGTGAACAGATCTTTTTATGAAACACTTACGTAGGGGACAAGATGATTGGATGTGTTTAATCGTTGCACATCATATTATCAGTTAAACATGGTTTACATTTTTGATTTTTATTTGTTAATATCTACTGAAAATTAAGAAAATTATTTAGATATAATGATTTTTATCAGATATATATATATATATATATATATATATATATATATATATATGTGTGTGTGTGTGTGTGTGTATATATATATATATATATATATATATATATATATATATATATATATAAAATTCTGCTAGTGTCTTTTTCTCTCCGTATCTATTTCACTACCACATTTTGTTCACATCTATCTACCTATCTATCTATCTATCTATCTATCTATCTATCTAATAAATAATGTGAATATTAAGATTTAATTCACGGCTTTTCAAAAGCGCAATGTTTTCTTAAATAAATCCAATGTTGTTTTTTTTAATAAAATGCTTTAATATAAAAAGAAAACATTAATAATTAAAGGGTTTTGTAAATCAATGTAAGGATTAGCGATAATCCATTTAAAACAATTGAAATGCTATTTTGTGCTCAGATTAAGCAACATAAAATATTTAATCCTAATACCCTGAGATCGACAATCTTCATACGTAGTTTTTAATATAATCTCCGTATATAATTTTGAATTAAAAATTGAATAATAAAAATCAAGTGGCAATTCAAAATTAGGAAAGCCAGTCGACAAAATCGGTAGGATTATTATCGAATTCACTGGGCATTAAAACGTTAATGCGCATTTCGTATTGATCCAATGAAACAATCATTTAATTTATTTACTAACTGGTGTAATTATGGAACCACATCTTGTTAATTTGAAATCTTTATTATCTAACTACCATTCTGTTTGTGTTAATATTATTTTAGTACAAATAAATTAAAATTGGGATTTGACATTTTTGCTGAGGAGAAAATTGAAATTTTCCTGCACTTCGAAATGTTATCCATTTCTGTGGCATGACGTGAAGCACTTGTCAGCAATTTTTTTGTCACTGGCATTTGAGGACCCGACAAATGTTGATTCTACATGTTTACCAAATTTAGTTGAAGGAGGATCAAAATTGTTACAGTTACCAGTTTTTTCAATGAGATGAGCTCATTAGCCTCAAATTCGGCCGCCATTTAATATGTCAAATTACTTTTCTTTCTTTTAATCAATCGCCATTTCGTCTTTCTTTCTTTCTTTCTTTCTTTCTTTCTTTCTTTCTTTCTTTCTTTCTTTCTTTCCACCATAAAACTTATTTTTCTTTTCTTCTTTTCTATTTTCTCTTTTTCCGACTTTTCATTTTTCATTTCCCCTTCCTTCCTCGCTTATCTAAAGGTTGGTTAAAACATCAAATAAAATTTTCTTTGTTAGATGCCATTAGAAAAGTAACTTCAAATTTCCCCCCCAAAAAAGACGAAAATTTGAAAACTGTCAAACAATCATATCTTAAAACATTTTTAAAACTGACATCATGTTTATCGGTAAAACTGCCATTTCAATGCTTTGTACATTCTAATTTATAAAAAGATCGTAAAATAATTTAGGTAAAATAGAAAGTAGTCAGTATGAATAATCGAACTTCAGTTTTATAAAGTATCTGAGGTGGAAGCTCAGTCTAAGTTCTTTCATTTCTTGTTTGTATATGATGATATAGTTTCATCGCTACGAATTCGCCATTAAGTTCAGGAAAGAAGACACAAGAGCAACATATAAATCATTTCGTAGTACCGTCAACCCGAGTTCGAATCCTAGAGGTGGCTATTTGCTCACATTTCACTTATCTCCAATATCTTTGGAAAAAGTATGAATACATCTATTCTCGCCTGTCACTGGAGTTTAGAATATACTTATTCTACCCCCTGCAGAGAAGCAATACCTTTATTAAAAATGGGGTGGCCTGCGTATGACCCTAAACTGCATTTCATGATGAAGCTATACTTCTGGAAATCTGCGAAAAATGGCATTACCCTTCATCGGTATTACTCATAGGTCCTTTCTTATCATGAATGTTCGGGTCCCATTTATGGGTCCAATCGATCTGTTTAAAAATCATTCGTGCAAGATAGGATAACTTAATACTATATAACTGTTGATTATTTCTATTTAGAATAGATACTTGAAGTTAAAGTTTGGTCGGCTTTTATGGTATATTTTCTTTTGTAGATACCCACAGTTCTATTTCTAACAATTCAATTTAACATGAGTCAAAGTTAATGGTTTCTTCTCATTCCAAATAATTCAATTTAGAATCGTGTTATATAATTAAGGAATTATTTTTTTTATATTAATCATTTTTCGTTAATTATATTTTATCATGCAGTTTGGTAAGGCTTTGAACTATTCGAGTCTATTAGTCCAGGTGCATAGTCATTTGGTGTAGTTTTACGCTCGTGCAGAAAGGTTATGACAATCACCATTTTTCATAATAAACCTCCAGACAGGAAATGGGGCTGGAGTATGGATGAAGTCATGTCCAGAAGAGATGGTCCTGAGAATTTGAGGATTTTAAAAAGACGTCAGTTGGGTTTTCTACCGTTGAGGCATGCGGTTGAGTTTTTCGGATCTTGACTGGCAGAGACGAAGTGAAATCTTAAACATCACATGATGCACCGCGCATTGCGATGGGGTCAGCATAGTATGGTTAGTATAGGCGTTTAAGAATTGTGTCTCTCTCCTAGTGTCACCATGGACCGAAGCCAGAAATTAATAAACCCGTTCGTATCCGAAACGACAGTATCGATATTTGTATTATTATTACTGACATCACCAAATTATACAACAATAGGTCATTTGTTTGCCCTGAGTTTAAATGTCAAACAGTTCTATATAACTAATTTGTAAACTCATTTCGTTGATACATTTTAAAATGAGTCTGAGCTTATCCTTTTGTATACAGTTAAATGGATTCAAGTACTTCTATCTAACAAGAATATGTCAATTTGCAATTAATCGTTTGTTTTCACACTGTTAAATGGTTTTAATTATTTCTAAGTAACAGTAACAATATAACATCAGTCATTTGTTTGCACACAGTGAAGTTGTTGCAAGTATTGCTATTTAACACTAAGTATTCTATTTTGGACCTTGGCACGATGGTTAGAATGTTTGTCAATAGCCCGGGAGATCTGAGTTCAATCCCAGGTCGAGTCATACCAAAGACTCAAAAAATGGTACGTGATGCCTCCTTGCTTAACACTCAGCATTATAAGTTATGGATCAAGAGTAAAGTAGAGCAATCCAGTGAAAGAAGTAGCGCCCTCCCCTACACCTTGGTGTAGTAGCTATTGAAAAGGGAGCCGACTACGGTCATCAACTCTACTTTACTTACTTACTCTATTCCAATACTATTCTTTCATTTGCACACACTTATATGGCTCGAAGTATTACTGTGTATCACTAACAATTCAATTTAACATCAGTCATTTGTTCACACACACTTAAATGATCAAACAGTTCTATTTATAAAAATTCAGTTTAGAATAAGTCAAACTTCTATTTGATTCATAGATAGGACACTATCAGGTACTTCCGGAGCAGAGTGAACCTGGGAGTGATGGCAATGAAAGGGATACTCCACATTCCTCAAAGCTCCAGCTTTACTGGAGCGCCACCATCAGATTGTTTAATATGCTATCAAGAACACTCTTTGATCCAATTAACCAACCCCTCCGCTCGGGCAGGATGTGACATAAGCGGAGTTTAACAGGTTTGAATTCAGAGGTTTCCTTCTCCTAGACTAGTTGCCTCACCAAGGCTGAAGAACGCAGTCTGTCCTACTATTTACCCATAGCTGAAGGGAGAATAATTGGATTCATACCTTTCCCAAGGGTATTAGTGCTATGTGAAATGCAATCAACCTCGTCCAGGATTTGAACTCGTATCGCCGTGTCCATTTCCTATGACGATAACCATTACACTCTTTGATGGAATCTTACTCGTCTGCAGAGATGCAGTCTATGTTTTCCACAACCCCAGCCGACTGGACTCTATTAACTAAAGTGTGGGTTTATTTTATGGCGCATCAACCGTTGTAGGTTATTCAATGCCAAATCCTGTTTATACATACATAAATATGTATAACTTGTAGAAACATTTTGTAGATAATTCTTAAACGAGGCTGAGCTCTTTTTTGCATACAATTAAATAGTTTTAAGTATTGCTATACAACAGTCACAATTTAACATCAGTTATTTGTTTGCAAACAATTGGTTCTATTTGAGCTATAGATAAGACCCTCTCATTTGTGTCAGACTGAACTTGAGTGCAATGGTAATGAAGCGGTACTGCACATTCTCTAAATTTCCCTGGCTAGAGCCTCACCATCAGATGGTTTAAGGTCATAACAAAGGGTCTTACCCCTCAGCAGAGATGCAGTCAGCATATTCAACCCAACCTGATTAGGCTGAGTTTAATAAAGATTATTCTTAGTGACTTGAAACCATATAACTCAGTGCAAACAAATTGATACTATGAATTAGAAATGATTACTTATGATATAATTATTGATATTAGATAAGAATACTTGATATTATATCATCATCATCATCATCATGTCGTGCTGGTAGCACGGATATCCCTGACCCTCTCTCGCCACTTTTCCCTATCGTTCATCGCCTCTGGACAACATCCCGTATCCTCACGTAGTTGCTGAATGTATGTTCGTGCTGGTCATCCTGCTTTTGCACGGTCATGTGTGGGGGTCCATAAGAGTACATAACTTATGAGTTCATCCCTGCTTCTCCAGCAGTGTCCTGCATGTCTGGTTCGTCTAACTTGGATAGTTTTCGTGATAGGAGGCAGGTGGCCGTACAGTTGGTGTCTTGTGGAGTGTTGCCGCCAGAACTTGTTCAAGATTGTTCGCAGCATTCTTGTGTAATTGCCGTCTAGATTCTTCTCCAGCCGTTTTGTTAGAGTCTATGTAGTGCATCCATGTAGCAGTATCGATGTGACCGCTGCCTGGAAGAAACTGCGTTTCATTTTATCGGTTAGGTCTGATTTCCATATAATCGATAGCCTATTGATAGCTGTCCATGCTTTCGTTAACCTCGTGTCGATGTCCTTTTCGGGTGATGCGACGCTGCTTCCCAGGTAAGTGAATTTGTCTACTAGTTTAAGAGGGGTTCCTTCTAGAGTGGAGATGTCCCCCGTTTGATTATAGCACATATATTCCGTTTTATGTGCATTGACATGGAGGCCTATGTTGGCTGCTGCTCGTTCCAAACTATTAAGATTTCTTAAGAAATCATCATCATCATCATCATCATCATGTCGTGCCGCCAGCACGGATATCCTTGACCATCTCTCGCCACTTCTCCCTATCGTTCATCGCCTCCGGCATGTCTTCTGGGTTACATCCTGTGTCCTCACATAGCTGCTGTATGTAAGTTCGGGCAGGTCGTCCTGCTTTTGCTTGGCCATATGTGGGGGTCCATAGGAGTACGTCACTTACGAGCTCGTCCTTGCTTCTCCAGCAGTGTCCGGCGTGTCTGGCTCGTCTGACCTGTATAGTTTTCGTGATGGGAGGCAAGTGGCCGTACAGTTTGCGTCTCGTGGGGTGTTGTCGCCAGGACTTGTTCAATATTGCTCTCAACATTCTTGTGTAGTTGCCGTCAAGTTTCTTCTCCAGCCGTTTGGTTAGCGTCCATGTAGTGCATCCATGTAGCAGTATCGATACAACCGCTGCCTGGAAGAAACTGCGCTTCATTTCATCGGTCAGGTCTGATTTCCATATTATTGAGAGCCTATCTATAGCCGTTCATGCTTTCGTCAGTCGTGTGTCGATGTCGTTTTCTGTTGATGAGACGCTACTTCCTAGGTAGGTGAATTTGTCCACTAGCCTCAGAGAGGCTCCGTCTAGAGTGGTAATGTTGCCCGTTTGGTTGTAACACATATATTCAGTTTTGTGCGCATTGACATGGAGGCCAATGCCTGCTGCAGCTCGTTCCAAACTATGCAGTAGTGTCTCTGCTTGATTAGGCGTATTCGCCAGTAACGCTAAGTCATCAGCGTAGTCGGCGTCTGTGATAAATGTAAATATGAACATAAAATAAACATCTTGGCATAAAATAACCCTAGACAGGTTTGCATGCAGTTAGAATCAATCAGTCAATCATTCCATTAATCAATCTATTCTCTTCCAGCTATCGATAAGCAAACTGAGCTCTTTAACCTTGGTATAGCGATCGGTCTTAGAAAAATAAAACTCTGAATTCAAACATGTTAAACTCTGCTTGAAATTGGCCCTGTGTTGCAATTTTTTCGTGCAGAGGGGTTATCTATCTATCTATCTATCTATCTATCTATCTATCTATCTAAGTCTATTCATATCTAACTATCGTCGTAGGAAATGGACACGACGACACGTGTTCAAATCCTGGACGAGACTGATTGCATTTCACATGGCACTAATACCCTTGGGAAAGGTATGAATCCAATTATTCTCCCTCCAGCTATGGGTAAATAGTAGGACAGACTGGGTTCTTCAGCCTTGGTGTGGCAACTAGTCTAGGAGAAGGAAAACTCTGAATTCAAACCTGTTAAACTCCGCTTAAAAATTGACCTTGTGTCATATCCTGCCCGAGCGGAGAGGTTGGTAAATAGGATCTATCTATTTATCTATCTATCTATCTAAGTCTATTCATATCTATCTATCTATCTATCTATCTATCAGAAAATATTTTCAATGCAAGTCTCTTACAGCTGAAAAAAGTCAGTTGTACTCAGCTGACTGCCTTTCAATAAACGTACTCTATCAAACTACTTTAATAAGCAAAAAGGAAATCCGAGCGCAAAGTTTTACAATAAGTCACTGAACAAAGCTGAAGATGAAGCGTTGAATAGTCAGCTGATTGTGGTCAGTAAATTATTTTGTTAGGTGGACACTGATGGCTTCGTATGAGACCCATGGTTTAGTTTTGGCGAAGAAGGAGAGTAGGCAGAAGGGAAAAGCATTGTGATAACGAAAGAGATTTTAGAGAAAATATCAGCATTCAAAAAACACAATCAAAACAGCCGACAGCTGGAGATGATGAGAATGAAAGGTGAAAGGTGTGGAAAAGGAATGGGAATAAAGTAGAATTAGTAGTAATGGTTAAAATGCTTGGTGAGATACGGAAAGTAGATGAGTTAGAACAGAAGAAAGTGCTTATTGTTATAGTAATGCGGGACACTGCTAAAGAAGCAAGGACGACCTCATAAGTGACCCCTTGATGTAAGCGTGCCAGCATTGGCTGACCAGCAAAAACTTATTAACATCAACTCTGTGT
>OY757934.1:69370080-69375080 GCA_963585895.1 Sepioteuthis lessoniana
CATACACCTTAGTGTATTAGCTGTTAAAAAGGGAGCCTTTGGGCCCCACTCGACTAAGGTCACTAACTTAGATTTTTTTTACTTTACATTCGTATAGGTGTTTACATACATCTAATTTTCTATTTTCTGGTAATTTGATATTGCTTTTGTGGAGTGATATCCTGGTATTGAGGGTTTGTGTTGATCCTGTGTATACTTCTTTACATTTGTTACATTTTATTGTGTTGACTACGTTTTTTGAGTTGCAGCTTATTTCTTTATTCTGAATTTTGTTTCTTTCTATAGTTATATCACAAACTCCACATCTTTTATTCTTGCATTTGGTAACTCCTTGTGTTGTGTTTTCCCCGAATATTGAAGAGGTGAGAATTTCAAAAAAGATTTTTTGGTTTTCTCTGATTTTTCATGACTTTTGTAGTGTCTAATATTTCTTTGATTTTGTCATCGTTTTTAAGAAAAAGAAGAAAATCTATACGAAATTATAGGTAAAACATACGGCAACGACATAAAAGGAGGATTTACTAAGTCATAGAAAAGAAGTTTAGATTATTGTTTCATATTCTGGAAATGCCCATGGGGAGATACAAACGAATTAAACAACCTACTCCAAAACCTACATCCCAAAATAAGATTCACTATGGAACACAGCTCAAAAGGACGACAATTTTTAGACATCCTCATAAAAAATGAAAATGGCCAAATTTTTCAAAATAACTACTACAATCTCAAAGACACCCAACAATACCTCCACTTTAATAGCTACCTCCTCCAAAACTGTATAAAATCCATCCCTTACATTCTAGCACATAAAATATACACTATAATTACTGATTAAAAAAACTCAGAAAAATACACAACCCAACAGCATAGAGGATACCCAACAACACTGATTAATAAGGGATTCGAATTAAATGAAAAATATCACTAAAAGAACAACAAAACCTGAAAAAAAAACAAAAAAACAAAGACAACAACACTAGCATACGTCTCAACCTACAATAAAATCAACCCAGAACTATTCACAGAAATAATAATAAAAATCTTGAAGAACTTAAAAACAATGCCAAAATCAAAGAAATAATAGACACAGCAAAAGTCATTAAAAGCCAGAGACAACCCAAAAATCATTGAAGAATACCAAGTTCTTCTACTTTCAGGGAAAGCACTACACAAGGAGTTACCAAATGCAAGAATAAAGAATGTGGAGTATGTTAATTATTGAAGAAATGTCATATGCCTTCAAAATCCCAAAAACAAATTTCATAATAAATGAAAAATTAAGCTGCAACTAAAAAAAAAAAGGTGGTCTACATAATCGAATGTAGCAAATGTAAAAAGTATACATAGGATCAACACAAACCCTCAATACTAGAATATCACTCTACAAAAGCAATATTAAAATACGAGAAAATAGAAAATAAAATGTATCTACACAACTATACGAATGCGATCAAGGTAAATTCAAAGTCATACCCATAATGTAAATTATGATCACACACAAACGGAAACAAACATACACACATATATATAAGTATATATATATATACGCAGAGACACAAAAATTGAAAATAAAAAGTAATTGCCTGTAATTTTTAAAGCACACTACTTCAAAAGAAAAAAAAAACTCAATTATCAAAGATCCACATACACAGAGGAATAATCAATCCCAAACTGTACACACACATACAGAGAGAGAGAGAGAGAGAGAGAGAGAGAGAGAGAGAGAGAGAGAGAGAGATAGAAATACTCACACAGAGAAGAAAAAGTATCTGTTAGTGGAATTTAAAACCACTTTAACAAAAACCGACCGATAAACTCTATAACATATCAACTAAACACACACACACACACACAGTGATCTAGAGTTGCGCAGAGAAGAACTTTGTAACATCCTACATAAAAGACTAATTAAAGTAATATACCCAACAGGCCTGAACAAACCAGTAGACACATTCTGAGAAAGGGAAAGAGAGGAGGAGGAAGAGAACTCTAACACAAAACTATGCCCTCTATATAAACTGATATAAAACTTGAGAAAACATTCGACTAACAAACCTACACGAGGGGGTTCGAGTCTCATTAGGTGCCCCATTTATATGGCATTCTGCTACATGCGTCCTCTGACGAAAGCAACAAGCTAGAAACATACACGTATGTAAGAACAAAATAAATAATTCTAAGAAATACAAATCTTTTAGTGGAACTATTCATTTTGAAATATATATATATATATATTTGTGTGTGTGTGTTTGCGTGTGCGTGTATGTGCGTGTGGCAATAATTTAGTTTGCTGTACGTATAAATTGAGAGTGCTAAATATCGGTGGTAAAATATATATATATATATATATATAAGTCAGGATATGGTATATACAAGGTCAAGCCTCTTGGGGACTTGGTTAGATGATCCCCTTGGAGAGAAAATCTCAGTCACCAAGCATCGTTAACACGACGTTATTCAACCTTGCGTCCGTATGTAGACACTAGACTGGTCCCTTTATCACAATCCCATCAGAAGATTCTGTAAATAACGAACTAATAGAGTCGATAATTCTCACATTTATAGGTTTTTTTTCACCTTTTTTGATATAACAGCCTCGAACACTCTTGTCATTTATAAGAACTGGACAAAAGAAAAGTTTTGTATGGAAAAAGTGATCGTAGTGCAGTGGTTGACGTGCCCGGCTCCAGCATCGTAATAAGCAAGTTTGAACTCCAGTTGCCCTTTCGGACTAATACCGTTAGGAAAGGTATTAAGACCATTATTCCCCCACGAGCAAGAAGTTAAATGGTACAAAAATCGTTCTTCTGCACAGAGGTTGATATATCATTAAATAAAGAAACTAAACCGAAATTGAAACACCTCTGCAACCAATATTAGATTGTATGCATAGCGATAAAAAGTTTAGTAACTGTACTCATGATTTTGGTTTAAGGGTTTTAATGATCCAGGGTAGAGGTAGATAAAAGTTTTCGTTTTGAGTCTAACAGGTTTGAATTTCGAGTTTTCCTTTTCCCAGAAGGTCTAAACAGCCAAGTCTTCCCTATTATTTACCAATAGCTGGAGGGATAATAGATTTAAACCTTTCCTAAAAATATTCGGACTATGTGAAATGCGAATTGCTCCACGATCTGAAATCGGGTTGCTATATCCATTTTTTACGACAAGCACGTCTTTTAATATAGTCATTTCATATGCATATTATTATTAAAGATGATGCAGGTAAATAAACTTTTGGTTAGTTTAAGTTATTTGGTTTAATGGCATATCAACCCTTGTAAATTATTTAATGTTAAATCTTATATATATATATATATATATATATATATATATATGTGTGTGTGTGTGTGTGTGTGTATTTTGGCAACATTTCTTCATTAATACATATTAGCTTGAATATAATAGACATTTTTTGTCAAGAAGACTTTCTGATACAATTTCCATAGTACACCATTTAAAAAACATTCATGCCGATCTACAGAATTACGGAAAATTCTTACCGAAAACATAACAATATTAGAACTTCAAAATACCAAGCAAAAACTACAGATTCTCGAGGCACTACATATTAGGAACATACAACCCAAACTAAACAGAATTAATTTTGAAACCAGTGCTAATGTACTTAAATTTCATTAGCTACTGACGCTATTTATAGAAATAAATTCGAAAAGTAAACAGCAAAATAAAGTGTTGATCAATAGTAAAGTAGAGCAATTCAAGGATAGGAGTGCCGCCCTTCGCTATAGTATCTATTGAAAAGGGAGCCGTCGACTATGGTCGCCAACTGTTACTTTACTATTTCAAACAATTCAGTTTAGCACAAGTTCACAGTTTAGTTCTATTTGACCCATACATAGGACCCTATCAGGTGGTACCACTCCAGGCCAGAGTGGACTTGGGAGTGATGGCAATAAAGGGGTACTCTACATTTCCAAAAGCTCTTGCATTACTGGAAACTCACCATTAGATTGTTTAGTGTCATGTCCAGGACACTTGCTGAGCGGGGGTCTTATTCCTCTGCAGAGATGTGGTCGTAATATTCTACAGCCTCTGCCGAATGGGCTTACCTGAGATTAACAGTAATAAAAGCTTACTCCCTATTCCTCAAACTCTAAGACTATTGCAATCAGATACAGTTGAATATCATACTGAGGACATTAAAGGTTTCATGTATTGCTATCTAATATTGATATTTATATTCAACATTATTCATACGTTTGAACATAGTTAACCGATTTTAAGTATTGCTGAGACGCAGACTACTTCGATATTGTAGCAGGTGTGCTACAAGGAGACACATTAGCTCCATACCTCTTTTTCATCTGTCTAGACAACGTGCTTAGAACATCTATTGATAAAATCAAAGAAAAAGGTTTCAAGCTAACAAAGGAAAGAAGCAGAAGGTACTCCGCCAAAACAATTATCGATGCCGACTACGCCGATGTCATAGCGCTTCTGGCAAATGCACCCACCCAAACCGAATCACTGCTACATAGTCTGGAACGAGCAGCTGCTGGTGTAGGCTTCCATGTCAATGCACACAAGCCGGAATGTATGTGCTTTAATCAAAGAGGCAACATCTCCACACTAAATGATAGCTGTCTGACACTAGTAGACAAAAGCACCTACCTAGGAAGCAGTGTCTCATCAACCGAGACAGACATCAACACACGACTAGCCAAGGTATGGACAGTTATCGATAGGCTATCGGTCATATGGAACTCAGACCTGACTGATAAAATAAAACACAGTTTCTTCCTAGCAGCGGTCGTATCGATATTGTTATATGGATGCACTACATGGACTCTAAGTAAACGTACAGACAAAAAAGCTTGACAGCAACTACACAAGAAAGCTGCGAGCAATATTGAGCAAGTCCCGGAGGCAGCACCCCACAAAGCAACAGCTGTACAGTCAACTACCACCTATCACGAAAACTATCAAAATTAGACGAACTAGGCATGCGGGACACTGCTGGAGAAATTGGGACGAGCTCA
>OY757934.1:69380080-69387580 GCA_963585895.1 Sepioteuthis lessoniana
AAACAATTATAAACGAATAAAACAAGGCAAATATTTATTAAAATCAAATTTTTAGGATTGCTTTGCAAATGAACCTTACTGTTCACACTGTAAACCGCTATTAAGTTGTATATGTAAATGCACTTGAATGCTATTAGCAATGAGTTAAATTCAACAGTATTAATAATATAAGACAATTTTATCAATAACTGAGATTTATGTGAAAATAAAATCATGGAAAATGTTATGTAAATAACTTTTGCAATTGAGACGTCGTCAGCGGTGTAGTTACAGACAGACACATAATCTTCACTATAATTAGAAGATACATGTGGATTTTTTGCGAATAAATCGGTTTACAGCAGAATTAATCGACCGTACACACTGACAGATTTTACAGTTAGATGAATTTCTTTTGCACATAATTGACAGATATACCAAAAGATAGATAAAAAATACATTGATGAATCTGATATATATATATATATATATATATATAAAGAGAGAATGACTGATAGTTAAGAAATTATCAGCTACATAGGCATAGATGATCTAGAAAAACTGACTGTTTGGTTGCGGTTGAGGATGCATTAACTGCGCGATAGGTATTGAACGATTTTGAGGGTAGGGTCAGGAAGGACCTTGCACGAAATTAGTTGGAAAATTGCTTTCCGTCCGCACGGGCTGTGGTGAGCGCAAAAAGCACTCAACGTTGACGAAGTGCCGGACAATCTTCAGCAATAGGAACTCCATACAGCAGTCCTGTGGCCCATTCGTTTTTCAAGGACCCTCCTCGGTCCATTACTGTCACTCTGTATTTCCATAACCTTCTTCTCTTTCTCTCTGCGTTCTTTCCTCCATTAATAAGTGATTTCTAGCCGTTTTGCCTTTTGTAAGCGTCTCCTCAACCTCGGTTAGAGCGTTGTTTTATTTCCAGACCCCGTATTTCGGCCCTTGATTCTGGCTTTGGTTGGACCTGAATCAAACTCACTTAGCCTACTCTTGTCTTCGGCTTCAAGATGGTCATTTGCTATATGCTTGCAACAAACTCAGTTATTGTTAGTTTCTTATTCTCCTTGAGTTGTTTGGGTGATTTTTTTAGACATTGGTCTAATTTTGAAAGTTTGTCTTCCTCTTCATTTTCTCTACCATCTTCGGTTTTTCTCTCGTTAGCTTCCTTCTTATTTCTTCTATCTCACCATCTAATTTTTCCAGGTGCTCTAGTGGTTGTTTTTTTGTTGTTATTGTTATTATTATTATTATTGTTGTTGTTGTTGTTGTTTCTTTTTCACTACTAATATGAGTTATTTTGCTTCTTTCTCTCCCTTACCCCTTCATGTTCACATTCTCAACCAATACTGTTCATATTTCTGTCTGTTCCTACTCTACTTTTTTCTTTGTTGTTGTTGTTGTTGTTTTCTAACTTTTCACACTCTTTTACTTCCTCATTTCTCTTTTCTCAACCTTTTTTTATTTTCGTATTTTTAAGTGCTCTATATCATTATTGTTGCTCTTCTTCTTCTTCTTCTTCTTCTTCTTCTTCTTCTTCTTCTTCTTCTTCTTCTTCTTCTTCTTCTTCTTCTATTTTTTATATTTTTATTTTAATGTCACCGTCCCTCCTACTTTTCATCATCTTTCTCTCTCTCTCTCTCTCTCTCTTTTCTCTATCATTATATACTTATCCAAATCCTCCATCACGATGAAAATGCGAAACTAAGTCAATTTTTTAGCAGAACATTTATTCCCATCGGGAGGACTTTACACAAGGTCAGTTTTTCAGTGGAGTTCAGAATATTCCTTCTTCAAGATTGGTTGTCGTATCAAAGCTAAAGAATTTAGTCAAACCTACAATTTTTCTCATAGTTGGAGGGGGTTTCAGATAAATGCTTTTACCAAAGGCATTAGCCTGAAATGAAACATAAATAGTCTCACACAGGATTTGAAATTAGGTCACTGAGTCCATTTCATACTCGGTGATAACCATTATTCTGTACCCGCCTTTTTCTTTAAAGTAGAGAACATCTCTTTTGAATTCAGAGTTTACTCTTTCTCATGTCAGTTGCCATATTAAGGATGTAGTACCTAGTCAGCCCTACTATAGCTGTGCGTTGAACAGAAATATTGATGCATTAATCAAAGGGCATGTATTTGTGCGAACGGAAACAATTACGTTGTTTTAGTTTTTAGAATGGATGAAAATATTTTTTAACTACAGTCAAGATATAACTTTACTTTAAAGTTGATCTATTCCAGATATTCAATTGGAGAAAAAAGGAACAAACGTTTGAAAGGTTCACATGTGCATAACATGAAGAAATTGTTGACAGACAACTTAATAAATATTTCATTCTAACCCTAATTGATTCATTAACAAGAAAATAAGACAAAAAATTTGTTACTATCTGTCACACTCCAGTCTTGCTTAGAACAATAACAGAATAGCTTTGAACTAAGAGTGTGCCGGCCAAGTTATTACTGAAGTCTTTCTCTTGCCGAGGTCCTCTGATTAATGTTCTCCTGACTAACTCTTCCTCAACAGCACGGTAACTTTGTTTATACTGTCTGGACGTTTGCCATTTCCGTTTATTGACAATCGGTGTTTAAACGCTAGTGTTTCACTTTTATTTTTTATGACATAAAAATAAAAAATAAAAACAAAGGAAAAAAACAAAAAATAAACACAAAACAAAGCAAACAAAAAACCCACCAAGCCAGAAGTATGAGGTACCCGATAAGAAACATGTTCATCAATGATGATCTCTTGGTAGATTTCTTCCGTAACGAATTAATGTTTTCCATTTATTTTCCGTTTGCCTTTTCTCTAATATTCTTATAGCCTTATACATTTATACACGCAGTACACTGCTTCAAAAAACGAGAATATCAGGTCAATTTTTAAGTGAAGTTTAACTGGGTTGAATTCTGAGTTTTTCTTCACCTAGACCGGTTGCTAGAGTTTGGTTTAAAAGCCTCGTCTATCCGATCATTTACTTATAGTTAGAGAAATAATAATTGGATTTGCACCTTTTCTAAAGGTATTAGCGGTATGTCATATGCAAACAGGATTTGAAATCGGGTCACCAAGTCTAATTCCTATGACGATAACTATTACACCAAGAGTGCCTCAATATATATATATATATATATATATATATATAAAGCTGACTCGAATACGTTTCCGTTATTAAATGCAAGTGGCTGGGCGTCCAATTACTCAACTGAATTTGCAACAAAATAAAAATCATGGAAAAACACGAAAGATGAAGTTACTGAACCTAGATCCATTCAGAGTCCACTATATATATATGTGTGTGTGTGTGTGTGTGTGTGTGTGTGATCATTTCTAGCTGTTGATAAACAATAGGATAGATTGGGTTTTTTAGCTTTAGTGCTGCTTAAGAGAAGGAAAATCTCTGAATTCAAAATTTAAAACGCGAGGAGTGGTATAACCCAGTTGCCGTAATGATTCAGTTTATTGGTTATTTTATTATCTGGTTTGGTTTGGCCGCGAGTTTTTCAGTTAGCAGTAAAGTTAGCTAAAATCTTTTAGCGGAAATGTAAGTCAAATTGGAAAGTTCAAGTGAGTACACTAGCGACAATCACAGGAAGACCAAATATAAACAAAATAGATTCCTGATTTTAGTCTCGAGTTTGATTGAGGAAATGAAAACAGTGAATTTGGAGACGTGCGAGATGACGTAATAACTTAGCAAGATGACATTATCCCAAAGATATCCTGAATTTAGATATATAAAAATGAGCAAATTTTGAAAATGTTGTGCGTCGGTCAGTAGTCAGTTGTCAGTAAGAAGTTGACGTTTAGAGAGTTTGGTAGGGGGGCGGGTGTCTATTTTGTGTCTGTTCATCGACCTTTACAGATTCTCTCTCTCTCTCTCTCTTCTGTACGCAGTCTGAAAATCGAAAAACTAATTGATTGTTATTTGTTGACGGAGAGTTCTTTTTATCATTGAGTTGCCAACACCCAGGAAACTTTATTTCAACGGATCACCTTAACCGTTTGAAGAAGTTCCGGATGAATTGTGTCATTCCCTATCTGTGGATCTTTCAAACGCAGTGTGGGCAATCGAGAGGATTGATAAAAAAACTGGAAACGTATTTGGCGCTGTTACTAGGATTAGACCAATTATTATTATTACATTTGGTACCGCAAATGTTGTTCACAACGGTATTACATTTGGCGTTGATATCGGATTTCGACCATTTAACTATGTGAAAAATGACTGTTTAATTGAATTGTTAGTGATATATAGCAATACTCGGAGCCATTTAACTGTGTACAAAAGAATTAGTAATGTTGAATTTAAATATTAATGTTAGATAGCAATAATTGAAACGATTTGACTGTAACAATAGTAATACTAGGTTGCAAAGAAATTTGTTCCCATTCATTTAAAAATGAAATTATCAACAAACTATTCCATTACAAATCATATGTCTAACCGTTTAAACGTGTGCAAATAAATGACTGATGTTAAATTGTTACTATTACTTGAAACAATTTAAATTTGTGCAAACAAATGAATTATTGTAAATAAAATTATTCTTATTTGATAGAAATACTTGAAACTATTTAAATGTGTACAAAAAATTAGCTTAGCCTCGTTTAAAATGTTATCAACAGAATTTGTTTACGAATCATATATTTGATATATATCTAAACAAGATTTGGTACTAAATAACGTATAAGGGCTGATTATTTAAATGGATTTGCATATAGGATTCTTAATTGAATAGTTTGTTGGTAAATTAATTTTAGATGAGTTAAAACTAATTTGTTTGCACACAAGTATTGCTTTTGTTTCTACACAGTTAAATAGCTTCAATTAATGTTGTACAATTCAATATTAATCGTTTGTTGTCAGACAGTCAAGTTGTTACAAGTGTTGCTATTTAAGCACTAATTATTCTATTAAACACTAACCATTCTTTTGAACACACTCAAATGGTTCCAAGTATTGTTATGTAATACCAATATTTGAATTTAGGCACGCAGTTAAAGAGTTTCAAGTATTGCTATTTAACACAAATAAATCTATTCAAATTACTCCTTTGTTAATACACAGTTAAATGGTTCCAAGTATTGCTAAGTATCACTAACAATTCAATTAAACATCAGTCATTTGTTAACACAGAGCTAAATGATCAAACACTTCAATCCCAAAGAATTCAGTTTACATAAGTCCATAAAGTTAAATGGTTCCAAGTATTGCTAAGTATCACTAACAATTCAATTAAACATCAGTCATTTGTTTACACACAGCTAAATGATCAAACACTTCAATCTCAAAGAATTCAGTTTACATAAGTCCATAAAGTTAAATGGTTTCAAGTATTGCTATGTATCACTAACAATTCAATTAAACATCAGTAATTTGTTTAAACACAGTTAAATGAACAGTTTTATTTCTAACAAGTCAATTTAGCATAATTCATTTATTTGCACGCAGTTTAAATGTCAAACAGTTATAGCTGACTCTTAGATTGGACCCTATCAGGTGCTACCACTCCGAGTTAGAGAGAACCTGGGAGTAAGGGCAATGAAGGAGTATTCCACATTCTTGAAAAGCTCCAAAGTTGGAGCCTCACCATCAGATTAGAGAAGGGTTCTTACTTCTCTGCAACGATGCAGTTAGTGTATTCTGCAGCCCTAGTCGACCGGGCGGGAAGTTTCATGGTTAGGTTAGGTTATTTGGTTTGATGTTATATCGACCCTTGATGGTTATTTAAACCAAATCTTGTTCACACACACACACACAGACACACACATACATACATAAATGATTTTTAAGTGAATAGTGTAGAACCGGTTCATTGGCCCAGTGGGTAAAGTGTTCGCCAATAGTTTGGAAGACCTGGGTTCAATCCCAGTTTGCGTCATGCCAAAGATTTTTAAAATGGTACTTGATGCCTACTTGCTTCACATTCAGCAATATAAGATGAGGATCAAGGGTAAAATGGAACAATCCAGGGAAAGGAGTCGCACCCTCCCCTACACCTCGGTGTAGTAGCTATTGAAAAGGGAGCTTTCTGGTCACCCTCGATAACGGTCACCAGCTTTACTTTCTTACGTTTCATGTAGTAAATTTAATTTTTAATTCTTTTTTTGTTTGCACAGAATTAAATGTTTTCAAGAAAAGCTGTCAAATACTTATTCTTCTATTTGCACACAGTTGAATGGTTTCAGGTAATGCGATTTAACATTACTAATCCTATTTATCAAGTATTCCAATCTAATATTAATAATTTCCTTTTTGCCCAGTCGGTTGAAGCTCCAGAATACACCGACTACTTCTCTTAAGAAGGGTAAGACTCCCCCGACGAGTGTCCTAGATATGACACTAAACAATCTAATGGTGAGGTTCCAGTAATGCTGAAACTTTGGGGAATGCGAAATACCTTTTATTGCCATCGCACCCAAGTTCACTCTGACCCGGAGTGTTAGCACTTGTTAGGGTCCTATCTATCGGTTAAATAGAACTAAACTATGTACTTTTGCTAAACTGAATTGTTTGATACAGAACTGTTTTTACATTTAAACTGTGTACTTATGCTGGGCTGGATTGTTAGAGGTAGAACAGTTTAGAAATTTGAACTCTGAAATTTGCTAAAATGAATTGCTTGAAATAGAACTGTTTAATGTATAAAAATGGATTTGGCATTAAATAACATACAATGGTTGATATGCCATGAAACAAAACGAAACGAAACCAAACTAATTTCATTTATGAAGTATTTTTATCTGACATAAATAATTCTATTTTTCAAATAATCCTATCAAATGATGAGACAAATTCTCTGACTGCTCACACTTAAATAATTTTAAATATTGCTACTTATTGTTTGCAGAGAGGTAAATCGTTTCAATAATTGCTATTCAACACAAGTAAATATATTTGATATTAATGATAATATCTCGTAAAAGATTGAACAGTTCTATTAGATTCTCAAAGGGTTCTACCATTTTGAGTCAAAATGGACAAGCGAGTAATGGTACTAAAGTTGTACTCTATATTCCGCTAACTCCAAGACTGAAATCTCAACGTCAGATTTCGTTTAATAGTATACTCAGGACATCACAAATGGATTCAATATAGCTATCAAAGACTAATAATTCTTTTTAATATCAGCTGTTTGTATGCACGTAGATTGATGGTTTCAATAATCAAATATCCCTGTTAGAACAATTGATGGAACCCTACCAGGTAATGCTACTTCAAGTCAGTGTGATCCTTGGAATAATAGCAATAAAGGGCTACTCCATGTTTCCTAAATATTCAGGATAGATCCTAACTATCAGATGAAGTTTCGTATCGTACGAAGGGAACTCATTGCTCGATGTCTAACCCCTCTGAAGAAGTGCAGTTGGCGCGTTCAACACCTTTAGCCGACATGATGGTTGCACTTTCATGCGTACCACTCAGTTATCAAAAGTTGCTATATATATATATATATATATATATATACGTGTATGTGTTTGTGTGTGTGTGTGTGTGAGCTAAA
>OY757934.1:69390080-69430866 GCA_963585895.1 Sepioteuthis lessoniana
GGTGTAATGGTTAAAGCGATGGGCTGCGGAATCGTAGCACGCGAGTTCGTACTCCAGTCGCGCTATTATGTTCACTTTCAGGCAAATACCCTTGGGAAAGGTATGAACCCCCTTATCCTCCCAGCTATGGGTTAAATAGTACCACTACTGTTCTTCTAGAAGAATGGCTTTGGCATTAAATAATCTAAAAAGAGTTGATATGCCATTAAACAAAGAAACCAAACCAAACCATCAAATGATAGTAAGTTTCTGTAAATCCTAAACACTCAGCTCGGTTTTATTAAACGTATTATTAGAGTGTATAAAAAATGTCTTCGTTTTTTTACAAACATTTACTCCCAATCATCATCCTTATCAAGGCGTGTGGACTGCAATAATTTCCTTGAATTTCTTTCACCATCCGTCCTAATCAGACATCGCTTTTGATAGGTCCTCAAGATGGCATCCAGTGTCTACATGTGAACGTAAATTTTTGATGGTCAGCCATCACAGGTGTGTCCATGTGTAGGAGTCTATTAGAGAACGTCTTTTATGAGTTCATTCTTACTTTTCCAGCGGTGCTTATGATATCTTTCTCGTCTAACCTGGATGAATTTTCAGATAGGAGGTAAGAGGCCGTACAGTTACTAATTTCTTAGGTGCTGGTTCTAGAATCTGTTCTTCAGGGGGAATTTTTGTGTAGTTCCCATTAAGCTTTTTTTCCAGATGCTTCGTTAAAGTTCTAGTGCAGCCATAGAGTAACACTGACGCGGCAACAACTAGGAAGAATTCCCGTTTTTTTTTTTATTAGAGGGATCAGATTTCCATTTGGTTGGCAACCTGTCAGTAGCAGTCAATGATTTACTTTGCTTAGACTGGAACAAGCCATATTGAGAGTAAGAAGACTTTGTTACACTATGCTTTATTTCTTTATTTTCGTACATACATTTCTTCATTTGATGGTTCTTCTTGGAAATCGAGTGACAAGTCAGTTTAAATCTCAAGCAGTCACCTTGTTGCTCTAAAAAAACTTTCTTATTCGAAATACCAAAAATATCGTTTTTATAATACGTTTACTCAAAAACCTATTTTATACATAAGTGGTGCATTCAATAGGTTTCCAGACTTTTCTGTACAGGCATTTAAAATTGGCGTAGACTCTTGAAATTTCACTATGCTATTGCTAGACATCTTATGAGATGACTGACCAATCTTTATGATTTCAGATTCAAATCAACAGCTACAGCAGCAATTGGAATACACCCTACTAAAGCCTGATTGTCACGGCTGGTGAATTTCAAAAATGCAATCTGGAGGTGAGGACACCGTTAGAAGAACGATATGCAATAAAATTCTGTTTTAAACTTGGAAAAAAGGCCACAGAAACTTATGGAATGCTTCAGCCTGCTTTTGGACCATCTTGCATGAATTGAGCACTAGTTTTTAAGTGGCATAAGAGATTAAAGGAAGGCAGGGAATCTGTGAGGGATGATGAGAGGTGTGGGAGGAGTAAGGAAGTCAGAACACCAGAGTTGATTTGCCAAAGGGTTAGGGTTAGGGTTACTGTGACGGCAAATCGACTAAAATCCCAAAACGGGACTTTATTTTCGCATGTGTGAAGATGGGGCAGGTTGGCACTTGATCCCCTAGAGAATAAGTCCTCGTTCAGAGTTTTTCTCTCAGGCATATAAGACCTGGCATATTACGTGAGGGATTAATTTAGGGCCAGACTGACCGCCGCTGGCAAGGGGTTCCAAATTTCACACTATCCACACACCCACCAAGGCCACTAAACTTCCTCCCCTAGGCAACAGAAGATATGGACCTATAGGTTTTAGTCGTAATAATATTATATTGTAGTAGTCGGCAACTCCGGTTTCCCGTGTGATATTTTAAAGGAATTAATAGGACAACTCTAAGCAAGATAGCATAAGGCGAATAGAAGCTGAAAAGGAAATGTGACACAACAAATTCGTAGCATAACTGCAAAGAACAACTTAGACCACGTGGTAACATAAAAATACAGGAATCCTTTACTATACAAAGAGATACACTTTCAAAGTGTCAAATATGTATAATGAATTGAACAGTCCATGGACATAAAAGTCTTCCTTCTTTTCTGTTCTTTCGTTTCTTCAAATTGAGAGAGAGAGAGAGAGAGAGGGTGGTATATAAAATTTGGGTATAAGAAGAAATAGCTCCAAAGTTACTTATCTTATTTTCGACGGGGTTCCACTGGAGAATCTTTCTTCTTTCACGGGCTAATAGACTTTATGCTATTCTTAACACTGGCTTGAAGAACTTAGGTCCCTCGTGTCCAAGATATGTTTTTGTTTTCTTCACCCGGAGTAATGGCTATGGGTCTGTCTGCCACGAGCCCCTTCCAAAAACTGCCTTCTTTACTTTCTATTTCCGCTGACGGGAAGGAGTCCCCACTTCCGTTTTGGGGTCTCAGTCAATCATTTGGCTTCTCTCTTCCTCCCCTTCCGGTGTCCGGCGACCTGAGGTTACTAAGTACCAACATCTGTTGATATCCCCTCTGTGACCTACATTCTTTCTTAACGGTATCTTTGACGGTTTGCCACTGTTCATTCCGACGGGAGGATAGTATTAATCTTATTTCTATCGTCTCCGTGGGATATCACGTGACAGTTACAATGTTGAGGTTTCAAGGGAGTTCAGGAAGAGATTCCGTCGGAAGAGGCGAGCACTCTTCAAATCGGTTCAGTGGCATTTCCACCTGGACAATGCACCAATCCACAACTCCATCCTTGTCACAGATTATTTGACCAAGATGGGCATCAAGACATTTCCTCAGCCTCCCGATAGTCCAGACCTTGCTCCCTGTGACTTTTGTTTATTCCCTAAGCTCACAGGCTGTCGTTATGAGACAATTGAGGAGATGAAAGAGGCTGTGACGAAGGTCATTGATACACAAGAGGACCTCCATGGGGTATTCCAGAAGTTGTTAGAACGGTACAAGTGCATTGCAGCCAGAGGAGATTACTTCGAAGGGGACTAGAGTTTCATGTGTGTACTATCAAGAAAAGTGTCTATTCGAAAAAGTCTGGAAACTTATTTAATGATCCTCGTATATCTATAACATGTATAATTCTAATATATCAACATTATTATAAACCGGAAGTGTATCAAAAGCCTCTCTATTCTTGACAGATCAATATTCCAATGCTTATTTCATGTATCCAATATCTACCTCTGACACTATTATATGATTATATATTTTTTTCACACCAAGCCTAGTGGGCTGAGGCTGTAGAAGACACTGACTGCTTCTCTGTAGAGGGGTAAGACCTTCTCCCAAACGATTGTCCAGGATGTGACCCTAAATTATCTGATGGTAAGGCTCCAGTCATTGTGCTTAAGGGAATAAAAAGTACTCTTTCATTGCTTTTGCTCACAGATCAACTCGGACCCAGAGTGGAAACACCTGATAGAGTCCTATCTGTGGGTTAAATAGAACTGTTTGATCATTTAAACTGTATGAAAACAAATGAGTGATCTCTAATTGAATTGTTCGAGATAAATAGCAACACTTGGTACCATTTAACTGTGTGCAAACAAATGATTAATAGTAAAGATAATTATTCGTATAGATAAAATAACTAAAAACCAGTTAACTATAAGCAACTATGAGGGTCATTTAAAAATGTTATCAACGTAATGTATTTACAAATCATATTTAAGCATGTTTGATTAAATAATGAAGACACGTTATGTTAATGTTATTCTATTAAGATCCTTTCAAGTTTCCTGATAAGTGTCTTGGTTTCAGTTTGGAATAGGTGGATGAATTTATCAAAAACAATCTTTACACATGCAAGCAACCCCTGATGATGGCCTAAGAATGGTCCGAAGTCACTCGGGACAATTTTGGTAAATTCATCAACCAATTCTAACCTGAAACCAAGACACATATCAGGAAACTTGAAAGGACCTTAATAAATTTATATAGACAATACTGCCCAACAACACATATTTTAGAATACATGACCCTGTAGCTCACCACTATACTGACACGCAAAAGTATCGCTGTACTCAACTATTATACATGCAAGCAAACCCTGATGATAGCCTATGAAAGGTCTGAAAGTGCTCGGGATAATCTTGATAAATTCATCCACCAATTCCAACCTAAAACCAAGACACTTATCAGGAAACTTGAAAGGATCTTAATAAAATTATATAGACAAAATGTGTCTTTATTATTTAATCAAACATACTTAAATGAAAGACTACTGCTGATCTTAACAGTGGTTTAATCTAGATGGTCTTGATTCTTACTTTGATCTCTAGTTTCATTTTTCCCAGTTGTTCGGGGACTGTTCCAAGGGTCCCAACTACAACCGATATCACTGTCACCTTCATAGTTGGTCTGGTATTCGCTGTGATTTGCTGATTTGCTTATAAACATTTCCACCTAAAACAAAATCATCTCGAATTCAAAATGTTTCTTTTTTTTTCTAAGGTTTGGTTTGGTTTTATGGCATATCAACCATTGTAGGTTATTTAATGTCAAATATTGTTTATACAATTGATAATGAATAGATATTTTTTGTAAAATGGGAACGATGGCAATCATGAGGTACTCCATACTCCCCAAAGTTCAAGCACTGGAGCTCTACCATCAGATTATTCAGTGTCATATCTAGGCCACTCGTTGGGTGGAGGTCTTACTCTTTGTCGACTGGGTTCTTTTTCTAAGGTTTTGAGAAAATTCATTGTAAATATTTTATAATGATTTTGAAGATTCTTGAAAAAAAAAAACAGCGTCAGGGATAGCTGGTCGCATAAGAAAAGTTATCAATTATTTTTACTTTGGATATTATTTAGCGAATAACAGAAGGGACAATGTGTCCCTCAGAAGATGCCACTTTACAGTCTATTCATATCATTGTTCGATTTTTGCTCCTTGTTTTACTTCTTTTTTAGGTCGCATAACTTTATCATGTAAATAGTTCGGCTGAGAACTTATCACTATTCAAATTTTCCAATTTTAAATTAAAAAACAAATGAAACTTTATTCCTGACCATTTTTAATGAAATCTCATAGCAACTGACACGTACATACACACACTAATATATATTTAGTTTACTATACCTATAAATAAAGAATATTAGTTATAGAACATTCTAACCTATATATATATATATATATATATATATATATATATATATATATATATATAACTAGCTTGTAACTATATATATATATATATATATATATATATAACTAGCTTGTAACTAGCGATATATATATATATGTATATATATATATATAAACATGTAGATAGATAGATAGATATAAACTTACTGAGGTGAGTAGATAAATAGACGGATATAATTGCTCTGATATCGATCGAAAGTTATGGATATACTGTGATAGACATGAACATCTATATCTATATTAATCCTTTTAAACGAGTAGACTGAGATACAAAGTGGATTTTAAGCAGAGTTTAACAGGTTTGAAATTAGATTTTTCCTTCTCCTAGACAGATTTCTATGCCATGGTAAAAAGAGCCTAATCTGCCCTAGAACTTACCAATAGCTTGAGGTAGAATAGCTGAATTCATATCAATACCAAGGGTATTAGCAGTATGTAAAATAGTAGCAGCTTCCATGATTCGTACTCGGTTTGCGATATCCATTTCCAATGACAGTAACCATTAAACGACAAATGCGCTCTCTCTCTCTCTCTCTCTCTCTATATATATATATATATATATATTACAGTATGAATGATCTGAGATAGATATGAACATACTGAGATAGATTGGTAGATAGATAATGAACATCACGTGATAGATTGATAGATAGATCCTAAAACTAGGACAAAAGCCAGAATGTGTTTGATATTAAAAAAGTAATTTTATCTCAAAGGCAGAGACAGAATTCGGACGGTAGCATTTTCGTCCGTCCGGCCAAGCGTACTTACCGATGACCACATGGATGGATGGATGCACTAAAAGCTTAGTCATTCGATCAAGTGGCCATCTTGATTTCCACGTTTTATGTGTCTATTGGGCTGCAAGCCACATAATTCTGCACCGTATGCGCCGTGTCACGTCCCGATGTCCACTTGTTGGTTTTTAGTAGCCGATGTCTTTCACACAAAATGGGAGATCGTCTAGTCACCACCAATCAAGGGGAAAATTGTGCTTTTAGATTTGACGTTATGCCAGCAGTTTCCATTTTGGACACTATTTACATCTGACGTGAAGGCGCATGCTCTAGTACAATGGTAACAAGATTGCCTCAAAGATAGACAAAAATGAATCAGATTCCCACTGGATACTGCAGTGTTGTGGCCTTGTATTGAACTAGACTGAGCTTTACATATATCTAGTGTTTTGTTTTAATGAAACAAGACTTATGTTTAGTTTATCAATTCTTTTGGACACAAATATGTTTCAAACTGTTGCCGTGTTAGTACTATTGTGTTGTTGCACCACATGAACTATAACGTTACGTCTGGAGAAAAAGATAGATAGGAACTACCCAAGGCTGCTGCATGTTGTTTTAATAAATCCTGGGAACTGAACTCTATCAAAAAGTAGCTGTACGGCCACTTACCCCCATCTCACAAAGATGAGCAAGACATGTTCTTCTATGGACTTCTACTCATGGAAATACCAGTAATGGCCGACTAGTAAAAACATATTCGTCAGGGCTGTGTAGGCACTTGGTGCCGTTTAAAGGACCTACTAAGAGCCTTGTCTGATAGGGACGGATGGAGAGAGAGAGAGAGAGAGAGGGGGAATCTGTTCTCTTTGTACTTCTTGATGATAATCTAACAAACTTTTTCAAGTCTTCGGGTCGCCATACAATGCTTTTTGATGGAGTCTCTCAGAAATGTCGAGTAGGAGTGAGAGATTATTTGGTGGTGCCTATCTCTTCTGCAAGTAAGGTGTGGCAGGTTTTACTGTGTTACATTATACCAGGAGGATTTGTGCTTAGCGTAACGGTTATCGTTGGAAGAAGTGAAATCGGTGACATTTGTCTAGTACATAGGTTTTATGTTACAGTACCTGCTTCTCCTTAGAGATCATCGAACTGAGAGCTAAACAGGATTATTGTTGCTTAACCATGATGATCTGGCAGCGACAGGTGCTTTTGGCAAGATTTAATCTTAAGTTTGGTAGAATCTGATAGCTACTAGCAGCTTGTACCTGGAGAGCAGCATTAATTCGCTGTTTCGGTCTGGCACAGGGCAACCTGGCATACGTACCGGGAGGCGAAAGAAAGACAAAGCATAGATTCACACTAAACTTTTGAGTCTGGTGAATCTATGACAAGCAAGGTCCCCTGGCATACATACCGGGCGACTTAGCAAAGGCTAGCAAAGTTCACATAGTACTTCGTGATCCTATGACCTGTATCGACCAGTAACGCATGAGTTTCGGCTCGTGTACGACCTTCCCTTTCCCTAAATACCCACTATAAAAAAGACCTTTTGTCAAATCTTGCCTGTTGGGAGGCATGAATAAATATGTAGCGGTTTGTAACTAGAGATATGAAATACTTTGCGTTTGAAACTTCAATATCTTTTTCTTCTGCTCTCTGTTCTCTTCTTCTCGACTGCCCTCTCTTCAACGAAGTGGAGCCTCATCCCGGTCTTCTGTTTCGGAGCTCTAACCGTCCAACGAACATTTTGGCTAGATAAAGATCTGTAAAAAAAAATGAAAATGCTTTTGGTATACTCTTACAGAACCTATCATGTTGAAACAAATTTAATGCCCGATTTTAAAGTGTATAATATAAATGAAAAAACTTATACCTATAGAAATATTTTATCATTAACATCACCACCGTTACCTTCTAGAACCTAATTACTTCTGTCAACAACCTTATAGATGCCATGCTTGTAAAATTATCTATGTTTTGCCATAAAATATCAGACCAACTCGTGTTTAACCCCTTATCTTGATGTAAACCTAAGGATATCTAAATGATTCTGTAATGGCCTAAACAAGAGATTATCTGAAGGAACAAGGTCGGGAAAATATGGTGTATGAAGCAATTTTTCTCAACCGAGCTTTTCTAAGATATCTTTTGTCAAGTGAACTGCATAAGGACAGTAAACTAACAGTAGAAATAAAACCTTCGTGAACATAAGAATTATGGTAAAAATTTTCTTTCTTGATTGTCTGTCATGTTCAATGTTATTTATTTCCCTTTTGCTACTCCATCAGTCGTCAGCCATCATTCGTTTGTCCCCCCCGTTTCTGGTTGTGCTCTTCCATTGTTTTGATATCCTGATGGAATCGTTCTCCTTTTCTAATCACTTGCATCACCGCAATTATCCGGAAATCTGTCAAGATTTCTGTGTAAAAAACGAACCTTAATACTCATATTAGCACCTATTTCCCGTAGATTTTTCTACAGTTATCCACTAAGTCCTTGTATTTTTCGGCCCGACGATTGCCTAAGAAGTTTTTCACTACGTTAACAAACGATGTCCAAGCGCGTAAATCCGAGTCATTCATTGAATTAACAAATTCATGATCCTTAATGAGTCTCCCTATGTTGTGGAGAAACCATTTTCATGGTGTTCCTCATATACAATGGTATTGGGGCATTCGATTGGGATGTCTTTAGTTGGAGTTTCTTTTCGATTGTAAAAACAAATGCTCTCAATGTGCTTGCTTTCCTTTTATAGTGAAATGAAAAAGGTGATAGGATAAATTTATGAATATAAAACAGAAGATTTAAAGGCTTCCTTTTTTTTTTTTTTTTTTGATGTCACCTTAATTATCAGATTAACTAAACTGTATTACTAATAAAGCTTATCAGTTAATTGAGTTTTGGCGATAAATTGGAAATAATCGGTACTTCTGTTTTAAATTTTTTTTTACTCAAAAGCACTTTTTTTTCCTTATGAAAATAGTTTATTTCAAGTGACTGAGATAGATTGTTCGCCCTACCTGAAAACTGATGAGTTTCTATGACCTTTATTATCGCCAATGGCCCGGGAGACCAGGGTTCAATCCCAGCTAGAGTTACACCAAAGACTTAAAAAATGGTACTTCATACTTCATTGCTTAACACTCAGCATTATAAGGTTACATATCAAGGGTAAAGTGGAGAAATCAGGGGGAAGGAGTAGCGCCCTCCGCTACACGTCGGTGTTGTAGCTATTGAAAAGGGAGCCTTCGGGTCGCCCTCGTATATGGACGCTAAGTTTACTTACTTACTTAACTAAATTTTGCGATCAGCCAACATAGTAAATTGATCCTTTCTCCAAAAATGAGGAATTACAGTCGAGCCAAAACGATAGCGAACTATGAAGAACTGAGGTTATTTTCGGAATCAGCAGCATCAAAACGTGTAGTGTTTCTAGGCACCAAAAATTGTGTTGTCCAGTTTTATGATTCATCAGCGTAAGGGTAAATGCCCTAAAAAACAAAACAAATATACCTAAGATTTGGCATAAGGATGCGATTATGGAGCACTTAAGAGGGGGTATGGGCTTTTATAAGTGTATAAGAATAGCCTTCAGGTACATATTACCTTTATGGAATCCTCATACCTGTGTGCACAATGCATTCGCAAACGATGCTTCTTGTAGGAGACAAACAAAAATATATATGTTTGAGTACCCATATGTTTACTTATGCAAATATATCAATTTGGGAGAAATTGCTTTTTATGTGACAAGTCTGGTTTTGCCAATAAACACGCTAAGTAATAAAATCAGACATAAAAATATGTGTATCTTGTCGAAAACACGAGTGTTATTGTTAATTATCTCCCTTAGAGAATAAGAGAAATAGCAGAAATATACTTCTAGTTTTATCTGTTAAAAATAGATAAATGAAAATAAAGGAATGAAAGGACTAACCTTAAACGATACAGAAAGAAGGTTCATCATGATGTGAGGTACATTTGTTTTTTTTTCTTTTGTGAAGCGAATATTTTTCTCACTTATTTTATTTAATATATTTTTTGTTTTTCTTTTCAAAATTCGTTTACTCGCAAGTTTGTCTTTTTTTTCTTTGATTTGATGACCATTGAATAAAAAGGTTAATTGTTATCAATAAAGTAATTCAATTTTCCTATTAATTCCTAAAAATTATTATTAGCCTGCGCAGGGCAAATATAAAAGTTCTAGCATTTTATTGCAAGATGATTAGTATTTGGGCGCTCCCTGCAGAGCTATCCATTATTTATTGATTGATTTTGACGATATGACATCTCGTCTAGGGCTATTTTATTTCAAAATGTTAAAAGATTAAATTCGTTTTAAGTTGATTGACTAATTTTAACGGCATGTCAAGCCGTCTAGGGTTATTTTATACCTAGAAGTTCGGGAATCACTTTCATTGTATATTCAATTTTACATTTTTTTGTGTAGTTAATTCTTAAAAGTATTATTTTTTTATGCACGGTCTTATCGAATAATAATAATGATTATAATTGTTAAACATATCTATTTGACTCATAGATGGGACCCGAACAGGTATTGCCACTCTAGGTCAGGGTGGATCTGAAAGTAATGGCACACTCCTAAAATCTTACGATCAGATGTATTTTAATGTCATACCCAGGACAACTTTTTCTTGGGAGGGGGTCTTGCTCACTTGCAACAGATACATTGAGCATATTCTAAGCCTCGCCGACCGGTTGATTATCTGAAGAGCAGGAGTGTTTGAAAGACATCTACAGTATGTAGGAGGTACGTGGTTTAATGGTTATCATCGTAGGAAAAAGACACGAGGGCACGAGTTCAAATCCTAGAAGAGACTGAATGCATTTCACATGGCACTAATACCCTTGGGAAGATATGAATCCTATTATTCTCTCTTCAGACTTGGCCAGACTGGTTTATTCAGCCTTGGTTAAGCAACCAGTCTATGAGATGGAAAACTCTGAATCTAAGCCTGTTAAACTCTGCTTTAAAAAATTGGCCGTGTGTCATATCCTTCCCGTGCAAAGGGGTTGGTAAATACATGTAGGATTAACAATGAATAAATACCCATACACGTATATATATTTTTTTCTTTTTAAACAGAAAGTTAATTTTCTTTTAAACCAGACACACGGAGATGTCATTTCTAATAGAACATGTCACACAACTAGAATAGATATTATTAGGTATTATTTATTAACAACATCTACAGCATCAAAATTATGTAACCAAAAATAATATGACCTTGTCGGTGGAGTTTACAATAGACTGGGTGTATCCTCAGCAAAGGGTTAAAGTCCCTCCATTAAAGGTGTGTCCTGAGTATGAGACTAAACTGCATCTGATCAGAAGACTTTAATATTGAAGATCTGAAAGGTGTGGAGTACTCCATTCATTACCATTACTCTCAAGCCCACCCTGACTCTGAGTGGAAGTGCTTATTAGGTTCCCATCTATAGCTCAAATAAGTAAGTAAAGTTGGCGACCGTAGTCGAAGGTGACATGAAGGCTCCCTTTTCGATAGCTACTACACCTAGGTATAGGGGAGGGTGCCATTCATTTCCCTGGATTGCTCCACTTTACCCTTGATCCTTACCTTATAATGCTGAGTGTTAAGCAAGGTACTATCAAGTACCATTTTTGAGTCTTTGGTATGACTCGACCTGGCCATTGGTCTCCCGGACCATTGGCGAACACTCTAACTATTATGCCAATGTCCGGTAAATCGTTAGTATTCGATAGAACCGGGTGCAAAACAAAACAAAACAAACAAACAAACAAACCCTCTTACAAATATATAAATATACCAAATTTGTGGGCATAAAATAACTTTACACTAGTTGCCATGCCATTACAATCAACGAATCAATCAAAAATACAATTGCATAAATGTATATAAAGTGTGTACTGGCGATAACCATTACGATTATCGTCGTGCAAAATGAATTGGGCGATCCGAGTTCAAATCCTGAGCGAGGCTGTTTGCATTTCACATAGCGCTAATACCCTCTGGAAAGGATGAATCTGACTAGTTTACTCCCAGCCATGAGTAAATAATTAGGCAGAGTGGGGGTTTTTAGCCTTGTTATGGCAACCAATCTAAGAGAAGGAAAACACAAAATTCAAACTAGCTGTAACTCGCTTAAAATGACCTTGTGTCTCATCCTGCAAGTCGGGGTTGGGTTAATAAACATATAAATAAATAAATGAATACTTATCTTTGGACTGCTACATATATTTAGCTACAGAGTTTCAGGGTTTTAGAGTTCAATAATAAATGATACCCAACAATATATATATCTCTCTCTCTATCTCTCTCTGTTAGTCTGGCTTTCTGATTCAATAAACATATGAAGCGCAACACATAAATTCCAGTAATGGCATATCAACCTTTGTAGGTTATTTAATGCCAAATCCATTGTTTATCAAAATGATCTGTTCTACTTCAAACAATTCAGTTTAGCATGAGTACACAGTTTAATTGTCAAAAACATTTCCATTTCAAACTATTCAAGCAGTTATATATAACAATTCAGTTTCGTGTAAGTACAATTTCAATGTCAAAACACAGTTCAATTTCAAACAATTCAGTTTAGCATAAACACACAGTTTAAATGTAATTACGGTTTAATTGTCAAAAACATTTCTATTTCAAGCTATTCAGTTTAATTAAACAATTCAGTTTGACATAAGTATGGTGTTAGTTCTATTTAACCCATAGATAGGGCCCTATCAAGTGCTACCACTCAGGACCAAAGTGGACCTGGGAGCAATGGCAATGAATGGGTGCTCCGTATTCCTCAAAGCCCCAGCATTATTGGGACCTCACCATCAGACTGTTTAGTGTAATAAACAGGACACTCATTGGGTGGGTGGGGGTCTTACCCCTCTGCAGAGGTGCAGTCAATGTATTCTACAGCACCAGCCGACTGGGCAATTAACAGATTGATCAACCTGTTAATTTCAAGATATCCTGAGTTTTCTGTATCGTTCTGGGTATTTCCTCAATCTCTTGGAATAGCAAAAATATGTAACTAAAGCAATTTAGTTTCATGAGTAATGCTATCTTTCATGAACCTCTTTCACATCGTAACTTATGTTTTAATTTTGGTAGACTACACTTGAATATCTATCTACCAAACTATATATCTATCTATCTTGTATCTGTTATAATTATCTGTGAGTTACTGTATAAAGCCGTGTGTATTGATTAACCTTTGATTCGTGGTACCGAAATCATTAATTTATAGCTAGTTTTTGAATCAAAGATTGCTCTTATCCTACTCGAATATTAGTCGATCTCATTTATAAGTCGACTCTTACTTTGTGGTTACAAAAACATTTATATATTCAAATAATTTTTCAAATTAAATATTCCTCCAAGTCTTACTCGTGTATAAGTCGACCCTTGATTTATGGTGAGGAGATCATCAATTTAGGGAGATAATTTCAACCTTTTTAAAATCCCCATTCATTTATCCGTAAATGTCAATTTTTGTCCAATTTTCAGATCTTCAAAATTTGTCGCATGGATATCAAATAATCACCAATTGTTAGCATCGTATTCTTCTTATATAAGCCAGTGACATGCCCTTTTCTCTTTGATGCATTTTTATAAAATTAATTACAAGGCTTTTCTATAGTAAGATTTTTTTTCTTTGTTTTTCTTCATTAAAATTATTTACAATGATTTTACAGTGAAAATAGTTGCTTTGTTTTTATATTGTAAAATCATTTGGAATGTTTTTCAATAGTAATATTATTCAAATCCTTTTTAGTAGAATCATCTACAATTTTTTTTCTATAGTAAAAACCTTTGCAAAGCTTTTCTACAATAAAATCCTTTATAAGAATATATCTGCAATATTTTTCTGTATCAAAATTATTTAAATTTTTTTTTTTTCAATAGTAAAATTATTTACAGTGTTTTTCAATCGTAAAATAATTCACAATGGCTGTTTGGATTTCACATCGCGCTTTTGTAAAATTATTTACAATGCTTTTCTATATCAGTCATAAACGATACATTCAAATTATATACATACCTACACATTTCAATCTATCAATAACGTTAGCTTACAGCCACTTCCTCCTGTTTTAATCTATTTTTGTATTAAAATGATTTAAAGACAAACAGGCCACCGGTCCCTCCACATTTGAAAGATTGGGGCAATGAACTTTCCCTTCTCCTGTTCTCAACTAATTTGGCTTTGTTCGTACTAAACTTAGCTCAGTAAATATCAAGATATAGAGAAGACTGTTTTATACTTGAGTCTTAGCCAAATATTTGTGAAAAGAGAAATAGTTTATATTGAAGTTTCTTTTCTATTTTTTTATAAGTGGCAAAGCACCAAGTCAAGTACAAAAATTCTTTGTTTAATGTTTGAAGAATTTTGGAAATCCCACAGCACAAGATTTCGATATAAACTGATGTCTTTTCATGTGTTCTCAAGTGGCCGAGATGTGTACGTTTGTGAGGATTTTTTTAAAAGTCGGGTTTTATTTTTTTATTAAGATTCTTTCTCTGAGGAAAGAAAGTAAAGGAGTAAGAATACATATGAAGTAAATGAAAAACAAAACCAGAGGAATTGAGGGAAAGATTGAAGGAGAAGTAAAAGAAAAAGGGGAGGGGAAGAAAAGGGAAAAGGAAAAAAAACTGCTGAAAAAAGAGGGAAAGAAAGAATTAAGGAAGTATGAAAGAAAGAGAGCTAAAGACAGAAAATGAAAGGTAATAAAAAGAAAGAAGAAAAAGGTGAAAAGAGAGTGAGATAGAAGTGTGTGTGTGTGTGTGTGTGTGTGTGTGTGTGTGTGTGTGTGTGTGTGTGATAGATAGATTGAGAGAGAGGGAGAGAGAGGTAACAATGTGAGGAGAAATAATGAGTTAACAGAAAGGAAAAAAAACAGCGAGAGAGAGAGGTGGAGAGTAATAGTTATTTAGAAAGAGAAAATAAGAAAGAGTGAGTAAAAAAGAAAAAATCAAAAGAGAGAAGGAAATGTGTAGACAAAAAAGAGAATATGGAAATTAAGAAGAGAGAGAGAGAGAGAGAGAGAGAGAGAGAGAGAAAGAAAGAGAAAGAGAGAGAGAAAGAGAGATGTAAGTACGAATGTGAACAGAAATAGAGAGTACCAAGAAGATTATAAAGAAAGAGCGATTAAGGAAGAAGAAGAAGAAGAAGAGAGAGAGAGAGAGAGAGAGAGAGAGAGAGAGAGAGAGAGAGAGAGAGAGAGAGAGAGAGAGAGAGAGAGAGCAAAATTGGGAAATAGAAAACAATCCTTCTCCGGTTTGTCAATCATACTGGACCAGCTTTAACATTACCTCTACGGGGTGTCATGAGTAGAGTGGATCTCGGAGCGAAGGCAATGAAGGGGTACTCCTAATTCTTCATAGCTCCAGCATTACTGGAGCCTCACCGTCAGTTTCCTTAATGTCGAGGTCGGCTTTCTCCGATCTTCTCAATTATATTTAACAGTATTCGTTTGTCATGTGTTATTTCACATCAACGTTCACGCATGAACATCTTTTCGTCACAACTATTGAGACTCTTTTCAGTTGTTTTCATCAATCTCAGACGTCTCACTACTCTAGAAGAGCAAAATTTCAACAGTGGCTTGGGAAAAAAATGCAAAAAAAAAAAGAAACGAAAAAGAAAAAAACAAACAAAAAACGGCTTATCCTTGTTCCTTGTTGGTTAGAAACCTGTCGGCGAGGCTTAGCATAAGCTGACTATCTCCTGCAGAAGAAATAGACCCCCCCCAATGGGGTATTCTGAGAATGACATTAAATTGCATTTGATGGTGAAGTTCTACTTCAGTAGATCTGAGGAATTTGGAGTTCATCTTCATTACCATAACTCCCAGGTCTTCTATGACCCAGAGTGGTAGTACCTCTTCTCGTCCTACCTATAGTTAAAGAGATCTGTTTAAAATTATTGGCATTAGATATGGGATATTTGATGGCACATAATTGTAAATTGTTTATATAATGAAAAGTAACTGATGATATAATTACTTATTAAGGATTATTACAATTATTAGTTACTGTCCAGTCGGCTAGTGGGCTGTAAAATACACCCACTATATTTCTGCAAAGGGATAAGACTCCCCAACGAGGGTCCTGGATAAGTCATTAAACAATCTGATGTTGAGGCTCCAGTAATGCTTAAGCTTCCAAGGTCCACTCTGAGTGGTAGCACCTGATAGGGTCCTATCTATGGGTTAAACAAAACTGTTTGGTATTTAGACTGAGTGTAAACAAATGACTTATGCTAAACCGAATTGTTTGAAATAGAATTGCTTGATCACTTAACTGTGTGTAAACGAATGACTGATGTCTAATTGAATCGTTAGTGATACATAAGAATACTTGGAACCATTTAACTTTATTGACTTAGGCTAAATTGAATTGTTAGCAATAGAACTGTTTGATAATTTAACTGTGTTTATCGACAACATGTTTTCAAATCATATATTTGATATAGACGTAAAAACAGGGCTTGGCTTTAGGTAACCAACAATAGTTGATATGCCATAAAACTCAACCAAACAAACAATATTATTGACTAAGTGAGATCCTATAACTATGTGCAAACAAATGTCTATTATTAAATAGAAATAATTACTTCAAACAATATAAGAATAATTGAAACTATAAAACTGTGTGCAAATTATTTGTATTAGATAGGAATACTTGATATTATATAACTATGTGTAAAAAAAACTCTAGAGATACAACTACACAAACATGAAAAAATAAAAGTAAATGAATGGAAATCCTCAAACTCAAGATATAAAATAGCACCAAAACATTCAATCAATCAATCATTCTTCCAGATTTCACTGCCTTAACCTTTCTGATTTTAATAAACGAATGATAGCAAAGATATGAGGATCATTAAATAAGTTTCCAAACTTTTTTTCGTATTGGCACTTTTATTGATAGTACACACATGAAACTCTAGTCCCCTTCGAAGTAATCTCCTCCGGCTGCAATGCACTTATTGTACCGTTCCAACAACTTCTGGAAGGCCCATGGAAGTCCTTCATCTTATCTATTGTCTCATAACGACAGCCTCTGAGCTAAGGGAATAAACAAAAGTCACAGGGAGCAAGGTCTGGACTATCGGGAGACTGAGGAACTGTCTTGATGCCCATCTTGGTCAAATAGTCTGTAACAAGGATGGAGTTGTGGACTGGTGCATTCTCCTGGTGGAAATGCCACTGAACCGATTAGAAGAGTGCTGGCCTCTTCCCTGGGAATCTCTTCCTGAACTCCCTTAAAACCTCAACATAGTAATCCTAACCTCAACCCTAACCCTAACCCTTTGGCCAATCAACTCTGGTGTTCTGACTTCCTTACTCCTCCCACACCTCTCATCATCCCTCACAGATTCCCTGCCTTCCTTTCATCTCTTATGCCACTCAAAAACTAATGCTTGATTCATGCAAGATGCTCCAAAAGCAGTCTGAAGCATTCCATATATTTCTGTGGCATTTTCCCCAAGTTTAAAACAGAATATTAGTCCATATCATTCTTCTAAAGTGTCCTCGCGTCCAGGTTGCTTTTTTGAAATTCACTAGCTGTGACAATTAGGTTTCAGAAGGGCGTATTCCAATTCTTGCTGTAGCTCTTGATTTGAAGCTGAAATCATAAAAATTGGTCAGTCATCTGATAAGATGTATAGCAATAACATACTGAATTTTCAAGAGACTACGACATTTTTAAATACCTGTACAAAAAAGTCTGGAAACCTATTCAATGCACCATATATATATATATATATATATATATATATATATATATATATATATATATATATATATATATATATATATATATATTTCATTAAACATAATAGACATTTCATGTCTACATATTTTCTTCTGGATCCATTCAAATTCCCGTATATAATCTTCAAGGGTAAATACGCTCTTACATAGTGGTAATATGCTAAAACAAAAGTTACATCACTTTTGTAATAGATCCTCCCCTGATGATGGCCCAAAGTCGAGCAGAAAGTACAAGGGATACGTACAACTATGGACAATACATAAATCAATTCCCCCCGAATACGATAAAAGTAATACGGGAATTTGAACGGATCCAGAAGAAAATATGTAGACATAAAATGTCTATTATGTTTAATGAAATTTGTATCAACGAAGATATGCTGCCAATATATATATATATATATATATATATATATATATATATATATATATATATATATATATATATATATATATATCCATGGCGTGCGTGTATTCCTAAGAAACTAGGTAAAAATTTCTGGAAAGTCCGGAAACTTATTGAATGCACCACGTATACAAAAAAGATATATAAAAAAGAGAAACATGTAAAATACGGTCGAGTTGCCAGAGCCTAAAGTCTATCAACATAAAAAATGTTAATGTTCACACTATGCATGCTGAGTAGAAAAAGTGGAGGACCCAAAATAGCTACCAAAAGTGATACCGCTCTTTACTGACACATATCTTGACTTAAAACCTTTCATTTTGCAGCCGAGTCAGTCTATACACAGACTACATCGCTGCAGAGAGGTAAGATCCCTACCTAACGCTTGTCCTGGATATGACATTAAATAATCTGATGGCATGGCTCCAGTCATGGAGCTCTAGGAAATATGGAGAACACCCTCATTGCTATTGCTCCCCGGTCCACTCTGATCCGGAGTGGTAGCACTTGATAGTGTCCTATCTATGGGTCAGATAGAACTATTTGACTTTTAACAAATGCCTAATGTTAAATTGAATTCTTAGAAATAGAATTGTTTGATCATTTAACTGTGTGTAAATTAATTATTGATGTCTAACTGATTGTTTGTGATATATAGCAATATTGGGAACCATTCAACTGTGTGCAAGCGAATGAGTAATGTCGAATAGAATTATTACTGTTAAATAAAAATACTTTAAACTTTTTAATTGTGTGCCTAAATTGAATAATTGGCATTACATAGTAATACTTGGATCCGTTTAACTGTGTGCAAATGAATGAGAGTTTTCAATAGAAAAATTAGTGTTAAATAGCAATACTTGTAACCACTTCCCGGTGTGCTAACAAATGATTAATGTTGAATATAATTATCAATGTTTGATGGCAATAATTGAAAGGATTTAATTGTATAGAAACTCTAGCAATACTAGTGTGGAAAGAAATTAGGTCTAACTCATTTAAAAATGATATTAGTTACAAACTATTTACTTACAAATCATATGTATATCTATTCAATTTTGTGGAAACATATGATTAAAACTAAATAGAATTATTCTTAATAGATAGAAATACTTGAAACCATTTAACTGTGTATGAAAATGAACTAAGGCTCGTTTGAAAGCGTTATCAGCAAAATGTATTTACAATTCATATATATTTAATATATATGTTTAAAGAGGATTTGACATTAAATAACCTGCAATGGTTCATGTGCCGTAAAATACAACAAAATCAAATGCAATATATCTAATATATTTGTATAAAAATTTATTTGGCATTAAATAACCTACAATGGTTGATTATGCCATAAAACCCAACCAAACCAAATCATATATTTGATATATATGTATAAAGAAGATTTGGCATTAAATAACCTACAATCGTTGATATGCCATAAAACCAAAGTAAACTTTTATTTTAAGACACTGTCTTTTGTTTTGAGGTTGTGATATCTCTATTTTATAGAGTCAAGCCCGTGGTGTAATGGTTATCGACGGAGGAAATGGACACGGCAACACGAATTCAAATCCTGGACGAGACTGATTTCACATAGCACAAATACCCCTGGGAAAGGTATGAATCCAATTATTCTCCCTCCAGCTATGCGTAAATAGTAGGGCATACTGGGTTCTTCAGCCTTGGTGAAGCAACTAGTCTAGGAAAAGGAAAACTCTGAATTTAAATCTGTTAAACTCCTCTTAAAAATTGATCTTGTGTTATATCCTGCCCGAGCGGAAAGGTTGGTAAATATGTGTAGAGTCAAACACGATTTTTCATAGGATTGAAGACCTTATGAAAATGGGAGCCCTTATATTTTCATATCAGTTTCATTATTCTATCCGGTATAAAACATGTTTTATAGGACTGAGGATCCTATTTATCAATTTGTCCAAGTATTGCTACGTAGCTGTGCATTATGTACATCTGATAGCACACCCTGAAAATTTACTCACAAACAGAGAGAGAGAGAGAGAGAGAGAGAGAAAGAGAGAGAGAGAGAGGTGGGGGGAATTGGGGAGGTTGAGGGGGTCTTATTTTGGAAAATATTTACCATTTTTACGAGTGACTACTAAAAACAAAATGACACAGTTTTACTGCCGTTCATAAATTGTGTCACTTTTGAAAGGAATGTGCCACTTGATACGAATTGTGATAAAACACGAATAAAACCGATAAATAAATATTTTAAGTGGCAAGTTTTTTTAGGGCAGCAAACCTCCCCACTCCCGCCAAAAATGAAAAGAAAAAAAAGATGATCTACCAAATTAATAAATAAGTTTCAAATAGAGAGCTGATAACACTACATTTTTAAAATGGGAGAAAATAAGAAACATACAGACACACACATTCTTGTACATATACATAGATAAAGCTAAGAAGATTATTAAACAAAAATGTTAAAGGAAAAATTAAGAAATAAGAAATTGAAAGAAGATAAAAACAAAGAAATAAGAAAAATCGTTAGCAAAAAAAGAAAAAAAAAAAAAAGACAAAAGATAGAAGGAAAAAAAGGTGTAAGAAAAAGAGGAGGTGAAAATATTCGAAAAATGAAATATAGAAAAAGGCGGGAAAATAGAAATAAATTGAGAAAAACATGAGATAGAATAAAGAAGCGTGAAAAAAAAAAAAAAAAGGGACGAACAGATGAATGGGAAAGAATTGAACAAAGGAAAGTTTTTAATAAATAAAGACAGAAATGAAAAAAGAAAGAATGAAATAAAGAAAATAAATGATTAAAAAAGAAGAGATTTTAAAAATTAAAGAAAGTTGACCGAAGAAAGAAAGAAAGAAAGAAAGAAAGAAAGAAAGAAAGAAAGAAAAATATTCAAAGAAGCTTTAAAAAAAAAGCTCAGAAAGAAAGACGAAAACGAAAGAAAGTATACGGAGAAATGGCGAAGGAGAAATTATTCTAAAATAAATAAATAAATAATAAATGAATGAATGAATGAAAAAAAGGGAATTGCTGAAGGGTAAAAAGTGTCGAAAGAAAGAAAGAAAGAAAGAAAGAAAGAAAGAAGATGAAATTTTGAAGTATAATAGATCATGCCCAAAGAAGGAAATAGAAATAGAAATAGAAATAGAAATAGATAGATAGATAGATAGATAGATAGATAGAAATAGACTGAGATAGATAGATAGATAGATAGATAGATAGATAGATAGATAGGAATAGACTGAGATAGATAGATAGATAGATAGATAGATAGATAGATAGATATGAATAGACTGAGATAGATAGATAGATAGATAGATAGATAGATAGATAGATAGATAGGAATAGACTGAGATAGATAGATAGATAGATAGGAATAGACTGAGATAGATAGATAGATAGATAGATATGAATAGACTGAGATAGATAGATAGATAGATAGATAGATAGATATATAGATAGATAGGAATAGACTGAGATAGATAGATAGATAGATAGATAGATAGATAGATAGATAGATAGATAGATAGGAATAGACTGAGATAGATAGATAGATAGATAGATAGATAGATAGATAGATAGATAGATAGATAGATAGATAAAAATGCAAAGAAAGAAGCTGAAATTCAGAAAGATAAAAAATCATGTCAAAAGATAAAAAAGAAAGAAAGGAAGAAAGAAAGAAAATGGAAATTGAGAATGATAAAAGATTCTGCCAAAAGAAAGAAACGTAGAAAGAAAAAACGTACATTGGAAACTAAGAAGTTAAATCTTTCAGAAAGAAAGAAAGAAAGAAAAAAAAAAGAATGGGATGGCAAAAAAAAAAAAAATGATATCAAAAGAAAAAAAAATTAGAATGAATATTAAACTGAATATATCAGACGGATGAAAACAAGAAAAAAAAAAAAAATGAGTGAATATGTAGAAATTGAAACGTATAAATCCGAACGAGTTAACTATATGCATAAATAGATAGATAGATAGATTGATAGATAAATAAATAAATAAATAAACGAAAAAAGAAAAAGAAATTCAGAAAGTAGAAAACAGATGGAAAAGAATGCATAAGGAATACGGAGAAAGTGAAAAAAATAAAAGATATATTACAATCAAAGGAGAGAGAGAGAGAGAGAGAGAGAGAGAGAGAGAGAGAGAGAGAGAGAGAGAGAGAAAGAGAGAGAGATCACATGGTATAACTAAAAGAGTAAACGAAAAGAAATAATATAATAAAAAAGAAAAAAGGATTAAAAAATCTTAAAACAAAATGATGATAAAAAACAAAACAAAACAAAACAAGAACTACAGATCCAAGACGCAATCCTGTGGATAATTATTAACAAGCTAGTCTTGTAGTCTATTATGAGTGTTTAGTGAATGTGATTCTCACTGAGTACTTTGTATTGTGTTTGTGTGCTTGATAAAAATAAGCATGAAAATATCTGTTGGGTTAGTTGATATATATTATTTTTGCCATTTAGTATAGTTAGTTTAGTTCGGCACAAGGTTAGAAGAATAGGGTACATAGCATCAAAATTCAGTAACCCAAAATAGAATTGCATCTCCCTCTCACTATTTCTCTCTCTCTCTCTCTCTCTCTCTCTCTCTCTCTCTCGCTCAATATATATATATATATATATATATATATACATATATATATATATATAAAGTTGGCGACCGTAGTCGAGGGCGACCCGAAGGCTCCCTTTTCAATAGCCACTACACCGAGGTGTAGGGGAGGGAGCTACTCCTTTCCCTGGATTATTCCACTTTACCCTCGATACGTACCTTATATTGCTGAGTGTTAAGCAAGGAGGTATCAAGTACTATTTTTAAAGTCTTTGGTTGGTATATATATATATATATATATATATATATATATATATATATATATATATATATATATATATATATATAAGACGTATACTAATTATATTCGCTTTGTATAACATTTGAATAGAAATAAAATCTTGGCGTTTAGAAGAAAATTAACATTTTATCAAAATGATTTTAAGAGTGGACTCGTATATATATATATATATATATATATATATATATATATATATATATATATATATATATATATATATATATATATTTATGTGTGTGTGTGTGTGTGTGTCTGTCTGTCTGTCTGTCTCTATGTGTGTGTGTGTTTTTGTGTGTGTGTGTATGTTGGGCGGGGTGCTTGTATTCATGTGTGTACATATGTGTATATCTGTACCGGATTCGTGGGAAAATAATTATGATCTTTGTCATTTAAACTTAGATACACATTTTGGAATACATCTTCATTCAACTATATTTATTTGATATCTAAAGTGCTAAGTTCGATCTTATGCAAATATTTTTTTACGGTTAATTCTTATTTATCTTAGGCTGTCAATTTAGTTTCCAGGGTCCGTATCCGGTGGTTAACCTCCAGTTCTGGAACTGTGAAGAGAGAGGAATGTCCCTTCATTCATATTACTCCCAGGAACACTCTTACCCAAAGTGGCAGTATCTGTGTGAGTCTCATCTATTGATCAAATAGATGTGTTTGAAAATTATCAGTATTGGATAGAAATACTTGAAACCATATAACTGGAAATAATTATAGATAAAAAATAAAATTAGGAAATAAAATGAAACATTGAAAATATAATTATGAATACGATGAAACATTTACAATTTAGTCAAATTTCTGTATTAGTATAACCAACAAGAAGTTGATATGTTGTTAAACAAATAAATTAATTAACTCTGTATATAAAGAATATATAAAACTTCTCCACACGAAACAAGTATAAACAGGGTATTCCAAAAATAGGTGGACAGTAGGGTAGAGTAAGTTTGTCGTTTATATTAGACTTCAAAGCTGTATAAATTGTGATGAACTGCAGTTTGTACACGTGTGTTGATAAAATTTTTGCGCTTTCGTATTATTCTACCCAATAAAATGTAATTGTCTATGTAATAATTATGTTACATAGCGCACATTCATGAATACGTGAAATAGACATATTCATACCGGTACGCAAAACGTTCATAATGTCCATAAAGATAACATAGGAATCCCAAAACACGAAAAACACTTACGACTTCTTAGTTCAGGTACGAAACTTTTTATTACCTTTGAGTTTAAAGGTTTTTCGAGAGAGGCACAATCTTTCTAAGACGTTTCCATCTTCCCCCACCCCCAACACGCGCGGCGCCCGAAGCGCACAAATTCGTCTGGCCTCGCCTAAGTCTCGATCTCAACTAACTGACTTTTCAAATCTCAGCCCACGCTTCTGGTGCGTGACGTCACTCACATCCCTGGTCACATCTTCTATCTGGGATTTTTATTGTGATATCTCTGAATGAGACGTCCGCTCCGCGCGCGCGCGTGAACACCTGCGCTCATGTTTGCACCTAACTAACCCATGCACTGAGCCGAAATGTTCTCAGCCTAACTAAACCCAAAGGCAAGATATATAAAACGAAATCCATCGGTCATTATATTACAATCGCATTAGTAAACATAATTATATATGTAATCTCAAAATAAATGTTATCATTTACTGTCCACCAACTTTTGGACCACCTTGTATTATACCGGCTATTTCAGTATATTATCAATAAATTGCGCGCAATTATACGGTTAAGAATTATATCAAAGAGGAAATTACTAATAAGCAACAGAATAGAATGTGGAGATTACGTGGAGATGAAACGGTTAATTAGAACGAGCTAGCAAAAAAGGAGTACATGACTGGGTGGGAAAGGTGATCCATTGACCATTGTGCAAGCGATCAAATTTTGAACACATAATAAATGGTACAGGCTCAAAACAAAATCTGTTGTTGAGAATGAAACGCATAAATTTCTGCAAGACTTTGAGATACAAACGGATAATTCAGTATCAGCCAGAAGATCAAACATTTGCCCAGTCGACTGGAAGCTGAAGAATACAACGACTGCTTCTCAGCAGAGGAGTAAGACACCCAGTCCCAACGAGTGTTAACTAGGGGCTGTAGAATATTCCGACGGCTTCTCTGCAGAGGGGAAAGACCCCCCTCTCAACGAGTGTCCTCTGAACTAGTTGACTGCGGCTGTAGATAACGCCGACTGCTTCTCTGCAAAGGGGTAAGATCCTCCTCTCAACGAGTGTCCTTTGATCTAGTCGGCTGCGGCTGTAGACTACACCGACTGCTTCTCTGCAGAGGAGTAAGACCCCCCCCCTCCACAATGAGTGTCCTGTATATGGCACTAAACAATCTGAGGGTGAGGTTCTAGTAATGCTGGAGCTATGAAGAATTTGGAGTATCCCTTCATTGCCATCCCTCCAAGATCCACTCAGGCGCAGAGTGGTGGCACCTGATAGGGTCCTATCTATGGGTCAAATAGAACTAAATTGTGTACTTATGCAAAATTGAATTGAAATAGAACTGTTTTGACGTATAAACTACGTATTTATGCAAAACTGAATTGCTTGGAAGAGAACTGTTTTTGTATGCGAAACTGAATTGTTTAAAATGGAACTGTTTTTGACATTGAAACTGTACTTACGCTAAACTGAATTGTTTGAAATAGAACTGTTTCGACATTTAACTGTGTGTTAACAATATCTATACTTATACAAAACTAAATTATTTGAAATAGAACTGTTTACTAAACTGAATAGTTTGAAATAGAAATGTTTTTGACAAACAGTATACTTACGCTAAACTGAATTGTTTGAGATAGAACTGTTTATTTGAATAAAAATGGATTTGTCATTAAATAACCAACAAAGGTTGATATGCCATAAAACCCAAACAAACAAATTCACCAGTTGTAAAATAATAATGATAATAACAATAATAATATTAATAATAATAATCAGGAGAACTAGAAAACTACTCGAGACAAAACTCTCTAGCAGAAACCTTATTGAAGGAATAAATACTTGGGCTGTGCCCCTCGTTAGATTCTCGGGACCCTTTCTCAAGTGGACCAGAGATGAACTAAGACAAATGAACCAAAGAACTAGAAAACTAATGACCATGCACAAGGCATTACATCCCAGAGACGACGTTGACAGACTATATGTACCAAGAAAAGAGGGAGGAAGAGGACTCGCTAGCATCGAAGACAGCGTTGACACATCACTACAATGGCTCGAAGACTTCATAGAAAAACACGAATGACAATAACTAGGAAACAAAAATGGAAAGGAAAACAACTCCATGGGCGTTTTAAACGACTAATAAACATCTCACACGAAAAAACCTGGACATTGCTCAGAAAAGGAAACTTTAAGAGAGAAACACAAGCTCTCCTGATGACAGCACAAAACAGCGCGATAAGAACCAATCATATCAAAGCGAGGATAGATAAGACGCAACAAAGTAGCAAATGTAGACTCTGTGGTGACAGAGATGAAACCATCAATCACATAATAAGCAAATGTAACAAATTGGCACAGAAGGAGTTCAAGGCTAGACACGACTGAGTGGGCAAGGTGATCCATTGGGAAATGTACAAGAATATTAAATTTGACCATGCCAACAAATGGTATATGCACAACCCAGCACCTGTTTTAGAAAATGACACACAAACTCCTATGGGACTTTGATATACAAGCGGATCACCAAATCTCGGCCAGAAGACCAGACCTTGTAACAACAACAACAACAACAACAACAAAGAAAATCTGCAAAATTGTCGATTTTGCCATCCCGACTGACCACAGAATAAAACAAAGAATGTGAAAGGAGAGAAAAGTACATCGACCTTGCTGTAGAATTGAAAAAACTTTGGAACATGAAGGTGACAATTATAGCAATTGTGATTAGTGCTGAGGCACGGTAACTAAAGGATTATTAAAGGGCCTGGAGGACTTGGAAGTTGGTGGCCCAGTGGAGACCATCCAAACAACAGCATTATTGAAAACGGCCAGAATACTGAGAAGAGTCCTGGAGATTTGAAGAGACTTGCTGTCACTCAATCTCCTGTGAAAGACCATCACCGTAAGCTGATATGAAAACCTCTAATGAGTAAATAATAATAATAATAATAATAATAATATAGTGAAGTAAATATGATTCTAAGTCGTGTATAAAGTTCAGAGGAAAAGAAACAAGACAGAAAACAAGGAAACTCATTTTTGTTTTAAATTCTAAATGAATGAGATTGTCTTTCCCTTTTGCCTTTGCAATTTAAAGGTTTCGGTTATGTTTGTATGTTGGTATCTACATGTAGCCAGCATTCATCTCGTCAGATCTGGATGGCAACTGGGGAAGTGATTGCCGCCGGCCCTACGGGGCAGGTGGGCTATTCGGCAAACGAACAGATTATCAACCGGCAGTGTTGTTACTTAGGATTCGTGTCTATCACCATTCACTACACGTTGTATCCCTATGTCTCCCGACATTCACATGTCTCATCAAGAGGCGTTCTATTAACATTTCATTGTGTGCTGGTTACGTGACTAGCATCAACGAGAGAGAGAGAGAGAGAGAGAGAGAGAGTTATTTTTTCTCTCTCTGTTTCATAATTCCCTTATCTTTGTTATTTTGTTTCTTTTTATACTCACGGGTACATAGAGGAATTGGTGGAGGTAGGAGACAAAGAGAGAGAGAGAGAGAGAGAGAGAGAGAGAGAGAGAGAGAGAGAGTTTTGATTTCTCTCTTTCTCCCTCTCTCTATCTCTCTCATCCCTTATCTTTGTCGTTTTTTCTTTTTATAATCATGGGTAGACAGACGAATTCGTGTGTGTGTGTGTGTGTGTGTGTGTGAGAGAGAGAGAGAGAGAGAGAGAGAGAGAGAGAGAAGTTTTATTTTTCTCTCTTTTTGTTTCTTTATTCCCTTAGTCGTTTTTTCTTTTTATACTCAGGAGTATACAAATGAGAATTGGTTGAGGTAAAATGGGTGTCCCCTATTACCTTTAAAATCATCGGGTTTATCTGAAATAAGATTTTGGAGTGTCTTTCTGGATTTGTAGCAGCGAAAAGCCACTGATTTTTCTTGGATATCTTCCAGATGTCTAAAATGGATAAGGAATCTCGCAAGAAAATCCTTATGTAATACCATAGAGTAATAATTTTAGATTTCTAACGACGTTAGGCGCTGCCTTTCGCATTTGGGGTTTTGAGAGTGCAAAATAATAAAATGTAATGAAAGTTTGAAATTTACGCCTTTTATCGCTTTTTTATTTTTTTATTTTTTTACACTTATTTTTACGCCATTTCGTTCTTTTTTAGTGCCGATACAGCCTGTAAAATATTAAAAAAAAAAAAGGAAAATGAAAGGAAAGAAAAGACGTGAAAGAAAAAGACGGAAAAGGCAAGAGAAGTTGGAAAGGAAGAGGAGGAGGAGGAGGAGGAGGAGGAGTAACAGATTGGATTGAAAATGAAAGAATGCAGTTTGAAGAAGAAGAAGAAGAAATTTACATTGAAAATTGCAGAATGAAATTGATTTAAAGTAAAGAAGATAAGAGAGGAGAAAGACGAGGAGGAGGAGGAGGAGGAGGAGGGAACATGGCAGGATAAGATTAAACTGTGAATAAGAGAATAATGTTGAGGAAATAAAAATGGGTAAAGAAAAAGCTAAAAACATAACGAGGTAACGAATAAGAAAAAATAAATCTAAGAAAAAGCGAATTAAAATAAGAAAAAAAATCAGGTTTAAATGATATCATAAAAAGTATAACCTTGTGAAGAAGGCCAAATTTTTTTTTAAAATGATAAAAACAATGTAATGAAAAAGAAATGTAAAATTTGAATTGGATGAAGAAGAATTAAAAAAAGAAATCCCGAGAATTGACAAAGAGAAAGAGAAAGAGAAAGAGAAAGACATGAACAAGTTTTATTTGGTATTTATCTGCTGTGACCTAGTATTATTTTAGTCTTAATCTAGTGAATGAATTAAGCATAAAGATCCGCGATTAAAAAAAACACACACAAAAAAAAAACAAACAAACAAAAAAAAACGAAGGGAGAAGGAAAAATGTCAAAAAATAAACAAAAAAACTTGCTTAAGATTAAAAAGGAAAAGGACGAAGAAGTAAAAAAAATATAGAGAAGAAAAATATTTTTAAAAATAAACAAAACAAACTTCTTTGAGATTGAATTTAAAAAATGACGATGAAGTGGAAAAGAAAGACTGAAGAAATAAGTAAAATATATTTAAAAAAATAAACGAAAAACTTGCTTGACATTAAAGAGGAAAATGAGGAAGAAGTAAAAAAAAAAGATGAAGAGATAAGAAAAATGATAATAAAAAAATAAACGAAAAACTTGCTGGAGATTACAAAAGAAAATGAGGAAAAAAAAAGAAAAGAATCAAAATAAAGAAAAAGATATTAAATAATAAGCAAAAGAAATATTCTTCCTTGAGTTTAAAAAGAAAAATGACGAAAAAGTAGATGAAGAAAAAAGAAAGAAATGCAAAAGAAAAAAAGAAGGACAATAAGTACGTGTTCTGAGAAAACTCCGAAGCTAATAAAACTGACAGCAATAAAATGGTATAAATACCGATTTCTCTGATTTGCTCAAAGCTTAAAAATCTGCTTATCACGAATTAATTAAAGCAGATTAAGGGATTAAATTAAATTCGTTTTAATCGAGAACTGAACTTCTTTATCAACAAGTATAATATTTCGTCACCATATTAGTTAGAGGAAAATTTAACTTCATGGCAGACATTAATCTATCAACGTGGGTAGTATAATTGTTTACACTACAATATCTTACCACGCATGCGCACGAAATATACACTCACACATCTATTGAGTCTTGTTTCAGTGTAAAAGTGTGCAACAGGTAGTAAGAATCGTAATCATTACAAAATCAATGTGTATGTGAAATTTTCAACAAGATCCCTTCGGCTGTTGTATGTGAGACGTCGTCAATTTAAAGAGAAGGATAGTCTGTGCGTACTCATGACAAAGTAAGTGCATTTAGCATAACGGCTTCGGCGTAGAAAATGGAATCTATGACCAGAGTTCAAAACCTGGACGAAACTTTTTGCGTTTCACTTCGCGCTAACACCATAGGGAAAGGCATGAATCATCTGTTCTCTCTCTCAGCTATGACTAATTAACAGGGCAGACTAGGTTATTTGGGCTTGGTTATGCAAACAGTCTAGTCGATGAAAAATTCTGAATTGAAATAAAGTTGGCGACCTTAGTCGAGGGCGACCCGAAGGCTCCTTTTTCAATAGCTACAACATCGAGGTGTAGAGGAAGGCACTACTCCATTCCCTGGATTGCTCCACTTTACCCTTGATCCTTACCTTATAATGCTGAGTTAAGCTAGGATGTATCAAGTACCATTTTTGAGTCCTTGGTATGACTCGACCTGGGATTGAACCCCGGTCTCCCGGACCATTGGCGAACACTTTATTCATTAGGCCTATTCCACTGAAAATTGACTTTGGGTTTACACTCTCGATTGTTACTTTGTTTTTCTCTCCTTTCATTCTTATTTATTTCCGTTTTTTTCTTTTCTAGTATCAACCATCATAAGAACGAACGAATTGCTTATCCAGTTATTAACTAATGATTTGCACGGAACTTAAAATTACAGAATTATGAGTTAATATTCCAATATTTTAGTTCGGCCCATTGGAATAATGGTTCGAGTATTAGCCAATGGCCTGGAAGACCAGGGTTCAATCCCAGGTCGAGTGATACCGAAGATTTTAAGAATGGTACTTGATGCCTCCTTGCTTAACACTCAGCATTATAAGGTATGTATCAAGGTTAAGTATTAAGGAAAGCAGTAGCGACCTCCCCTACACTTCTGTGTTGTAGCTATTGAAAAAGGAGCCTCCGAGTCCCCCCTCGACTACGATCGGTCAACTTATATATAAGTAAAGTAAAGTTGCCGTCCTTAGTAAAGGGTGACCCGAAGGCTCCTTTTCAATAGCTACCAGACCGAGGTGTAGGGGAGGGTGCTACTCCATTCCCTGGAACTTATATATATATATATATATATATATATAACTACCAAGAGTAAAACAACAAATACTTTATAACATGTCAAATATCAATGATTAACTGGGGGTAAAAACAGACAAAATAGACACACTCTGAGAAAAGGAAAGGGAGGAGTGACCTCTCTATAAACCCATACAAAACCTGAAAAACATTCTACTAACGAACACGGGTGAGTTTCGAGTCTCATTGAGTACCCCATTCACATGGCCTTGTTCCATGACGAAAGCAACAAGCTGGAAACATACACGCATGTAAGAAATAAATAAATAATTCTGAAAAATATAAATCTTTTCGTGGATTTAGTCATTTTAAAATATCTTTTCTCTCTTTGGAGATTCAACGAAAAATTGTTTTACACATACACTAATATAGATACTTTGCACCTAGTTGTATGGTTTCAAGTATTTAATTCTAATACTAATAATCTATACACACTTATATGTTTTCAAGTAACTATTCCAATTGAATGATTGTCCAGTCGGCTGGGAATGTAGAATATATCGACTGCTTTTCTGTAGAGAGGTAAGACCCCTCCAACAAGTATCCTGGATATGACACCAATCTAATGGTGAGGTTCCAGTAATGCTGGAGCTTTGAAGAATGCGGAGTACCCCATCATTGCCATCGCTCCCAGATGCACTCTAGCTCGGAGTATTAACACCTGATCGGGTCCAATCTATGGGTCAAATAGAACTAAACTGTGTACTTATGCTAAACTGAATTTGTTGAGATGGAACTGTTTTGACATTTAAACTGCTAACTTATACTAAACTGAATGTCTTGAAATAGAACTGTTTTGAAATTCAAACTGCGTACTTATGCTAAACTGAATTGTTTGAAATGGAACTGTTTTTGTATGCTAAACTGTATTGTTCGAAATAGAACTGTTTTGACATTTAACTGAGGGTAAACAAAAAACTGTACTTATACTAACTGAATTATTTGTAATATAACTGTTTATATGTATAAAAATGGATTTGACATTAAATAACCTACAATAGATGATATGCCATAAAACCAAACCAAACCAAACCAAACCAATTGAATAACCATTTGTTTGTGCACGTTATATGGTTACACGCAGCTACAACTACAACTACTACTACTACTACTACTACTACTACTACTACTAATAATAATAATAATAATAATAATAATAATAATTCTTTGAAAACAAATATGGCTTTAAGTAGTTATTCTCAATGCAAATAATTTACACACTGTTATATGGTATCAAATCTTTCTAAGATTAATTTGTACTGTGATATTCTTCCAAGTCTTCCTGTCTATGCACAATTCTTTTTTCAAGTAACTCTCCCTATTAAATATTCCATTATTTCTACACAGTCATATGGTATCAAGTATTTAAATCTAATACTAATAATCTACACAGCTATATGATTTCGTATCTTCCAGTTTAATGCTAATAATAATTCTATTTAATAATAAATATTCGTCACAACAAAACCTGGACATGGCTAAGAAAAGGAAACGTTAAGAGAGAAACAGAATCTCTCCTAATAGCAGCACAAGACAACGCCGTAAGAACCAACCATATGAAAGCGAGAATAGATAAGACTCAACAAAATAGCAAATGTTGGCTATGTGGTGATAGAGATGAAACCATCAATCACATAATAAGAAAGGTAGCAAATTAGCGCAGAAGGAATATAAGACTAGACATGATTGGGTCGGCAAAGTGTTCCACTGGGAGATGTGCAAGAAATTTAAGTTTGACCATACGAATAAATGGTATATACACAACCCAGCACCTGTCCTAAGAATGAGACACACAAATTCTTATGGGACTTTGACATACACACGGATCACCTAATCTCGGCCAGAAGACCAGACTTGATAATAATCAACAAAAAAAGGGGTGGGGAACTTGCAAAATTGTCAACTTTGCTGTCCCGGCTGACCACAAAATAAAACTGAAAGAGTGTGAAAATAAGGATAAGTACCTCGACCTTGCTAAGGAATTGAAAAGACTGTGGCACATGCAGGTGACAATTATACCTATTGTAATTGGTGCGTTTAGAATAGTAGCTAAAGGATTACTAAAGGGACTGGAGGACTTGGAAGTTGGCGGACGTGTAGAGACCATCCAAACGACAGCATTATTGAGAACGGCCAAAATACTGAGAAGAGTCCTGGAGACTTGAGGAGACTTGCTGTCACTCAGTCTCCTGTGAAAAACCATCGGCTAACGCTGATGTGAAAAGCTCTAATGAGTGAATAATAATAATAGATCAACACATCCTAAATGGGAGCAAGACCAGACGGGAAAATCTAGCTATGGCCTGGGTTGACTATAAAAAGGCATATGGTATGGTTCCGCAAAGCTGGATAATAAACTGCCTCAAAATGTACAAAATATCACACGAAGTTATAAACTTTACAGAGAAAACTACGAAAAACTGGAAAGTGGAATTGCCAGTAGGAGGAAGTGGCTTAGCTGAAACAAAGATCCAAAGAGGTATCTTTCAAGGCGATACTCTATCACCGTTACTATTCATAATTACCATGATGCCACTTAACCACATACTCAGAAAATGCACAGCCGGATACAAACTTAGTAGATCGCTAGAAAAGATCAATCACCTAATGTACAGGGATGACATCAAATTATTTGCAAAAAATGAAAAAGAACTGGAAACTATAATACACGCAGTTAGAATATACAGTCAGGACATAGGAATGGAATTTGGTATAGAAAAATATGCAATGCTAGTAATGAAAAGTGGCAAACGACATCTGACTGACGGAATGGAACTACCAAGTCAAGATAAGATTAGAACGCTCGGAGAAAAGGAAACCTACAAATACTTGGGCATCTTGGAGGCTGACACCACCAAACAAGAGGAGATGAAAGACAAAATTAAGAAAGAATATCTCAGAAGAACTAGAAAGCTACTCGAGATAAAACCCAATAGCAAAAACCTTATCAAATAAATAAATACCTAAGTTGTACCCTTCGTTAGATATTCGGGACCCTTTTTGAAGTGGGTCAGAGAAGAAATTTAGCAAATGGACCAAAGAACAAGGAAATTAATGACCATGCATAAGGTATTACATCCCAGATACGACGTCGACAGACTATATGTATCTAGAAAAGAGGGAGGAAGAGGACTTGCCAGCATTGAAGACAGTGTTGATGCATCGATACAACGGCTCGAAGACTACATAGAAAAACACGAAGAAGGACTGACTACAGCCATCGAAAACGATACTGAGAACACGGTGACCAACAGAATGACAATAACTAGGAAACAAAAATGGGGAAAAACAACTCCATGGGCGCTATAAACGACTAATAAACAATATATTGCACGAGAAAACCTGGACGTGGCTAAGGAAACGAAACTCTAAAAGAGAAACAGAATATCTCCTAAGAGCAGCACAAAACAACGCCATAAGAACCAATCATATCAAAGCGAGGATAGATAAGACTCAACAAAATAGCAAATGTAGGCAATGTGGTGATAAAGACGAAACGACCAATCACATAATAAGCGAATACAGCAAATTAACACAGAAGGAGTATAAGACTAGACATGACTGGGTGGGCAAAGTGATCCAGAGGGAGATGTGCAAAAAATTTGAATTTAACCATACGAACAAATGGTACGTATATGCACAACCCAGCACCTGTCCTAGAGAATGACATACATAAATTCCTATGGGACTTTGAAATACAAACGAATCACCTAATTTCGGCCAGAAGAGCAGACCTTATAATAATCAACAACGAAAAAGAGAACTTGTAAAATTGTGGATTTTGCTGTCCCAGCTGATCACAGAATAAACCTGAAAGAAAGTGAAAAGAAGGATAAGTACCTGAACCTTGCAAGGGATTAAAAACGACTGATTGATTTGGAGGTCGGGGGACTAGTGGAGACCATCTAAACTACAGCATTATTGAGAACGGTCAGAATACTGAGAAAAATCCTGGAGACTTGCGGAGACTTGCTTGTTTCCCAAACTACAGTGAAAAACCGCCAGCTAAAACTGATGTGAAAAACTCTCAAGGAGTAAATAATAATAATAATAATCCTTAGTCAAGAATTTTAACTGCCAGCAACTTTTCTTAGAACAAATGATTTATATGGTATCAAGTATTGGTATCTAATTATTTTTAAACAGGTATATCAGACCCATGGAAGGGACCTCAACAGCTACTACCACTCCGGGTCAGAATAAATCTTGGAGTAATGGAATTAAATGGGTGACTACATTTTCCAGAACTTTAGAACCGGAGCCTCACCACCATATCCCGGACCCTCTTTTTTCCTGGGGTTTTTACCCTTCCACGGAGGATACAGTTAACGGACTCTAAACCCTGCCAATGGGCAAAAAGTGTTGAGATGATCGAAGGAAACCTTTTATAAACCACTACAAAAGCCTTAGAAAAGTGTAGCTGATGTAGTAATGAAAATAATTTTGATAGCTCTTTCTTTTTTTTTTTCTAGATTCTAGTATTCAGCTTCGTAGAATGACTACTTTTCTTGTCTTGAATGAGGTGAACTTAAAAACCGGAATCACAAGACCTCACTACAATTTGGTGCCAGCTTTTTAAAGAATAAAAATAATTTCATTTTACAAAGAGATATGACAGGAAATGTGTCCGTCGATCGATGTAAAAATTTATCGATATTGGCTCAATATCCGGAGGCGTTCTTTTATAATGACCACCCAAGTGCATAAAAAAAATCGCACAATCAATCATTTGAATTTGAAAGAGAGAACAAAGATAAAGAACAGGCGAAAAAGAATAGGAAAAAAGATGGGAAATTATTAGAGAATAAAGAAAAATGATAAGAAAGAGAAGGAGGTTAAAAAAGGAGTAAAGAAGAGAAAAGTAAAGAGTAACAAGAGAAGAAGAAGAAGAAGAAGAAGAAGAAGAAGAAGAAGAAGAAGAAGAAGAAGAAGAAGAAGAAGAAGAAGAAGATCTGGAAAAGTATGAATTGAAGACGAAAAGAAAGCTAATGTAGAAGAAAAGAAACAAGGTAGGAAAGCAGGAAATGTGGCAAAAAATAAGAAAAGGATGCGAATATGAAAAAAGATCGAAAGAAAAAAAAGGAGGAAGGAAAATAAGAAAAAAGAAAAAAAGAGAGAGAAAGAAAATAGAAAACTAAGAGATTTAAAAAATAATGACGAGTAAAAAGAAAGTGAAAGTAAATATAATAAAAGAAAAAAGAGGGAAAATGTACAGAGTTGTATGGGGAGGAAAGAATTATCGTCAAAACAAAAAAAAAACCATCACAGCAACTATTACTACTACTGCTACTACTACTTGGATCACTACTAATAATAATATTAAAGAGGAAACATTTTTAGGAAATAAGATACAATATGAATGACAGAGTACTACTACTAATAATAATACTACTAATAATGATAATAGTAAGAAGAAAAACAATAATAGAAATACTTTTAAACTTGAGGAAAAATAAAAGAGACCATCTAATACCGAAAGAAGAAGAAGAAGGAGGAGGAGAAGGAGGACGCTGAGGAGGTGGATGACGCTGAGGAGGAGGAGGAGGAGGAGGAGGAGGAGACAATGACATAAAACTTTGCGTGTTATGAGCCAGTGTGTGTATAGATAACGCGTGATGCATCTCCACTTCCAACTGGACAAATATGGTGCGATCACTTCTGGATGATCAATCATTGCTGACCAATGGCAGTAATCAAACTGTCTGATTACGAGTTAAAATCTATTTCGGAATATCGATCAATCAATGTTGGTAGCGCGACTTTCTCCTTTTGAAAAGAAAAAAAAATGTAAAAGACCGTACAATCGTGCCAACTGCGATGAGCGGAGCTCATAGATAGAATTCCAACGGTGTAAAAACTGTTTGTCGAAATCAAAGGGTTGTGCTGACTGTGGTCTGGACGATTGAAGATCTACGTGGCATTTTGACTCCAATGAGTTAGAAGTCAAATGGAATAATCAGCTTGTAATATTATTCGACATTGATCACAGAATATTTTGCAGTACTTTGAAAAAGTTACTTAATTAAATCATTGATCATATTTTATACTGTAACATAAAACAACAAAACAAAACAAAAGATTTTTTTCTTTGGCTCGGCGGATGAAAAATTCATTTAAATGACGTTTTGGCCGATTTATCCTTCATCAACAAGATAAGTATCGGTACTAATCGAGCAAAAATATTTATCATCAACTCAGTGACTGATCGGCTTCTTAAAAATAACTTCCTTTGAAGCCACACACTGCAAAAATAATTTTTCTGCTCTTAAGAAATGTGCCGAAAGTTTTCAACTGGCACTGTCTTTCGTCAGTTAACATGACCTGTTGTATGTTATCAACAGTTTCCATAAGGCGATCATAGAGCTGGCTTTAATGTCTGCAAACATGAAATAGTCACATGGATTCGAATGAAGTAGGTAACGAGGCTGGGGTGGCACAGAAATATTTTTTGGTCTGAAATTCGTTAGGATTTGAAGTGTGACAATATACCCGCCGACCGACCTCCACTATCTTAACTTCTTAAATCAACTCATGGCCATTCAATAGTCAAGTGGTTTCTCTCAGCTCCGGCCAGGGGCATTTTATATGTTTTACAAATATGCAACAGATAAAACATAAAAATCCAGGAGTGGAAGAAAGAACAAACAAGCACGGACTTAGGTTAACCCTAAGCGTAAGAAGGGAGAAGTTTTTGGGAATTTTATGGCATTTCTGTGCATCTGTGGCTCTGTGGTTATTGCTGGTGTATATCCGAGCGAAATTCCCACACACCTACCAGGAACGCTGTCTCATCCTCTTGTGCTGGCCGACCGGACCTCTGGGTCCACAAGTCCCAACTCCTCCTTTAGTAGCTGCTTCTCTCTGACCGTCGCTTTTCCCTGACTGTCGCTAACTCCTACCTGTTCTGCCTTTCCTCGCCTTCCATGGCGTAACGGTTATAGGCGTTGGTTCCCTCAGCTTCTAAGGAGGTTGCAGGTTCAATTCTGACTGCAGGCGAGTAACAATACAGGAATACTTAACACTTGTACCCGGTTATGGCTAACAGAATCAGAACAGGCGACCCTCGTGGATTCAATAAAGGACGTAGTTCGAAGTTCCGTGAAGGTTCCCAAGTTCGACAAACACCTGAAGAAGGCTGGAGGACATATCGGCTGAAACGTTGTGGAAATAACAATAAAGATGAAGACAATAGTCCGAAAACCCTTAACGATAAAAATCAACAAGCTTCGTCTCAGAAATTTTGACAGCGGTTGCGTTGTAGAACATTGTAGATCTTGGCCGCTATGGATTTAGGAGTTATACCTCAGTAGTTCTTGGCTACTCCTAGGTCATTTTTCTTGGGGAAAGGGAGGATGCATCCTCTTGTCCATCTGCCTATTGTGTTCTGGCGATATACGGTGTTACAGTATAGGAGCAGTATGTCGTCGAATTATCTGGTCTTCCATACTTCTGGGGGTATTTTATCAAGCACTGCTACTTTTTTATTTTTGTATTTTTTTAATACTGAGTTGAGTTCTTCATGCGTGAACTGTCCTCGTGTGATGTCTAGTTGATCACTAACAGTCTGAGATAGATAGATAGATAGATAGATATTAACACACTGTGATAAATATTAACAGATTCGTATATACACACACGCGCTCGCGCGTGCGCACACACACACACACACACACACACACATATATATATATATATAGGTAGGTAGGAAGGTAGATAGATAGATAGAAACAGTCATATATATATATATATATAGATAGAGAGATAGATAGATAGATATTGAGAGAGATAGATATTAAAAGACTTTGATAAGTTACTGACTTTGATATATATATATATATATCATAAATATATATATATATATATATATATATATATATTTATATACAATGTACTCTATAGAATTAACAAAAAGAGGAGGTTTAATAGTGTATGTATCTTTGTAAGTCAGTGTCTTTTTCTTTTTTCCTGATCTATCTATCTATCTATCTATCTATCTCAATACTGTTCCTATCTATCTATCTATCTATCTATCTAGCAAGATTGATAAATAGATAGGAAGAAACTCGAAAAATTGCATTCACACAGGAATAGATAAACAGATAGCTAGGTTTATAGAGACTAATAGACATGACGTTATAGGATATGTAATATAATAGATACAAAGTGAATGATATATATATATATACATATATATATATATATATATATATATATATATATATATATCATTCACTTTGTATCTATTATATTACATATAATAGATACAAAGTGAATGATATATATATATATATATATATATATATATATATATATATATATATATAATTCATTTTGTATCTATAATATGAAATAACTTCTATATATATATGTATTGAGATAGAGAGAGAGAGAGAGAGAGAGAGAGAGAAAGAGAGATAGCTTGATAGATGGATAGATAGATAGATAGGAAAGAGGTAAGTAAGAAAGATATAAAAGAAAGAAAGAAAGAATGATACGAATATTTTAGTTAATGTGCAGTGATGACATGACAATAGATAGTTAAATCTAACTTCGATGTGCTGTATTAATGTTACTGAGTACTACTTATAGATGGAGCTAACCACACACACACACACACACACACACACACACATATATATATATATATATATATATATATATATATATATATATCATATCACATCATATCATATCATATTCATCTGTATAAAATCAAGTGTGCATTAAGGGAGATATATATATTAACATGTCCTGAGAATTTCTCTTGTGATCTAACATTCATTCAGATCTTCCAAAATATCACGTGAAGTTATTTTTACTTCTCTAAAATGTGATCACCAGGGGTCGGAATGAACTCTGTGACTTTGCAGAACCCTTTTATAGATGCAGCAATCCCTTTTCTTGTAAAGATAACCTTCCAAATGTAAGTGTTAAGAAGTTTCAATTACCGCATTTGCCTAAAAAAAAGCAACGGGGTTTTAAATCAGGTGATTGAAAAGATTGTAGTATAAAAGCAATATAATAATGTACACTACAGAATTAACAAAAAGAAGCGGGGTTTGATAGTGTATGTATCCATGAAAGTCAGTGTTTTTTTTTTCTTTTTTTCTTGATCTATCTATCTATCTATCTATCTATGTGTGTGGATGACTATATATATATATATATATATATATATATATATATATATATATATATATATATATATAGATAGATAGGAAGAAACTAGAAAAATTAAATACATGATAATAGATACAAAGCGAATGATACAGTTACATACATAAGAGAATAGATACATAGATTTGAACAGACTGTGATAGATAGATAGATAGATAGATAGATAGGGAGAGATCAATACAATTGCATACACACCAGAATAGAATATATTGTGGAAGTGTCTAACACAATTACATACATACTAACATTGAAAGACAAATAGATTTCGTCTATATGAAAAAGAACTATTATTATTATACATCAGCTACATCTGTTATTATATATTGATGTACACCTCGTTCCAAAATTTATTTTCACAAGCATATCTATCTATCTATCTATCTATCATTATACACCCAGTCACAACTGTTCCCCCCCACACACACTCTCTCTCTCTCTCTCTCTCTCTCTCTCTCTCACACACACACACACACACTATATATATATATATATATATATGACTAATTCAAATTGTTGATAATGTTTTCAAGTTGATGAAAATAATAGATTGCACAATGCAAAACATTGCGAAATATTAAAAGACACAGGTATACAC
>OY757934.1:69431066-69453566 GCA_963585895.1 Sepioteuthis lessoniana
CGAGGCAGCATGGGATAGGGTCCAGCGACAGTGAGTCAAGATGAGTCTGATTCCAGAGCATTGTGGAATTTTCGCTAGTAACCCACGCTAGCGATAGTCCGCACATGCATATAGTGTTGCAATACCTTCCTCTGCTCTTGGTTAACCCCAAGTTTGTTCGTGTTTGTTCGTTTGTCCTTCTATTTTCTCCGTTCCCTCGATCGTATTCTTGTGTGGTGGCAAGAAATGTGCGTTACCCCCCTCAAACCACTAGTTGATCACCGGCCGGCTAAGAAAAGGAATGGTTAGAAGACAGAGATAATGTGGTGGGAGTGAGGGGGTAACGTTTACAGTTTAACAAAGTTGCCCCGCCGATTATTCGCTCACTGATCATTATATATATATATATATATATATATATATATATATATAATATATATATATATGAACAGATCTGACATTAAATAACCCACAAGGATTTATAACCCATAAAACATTAACAAGCCACACCATCTTCAGAATTATTCATAATGTAATATTGTCTGCTGGCCGTAAAAAAATTTAAATATTATCTGCAATATGTGGTTATAAAATCTGTCCTTTTCTGTTTATGTATATACACGACGGTTACGCAAAAAGTGCTAAACTTCACTCTGAGCCACAGCTGAAGATTTTAGCTGTAGCAACACACTACCACGACTTATAAAAGTAAAAGAAAAATTCAGATTCTTGTTTTTATTACTGTGCACTTGAGGCCCATACAAAAGTTATAGGTGTGTGACAAACAAACTAAGTTAGTGGGTCTATTCTAGCAAAGCTATGAGGTAGGATGAAAAAAAAATCAGACATGATAACTTAATATATATATATATATATAGTTGCACAACTTGGACGCTGACTAAGCGTATAGAGAAAAAAAAACTCGACGGGAATTGCACAAGAATGATACGAGTCATATTGAACAAATCTTGGAAAAAACATTACACAAAACAGATGTACGACAGTCTAACTCTCATCTCTAAAACCATCCAAATAAGACGGACAGGAATTGTAGGACACTGTTGGAGAAGTAAGAAAGAACTCATTAACGACGTTCTCCTATGGACCCTTTCCCTCAGACGTGCAAGAGTTGGACGGACCAAAAAGAACTTATCTACAACAGCTGTGTGCGGACATAGGATGTACTCTAGAGCAGATGCGATGAGCGATGGTTGATAGAGGACGAATGGCGAGAGAGAGTTAGGGAAATCCGTGCTAGCACCACGACATTACTATTATGATGATGATGATGATTATGGTAATATATATATATATAATATATATATATATATATAAACTCTACTGCATGTAAATTCTGCAACAAAGATATAACTTGAATGCTTTTATAACTATTTATAGCGATGGAAGTGTTCAAGTTGCTGAATTTCAATGCAGAAGGGTTTGGCCTGGCGGGTATAGTGTTCACCAATGTTCCGGGAGACTGGGGTTCAATCCCAGGTCGAGTCATACCAAAGACTTAAAAATGGTACTTGATACCTCCTTGCTTAACACTCAGAATTATAAGGTTCGTATCAAGGGTGAAGTGGAGTAATCCAGAGAAAGGAGTCCCGACTCTTCCCTACACTTTATGTGTTGTAGATATTGAAAAAAGACCTTTCGACTACAGTTGCCAACATTACTTACTTTTCCTTCGAAAAGTTCAAAGCCTTCGTTTCCTTCGAAAAGTTCAAAGCCTCTCACAGAAAGAGGAGCTTTACCTAAACATTTTTCTGGGAGGTGTGAGACAAATCTAAAACCTGGGTGTGGCTCAAAACTTTTTGAATATATATATATATATATATATAGAGAGAGAGAGAGAGAAAGAGAAACAGAAACAGAAGAGAAACAATAGAGTTTAAAACATTTTTTAAAACAACTAAGTGCTCAAATAGTGCTCAGAAAAATGGGATAAAACCTAAAACCTATTTTTGTCGACTTCATTTTATAAACTTGAACAATACAATTGTCAAATAAAGCCCCCCCCCCCACTATGCGCGCCCACGCACACACACATCTATATTTTGGCAGTATTTCTTCATTGATACATAGTTGATTGAACATTATGGACACTTTTTGTCTACAATTTTTTAAAATCCTTTCGAGTTGCCGTATTGATCTTATGATATTCGGTAGGAATTGATTGATAAACCTTCCATAATTAGTTATTTGCAAAGTACTTTCTGCCCAACTTTGGGCCATCATCAGGGGAGGATGTATTACAAAAGTGATGCAACTTTTGTATGTACATTACTACTTTGTAAGAATGAAGCGTTTATACTGGTGTATTGTGTAGCATTTACTTTTCAAATTTGTTTCTATAAATAGCGTCAGTTGCTAAAGTCATTTAAGTACATCAGAACTGTTTTCAAAATTAATTCTATTTAGTTTGGGTTGTATATTCCCTAATATGTAGTACCTCGAGAATCTGTAGTTTTTGCTTGTTATTTTGTTCTAATATTGTTGTGTTTTTGGTAAGAATTTTCCGAAATTCAGTTGTCGGTCATGAATTTTTTTAGATGTGTCATGGAACTGGTATCAGAAAGGTACATTGTAAGTCTTCTCGATAGACATTTAAATTGATATTATATATCAATTTAAATGTCCGTTATTATAACTAACGTTATACGTTAGTTTTTTGCAACACTCCAATCGAGGGAGTGGAATTATTATTAATTACTAAATTGGAGGTTTTAAATTTATTTTAGTATATGATGAGTTTTTTTTATTATGATCAGTGGGGAGTATGTTTCTTTGAATCAATGTTTTTAATATATTTTCATCTAATTTATAATTGTAGTGCATTTTGGCTGCAGTAAAAAAGTTTGATAAATGCTTGTTGACTGGTTGGAGTGGTGCAGTGTTTATTTTGTTGGCTAACATTTTTAATTGTACTTTTAATTTCTTCGTCAGCAATATAGTTAGGGAACCCATTATTGATAATAGTTTGTTTTATATTTTTTAATTCCTTATAAAATATTGTTTTGGATGAGAAAGGAGGAGGACGACGAGGAGGAGGTTAGTTTTGCAAAGGATATTAGGTTATTGATAATTGCTTTTTTTTTATATCGGAAGGGGTATTCACTTTTAAAGTTGAGGATAAAGGAGTTGTTCTTAGAGGGTCTTTTGTTAGTAGAGGTAGTGAAGTCATTATTATTGTTGTTAGTATCAATGAGAACATCTAAAAAATAATTTTATTGTTTTTGTTTAGTTCATGGGTAAAATCAAGAACATCATTTTTTGGAAGGTGTCTTGTAGTATGTTTATTTCATTAATATCATTTGCGAGGATAAGTATATCATCGATATATCTTAGGTATATTGAAGGTTTCTATGTATTTATGCAATTTTATCTTTGGTTGCAGAATTTCCATACAGCTGAGTCTGGAACAAATGAGAGATATTAATATTCATTTTGACTGTATCATGTTCTTCGATAAATCATATAATCCTGGCATAAAATTTGGCTGAGAAGATAGTTATCCTTAGAAAAAAGGGGTTTACTTACTTAGGGTCTTCGTGTGTACGTATATATATATTCCCGAGCTGACGTGGTTCGCTTGTTGACTGAGTGGTATGATATTAAGTCGAACGTAAAGTTGGGCGGGATTCGATCCCAGCTTCAAGCGTTCTCGCCACACTGAAGAGTTGTGATACAGTCTGTCAGTGGATGACAATATATATATATATATATATATATATATATATATATATATATATATTGGTTAGTTCATTGGGTTTTATGAATATCAATCCTGGTTGGTTATTTAATGTCAAATCCTGTTTATATATATATATATATATATATAAGTAAGTAGACTTGGTGACCATTGTCGAGGGTGACCCGAATGCTCCCTTTTCAATAGCTACTACACCAAGGTGTAGAGAAGGGCGCTACTCCTTTCCCTGGATTGCTCTACTTGAACCATACCTAAAATGCTGAGTGTTAAGCATGGAGGCATCAAGTACCACTTTTTAAGTTTTTGGTATGACTCGACCTGGGATTAACCCCACTCTCCCGGGTCAATCTAAACGAAAAGTTTTTAGGTAACATTTTTAAACGAGACAAATGGTTTCCAATATGGTTATTTATCATTCGCTGGCAGAGAAATAGTTTCAATTTTTGCTATTTAACACTTATAATTCTATTCAATCTAATAAATTTTTTTGCTCCTAGTGAAATAATTTCAAGTTTAGTAGAAAATTAAACAGTTCTATTTGACCCATAGATGGAACACTAATAGATACTACCAGTCAAGGTCAGAGTAGACCTAGGAGTAATGGCAACGAAGTAGTACTTCACATTCCTCAAAGATCAAACGTTGGAGCCTTCCCATCAGATGTAGTTTAATGTCATATCCAGGACACTCATTGAGGGTCTTACTCTTCTGCAGAGATTCGGTCGGCGTATTCTGCAGCCATATATATATTTATATATATAGTATCGCCTAAAAATAAGTACATTATGCAATAAAAAATTATACAATGAAAGCTTTTATCATAAAGTTTTATATATATAGGGTGTCTCATAATAGATGCAACCCATTAATATGATAATTCATATTGTGTCAAGTCATCTTTCATCTGAGTCTTAAAAAGCAATCATATCACTTCACAAAGGTCGAACAGATGAAAAGGGCTGAAATTGATTGACTTTATTGTACAGTGCACGTCAAACATCGGAGGGACTTTTTCGGACTCCATCCAATAGAATCATTGCATCCTTATTGTCTGGACATCTTGCTGTCAACTTCCATTTTCTATAACAAGATCATTAAACTATGAGTTCTCTCTAATGCAATTTGCAACGAAATGATAACTTTGTGGGTATGAACATTCGAGCTTCTCGATATAACAGAGTAACGATGGATTTCCAATGGAGGGTGTCTCAAAATAGATCCAATCAATTAACATGATAATGATTTATTACTGAGACAAGAAACTCTATGTTAACTGGTGTGAGTTTATGCTTGATCTGGATTCTGTATGGGTACAGCTAAAGATCCTTCTTGAAGAATATTTGCACCGATGCGTATGAAAGACCAAGTTCTTGAGAACGTCTTCGGAGGAATTTTTCGGACTTCTTCCAGCAGAATATCTCACAGCATTCACATTGCCAGTACATCATACAGTCAACTTCCTGCTAGATCTGGGATCTTCTGTCTTCTAACTGAGGTTATTTTCTGACTCTGTGGCTTGAAATTTGTGTACCCAACGATAAATTTGTCTTTTCAGTTAAAGTTAAACTTTTTGCGAATTTTTTTGCACAGTTTTGAACGATTTTGCCTCCAAATAAGTAGTGGCACAAAATATTTTTTCTCTCTTATCCAAGGGATTGTGACCAAGGATTAATAGTTGTTATAGTATACTATTTTCAAATATCAAATAACAAAGAACACATCATTATTAATCGTATAGTTATTAGCCGTCACATGGGTCCCATGTATATTGAGACAATCTGTATTATTGAATTCTACAGATTCAGAGCTGTAAGAATATCCCTTTATACACATGTGGATAATGTTTCACTCGGTATCTTTATTTGAGAAGAAAATTAACTTTTATAAAAGACTGTAAGGAATTTGAGTGATACTATCTATCTATCATTTTAAGTTTTCCCTATGTACTCGCATTCTTGTAAATTTGATAATGGCTCTTTTTATTGTGTGATTGAATTTGTGTATTTGTAATACTCTATGTGTGTGTGTGTGTGTGTGCTCATATATGCGCAGTCTCTTCCTGAAGAACTCAAACCTGGCTTGTTTTCTTAGGGAAGCGGAAGTCAACTCTGTCATTAAGTTCAACATCAATGGCGGCAAGAAAAGAAACTGTTCTTGTCCTCGGGCCAGCAGAACAGGGACTGGCCACGTGGGACACACACACAGTCCAAATGCCTGTAGTTGATTGGCTACTTTAATGACCGATTGATCTTCGTCTTCCGCCGCCTTTAGATCTTTCTCTGTGGGCAGCTCCAGTAAATACGGACCGTGCGACGCCAACAATACATAAAAGGGGCAATCAAGGAAGTTGGAAATTTACGAAGAAAAAGCCAGCAAAATCAACGAATCAATATCTACATGGCCAGCGCTTCGCCTACTTGAGATTGTTTATCGGTCGGTAAAGTCATTTCATTGAATTCTTTTAAAAAGTTACAAACTTTTGTGTTACGACTCAGTGGTAAGGCACGGCTTGTCACTAAATATATATATAACACATTCATCAACTTGGGTGCTGTAAAAAAAAGAAAAGAAACTAGACTCTCTAACCTCGGTAGATCGATCAAATAGTCTAGGAGAAGGAAAATCTCTGAATTTAGATCGAACATAGACAAGCGCTAAGACAAATGCTACATCTCCAAAATATAGATAGATAGAGAAACCATGGTAGAAACAGGCTGAGATTCATGGATAGAGGGGAAAGAAAAATAAAGAGACTAGATACTGACTACTGGAAACGGCAAAGGAGAGACTTTCTTGTAGAAGCAAGTTATAACTATGGAGACTTGTTAGCAATAAAACAGTCTTTGAGGGAGTCCAAATAAAGATGATAATCACACCTGGACATATATATACACAATGAGTTCTGCCGAATGATCTGTGAGATTTGAAATTGTCACTATGGAGTTGTTAGTCGGGGCAAGCCGATATAATGTATGTCTTCCAATGGCAGCAACAGCAACAGCAATTATATTTCAATTGCCATTGTGGCGTGAGATGGTCAACATCATGTGTTTGTAATTGAAACACATCTCACTACGTTGTGACGTCCTGTGGCCGGCTAGTTCACTCGATCGACACCCTTGTGATTACTTTCTCTGCAGGATACTTGAAGACTTTAAACGTTGGCCACAAACATCTAACGAGCTGAAAGATTTTTATCTATGAAATCACAGCAGTACACAAGGCTTTTGGAGTGTATTTGGACAACATGAACTGTAAAACAAAGAATAATAACAAAAGAAAAGGAAAAATATAGTTCTTTCTTACTGTAAAATTAAATCTTGGATAGGATCGATGTTGTCTGTTGTATTTATACGCCAAACCCTTGAGATCATTTTACCGGATACTGCGTGGTATGGTACCATACCATTCTATTGGTTAAAAATAACTAACTGCATACTTATGCTGAACTGAATTGTTTAAATTAGAACTGTTTAACTAAACCGAATCGCTTGAAATAGAGATGTTTTTGACAATTAAACTGTTCTTACATTTAAACAGTGTGCTCGTGCTAAACTGAATTGTTTGAAATGGAACTGTTTTTGACATTGAAACAGTATTTACACTAAACTGAATTGCTTAATATAGAACTGTTTTGACATTTAACTGTGTGTAAACAAAATCTGTACTTATACTAAACTGAATTAGCTGGATTATAACTATTTGAATAAACTGAATAGCTTGAAATAGAAATGTTTTTGACAATTAAACTGTACTCATGCTAAACTGAATTATTTGAAATTGAACTGACTATTCGCATAAAAATGGATTTGGCGTTAAATAACCTGCAAAGATTGATATGCCATAAAACCTAAACAACCAACCAACCATTTATTCTTACATACAGGTTTTTGGTAAATGATTGGCATAATGTTTAGAGTGTTCGCCAATGGTCTGGATGACCGGGGTTCAATCTCAGGTTGTCATACCAAAGACTCAAAATGGTACTTGATATCTTCTGTCTTAACACTCGGTATTATAAGGAGTAGCGCCCTTCCCTCCCCTCCCATACAAGCTATAGAAAGAGAAATCTTCAGTTTGCTTTCGACTACGGTCAGCTAACTTATATAGATTTACAAAGATGCCCTGAGTTATGTATCAACATGAATCTATTTCTTAACGAATCTACCAGCTATGGGTAAACTATTAAGACATACTACGCTTACTCTTGGTGAAAGCTTGACCTGTCACCATATCTAATCTATTAATGGATAGAGCGACCCGAGTTCAAATCCGGGACGATGCTGTTTGCAATTTACCGTGTGTTAATACCCTTAGGAAAGGTATGCATCCAAATATTCTCACTTTAACGGGTAAGTCGTAAAACAGACTGGGCTCTTTAAACGTTTTATGACAACCAGTCTAGGAGAAGGAAAACTGAATAGAAACCTCTTAAACTCCCCTTAATAACTGGCCTTGTGTTGCATCCAGTTCGTGTAGGGTAAAAACAGATAACATTTTATCGAGTTGGGAACAGTAAAAATTGGAATGACGAATCCAATGGAAGACTGATATTTCAGAGGTATTAAAAGTTTCAAACTATTGCCTCTCTTCAATGTTTGAACATATGGGGCTAGGGAGAATTTGTTGATGTTATTTGTTTTGGTTTTGGGGTTTTGATATCTGACTTCATTTGTTTTCCTCTCTACCCCATTTCCTTCGTTGGCTTCTGTGTCTGTAGAAGGCTGCAATAGAATTAGTGCAGGAAGGAAGAAAAGAGAGGAAGATACCTTTTATATATCAAATTTATTTTTGTTTTTCTTACAGTTACTCTCTAGCGAGGAATATCTTCCTGAATTATTTGAGAAGTGTTGTTTCTCCCTAATAAGGTTTTAAAATGCACTAGTCGTTTTCGTGATTGATATGTCCAAAATCGGTGTTTTTAGTAATTGATGATAAGTCCCTTTGGTACTTCCGATACAGGCTGCTGTTAGCAGAGACGGCTGCTACTGGTGTAAGAGTGAGCCAGCGTGCTGCTGAGTGGAACCGTAGTTTTTCTCACCTGTAGGAGAAAAGTAGGTCTTTTTAGTCTAACCAGTCACTGTTGAATCAAAATTGTTTTTTCTGGTACCAGTAAGTCTCTTTCAAGCATGCACTGTTCAAACTTTCTGTCAAGGGCCTCTGAGAACTTCCAAACTTCCTGAATTTACTTTATCTTATTTATTTTATTTCATTCTTCTCTTTTCTATCCCGAACAAACACACCAGCTACTATTGTATATATTCATTCCGGGTTCCAATTCCTTATCTACCTCGTATGTGGGTTTCAAATTCACTCTAACGGTTGTAACATTAAATGGCATAAATAGACGCTTGTAACGCTACACTGTTCAAATGAAAGTTCGCCCTGGTGCTGTCTTACACATATTTGTACCACTACAAGGACACTTCCACCACCACGTGTCTAACGCTTCCATGGGTGTAATAGTACGTTTTAAGAGTCTGTCGGACCTCGGAACATTCTCGCCGTGAGGAAAGTGATGAACACACGAAAAACCCGTCTTGGTTCGCTGATGCAAAAGTTTTTTCGTTACTAGACTTTTTAATTGTCGTCGTTGTATGAAAACTGAGTTGACTGCGTTAGCTACAGAAAGAGAAACAAAATATCACGAGGAGATGGAGGACAGACACAGACCTTGAATTATCTTTCCAGTTTTCTGTTGTATTTCTAACGTGTTTGTTCGCTGGTTTCGTCTTCACGGCTGCGCTTCTGGTGTGAGACCCCTTTTCGATGCTCACTCCAAAATGGAGGCCGAAACTTTCAGCTATCTTCACATCATCGTGGTTGGTCTTCAACTCACTGTCTTTACCTTGTCGGGTCCGGTCGCTAACTAAATTCTTTTCTGTTTTCTATCCCGTGCCTAATCTTAACGGCTTTCCTCTTTGAGTCTCCTCAGCCAATCAGAATTCATTGTCGCTTTGCTGCTGATATGTTTCTATTTTTTTTACCCGGGCGTCCTTAATTATTTTACACTGCTAGTTATAACAAGATTTTTAAAAATGGTTCTTAGGGCTTTGAAGAAAAATTCTTTTTAAATGTCGGTTTTGTATTTGAAGATCATGAAGCTTATTTATGGGAATATTTGACGTTTCTATTGGCTTATGAAGTAGTTTAGTGTGTTAGCTGCAGAAAGAGAAACAAAATATCACGAGGAGATGGAGGCCATTGGCGTGAAATGAAGCACAAACAGCCATGTTCAGAACTTGAACTCACCCCATCGAACCCATTTTCTACGACAATAACCATTATGTCATCTTTGTTTTCGAAACCTGACGACATCTACGATTATTATATCACCATCCCGTTGTGTAAATTTAAAGAATGGTATTAAAATTTGCTTTTCATTGGTCATTACGAAAACAAAATTTGACTCTCCTTCTTACAGTATCTAAACGAAGGGTTTCAACACGGAGCCCGCTGGCCTCATGCAGATTGTTTGTTGATTACTTTTCTGTTGCCGACGGCAGAATGATTTTTGTGATAAATATTTTCTGAAAAATTGCTAATTTTTCTCTCGTCTCCGACCATATTTCTCCCTCGAAAAGGGTAGAAGGTACTTCAATATTTCAGTCACTTTCACTTCAATATCAAAACCGGAAAAGTAGAAACATTTCAATCATACATCTTAGATGCATCAGGGAGGTCTTCAGTGATGCGCTGTCTTCATTGCCGATTTCGGGTTATTTCTGCATCATATCAGCTCCGACAGTAACCCCGGCTTGACTCTAAAAGAGCCAAGCCGCCGCCGTGATTGCGACGTGCTACGCTCGTGCCTCTACCAAAGCAAAGAAAAAATAAATAAAAAGCCGGACTTCGGCCGTTCTTATAGACATTTGTCTTTTAGTAAACAGCCAATGAAAACAGGGCATTCCACACTCCTCTGCTATATAGTACCATCTTTACCTCATCCGGTTTCTCCCTGCTACTTCCGGAATCGGTACCGAGGTAAGATGTTATTTTAATACTCGTCCGTGTCCATGATTTACACTTCACTAGACTTACACGAATTTCCCGCCAAATCTGTCCTATACTAATACTACTAAACTAACATGAATTAATCCCCCGCTCAAAACTATTCAGTCAGTCTTTAACTTTACCTTATACCCCTATTCGCAAAAAAAAATTAAAAAATAATTATAATAACCCCGTTTATTTGGCTCACGAGATTCATAACGAGAAATAATCCAATTTTATATACATTTTTAAAAAAGTAATCTTTAAAGGAAATTTTGTGAATTCTACATTGGCTTGTTTTAAAAACCTGTTTTGGTGGAGGAGTGACAGTGATTATAGGGAATTTACTAACACTATCGAACATAAGGAATTTCTTTGTTTTATAACGTGAGAAATGGTAGATTGACGAAGAGGATGTACTTGAAATAACAGACAACTGAATCACACAATACAACTCGAAGAAATTTGTTTTCTTTCGTAACTGTGAGAAGAAATATATCTCTTAACTTATATTGGCATATGGAAGGTGTACCTGAGCTGACAGAAAACTAATGCAAATAGAAGGTCATTGTCAATGTTTGAGAGTGGATTGTTAAATAAACAGAAATTATTTTTGCAATTTTTTCAATACAATAAAACTTTGAATCTTAATTTTGTTATAATAATATTCATAGTACAATTTATGGCAGTTTAACCGTGAAATACAACAAATTAGAAAAAATGGAGTGGATCAAAAGTGAAAACGAAAAAACTTAATTTAACATCCCTCAAAAAAAAAAAAAAACGCAAACAAAATCAAGGTAAATGTGGAAGGGAAAATTTGCCCACCGACATTTTTGTTCTAATTCCAATATCCCACTATTGTGTGGGAGAAGCCCGCGGAGTGTAATGGCTAAAAGTGCTGAATTGCGGTCTTGAAGGAAGCGAGTTCGAACTCCAATCATGCCACTATGTTCACCTTTACACTAATACTCTTGGGAAAGTATGAACTCCCTTATCCTTCTGCTATGGCTTAAATAGTATCTGCTATTCTTTTATAACGATGGCTTAGGGATTAAATAACCCTCGAAGGTTGATATGCAATTAAAAAAAAAAACAATCGTGCGTATTCATTGGATGAAAATAATAAATAAATAGCTGTCTAGCAACTACAGTGCAGATTAGCATTTTAGCTTGAGGAAATCAAGTACCCACCTCATCTCAATTTTGGCCTACATCGTCTCCTTCCTCTGGATATGATAGCACTTTTGGGTCCTTGACTTTAGGACCCTAGCTCTAAACGGTCATATCCTCGGACAAAGAGAGATAACTCTTGTTGCTTAATACGACTGTCTGTAAAGTGTTTTAGAGTAGGGATCTCAAACTCAAGGACCCAAAAGAGACATTCTGTCTTTGGGGAGAAGCATTATGAGCTAAAAGTGAAATGAGGTATAAGGCAGGGGTCGTAATTTTTACCAGTTATAATGCTAAACCCCCAATACAACTGATAGGTTCTTATTTATACCCTTTCTATCTCGCCCCTCACCTCATCATACATTTTTGGTCCGCTATGCCTCTTTCTCAGGACGTAATGTCCCTTTTGAGCCGTTGAGCTTGAGACCCCTGATTTAAACATATGCATGAAATTTCCCCTTTTTCAATATCTATTCTTCTAAATAACCGGATCTCTGGCTCTTCAGTTGCCCAACCTCAACTAATTCCTTACACTATTCTTACTGATTGGGGTATTGACGCCAAATAATCTGAACACTGTGTAATTCTCTGATTGCTTTCGCCAGTGCAATTAAGGATCCACAATATAAAGCAACTACAAAGACCTAATTAAGTATCTGATTAATTAATCGCCAAAGCAATTACGAGAAAGATGAAAAAGGTAGAGGAGTGTACTGAGGGACAAGTGGTTCCAGTTTGGATTTATATTGGATATTTACATCCACTTGCTCTCTTGTCTATTCAGCATTTAGTCCTTAAATTGAAAATCAGAACCCTATAGTTTTGATTTAATGGCTTATGCTGAGTTTTACTGATCTCACAGTGGAAATCGTAAATGTGTCTAAAATCATCTGTTATTGACATTAAACCCCGGAAAAAAATAGTGGTTGTTGTTACGGATAAAACGCAGAAAACAATCTATGAGAGGAAAAAACAATTTCTGATGCTCCATAAAAATGTTTTTTTCTTATTCCAAAATTTGACGCGTATTTTGGAATAAACTATGGACATGTAAATATCCAATATTAATGCTATTTCAAAGCCTAATTTTTTCGCTACTAACTTCTGGTATTTTTTATTCGCTGAGAATTCTTGTTTATTTTAGAAGTTCAAATTCATAAAATGGAAGAAAATGATAAACTCGAGCGATTTTATCGTAAGAATTTAAAATGGAACTTTTAGCAGCGGAACTTGTTCGCTGTTCCAGCAAATCCGGAAATCGTTTGCGAATTTACTACCCTTGGCAACAAATAGTTAGATTATTGAAATTATTAATATAAGTTTTTCTTAAACATGCATAGAAAAATAGAGAATAACTCAATGTTGAGGAAAAATTTTGGAATTATGTTATAATTGGCATCTCTAAAATAAGCGGAAGCCCAGTCTCTTGTTTAAAGACAATTTTTGAAACTTTAACAAGCGGTTGGGAATACTTTATTGATTGGAAACATTGTTCTAATAAAATAAATGTCTATTGTATGCAATATATTGTAAAACTCATTTAAAAAAAATCTATCCACTGTGGAGTATAGCGAAAGATGTTGGTTGTTCCCAGTCGGTTGTGTCAAAAATCAGAGCAAATATAAAATAAATGGTGTAGCTAAAAAGTGATTGCCCAGTCGGCTGGGGCTGTAGAATACACCGACTGCACCTCTGCGAAGTGGTAAGAACCCCCAATGAGTATCCTTGATATGACACTAAATAATCTGATATGACACTAATAATCTGTTCAAGTAATACTGGGGCTTTGGGGAATGCGGGCAACCTCTTCATTACCATTGCTCCCAGGTTCACTCTGGCCCGGTGTGGTAGCACCTGATAAGGCCCTATCTATGGTTTAAATAGAATTAACGGCATACTTATGCTAAACTGAATTGTTTGACTAAACTGAATAGCTTGAAATAGAAATGTTTTTGACAATTAAACCGTACTTACATTTAAACTGCGTGCTTATACTAAACTGATTTATTTGAAATGGAACTGTTTTTTGATTAGCTTAATTAGAACTGCTTGAATAAACCGAATAAATTGAAATGGAAGTGTTTTTCACAATTAAACTGTACTTACATTTAAACTGCGTGTTTATGCTAAACTGAATTGTTTGAAATAGAACTGATTATAAACATAAAATGGATTTGGCGTTAAATAACCTACAAAGGTCGATATGCCATAAATCCAACCAACCAACTAAAAAGTGAAACATACGGGTAGACCCCGAAAGATATCAAACCATCGGCACCAAAAACATAAAGAAATAGGCCTTGAAATATTATTCAATTCAACATTGGTTTTAAATATTTCGTAACAGAGATGGGAGCTTTGAAGATGAAGGGGATGCCGGGCGTTCTTCGATTGACAACAATCAGATGAGGGTCAATTCTGGAACAGACCATCGCATAACAACCAAATAGATTAACCATCGAATATTCTCTTGCAACAAATAGGGAAATCAGAATCTTGCAAGATACTCTAAGTCATCTTCCCAAATTTCTTAGTATTTTATAAGAACTCGCTCGTGCTGCCACTTCCACGTCATCTGTGGACAGCGTAATTGGAATCACGGTAAGACCTGAGTTCACGTCCCCTTCTCTCTCGGAAAAACCTCGAGCTTCGTATCAGTTGTTTTACCAACCAGATACGTCCAGTCGATAAATGTGCAAATTATTGAATCTACCGATATACAAATCAAACAAATTTTATTTCTTTAAATTGAGTGAAAAATTTGTTGAAAAAACGGAAGTTACAAAGTTTTTTCTTGTAAGAAAAGATAATATTAGTTAGAGTGTAAATATTCTATAATATTTACATTACAGGAGAGAAAGGTTGATACATTCAATGTAGCAGTTTAACACGTCTAAATCTACTTAATATATTTTGTGTATGTAAAAGATCTTCGCGTCCGTATGTCTCTAGGTCGGAGAGAAAGTATATCTATGCACTAATATGTGAGCAGGCGGAGTTAGAATTTTCATCAGCTTGGGAAAGATAGTAATAGTAGTAAGAATGCTGTTGTAAACAAAAAAGATTTTTTTCAATTTGAAATAATTAAGCAATGTTGAAATTAAATGCGTTCTTGAAGTAAAAGAATGTTAAATTTGCATTCAAAAAGAAATAAAGTCGAAAGTTTTGAGTAGACTTACAAAATGAATCTACACATCTAGTTAAGAAGTATCTAATTTATTACTTATTTAGAAGATTAAATAAAGTAGGCTCGAAATTAGAAAAGTTGGTGATTTATCTATGATTCTAATTGGTTAAATTGAACGTGAAAACATAAATGAATTAAACATAGATAGATAAATTGGTCACACAAATTATTGGTAACCCCATTTAAGAACACAAACAAATGATCATACAATTATAAGTAATATCCCAAAACAAATTATTAGTGACCCTCTACGTCCTTAGCGACCTGGAATCCCATTAAACGTAATACTACAAAATAATGCACAGCTTACAATGTCCGATGCTTACTTGCTCACTCAAAGGCATACTTCTACTTACACAACCGACAATCAAGGAACGCTTCTCAAAAATGTAACCCTCTTTCTCACTGGCCATTTCTCCATTCATTTATTTTGTATTCTACCCAGTTGGCAGCGCAAAGGATTAAGACTACCCAAAACGGGATGTCTTCTGTATAACACAAAACTGCATCCAATGGTGAAGTTCTAATCCTGGAGATCATAGTGAGCCAGAGTGGTAGGTCAGTTAGGGTCCCATCTAAAGTTCAAATAAATCTGTTCAAAAATTATTCGTATTCGACCGAACTATGTGCAAATAAAAATACTAAGAAACAACATGAAAAATGTACATATAAACTTACAAGGAATATGATTCCCTAACCTCTAGGCATAAAACAACCCTAGACTAGCGGACTTGCTTTCAAATAATTAGATTTATTTCGCTATCTTTGCCATTTAATATTCTTCTACGAAATATATGCAAGCTTTTATTTCGTCAGTCACTCTAAAAGTGTAAAAATGGTGTCACACAAGTCTAAGTAACACGTATAAAGACATTCAAGATATGTTTCTAATTAATCGGTGTTATATTTGCTTCGATTATCTTAAGACAATTGCATGCTTTTCGAAACAACCTGTAAATATTTGCGAGCAATGTTGAAAGTTCTGAACTTTTGGTACGCAGCTAGTGTTCATTCACACGAAAAACTCGCGTAGGTAAATCCTATATACGCATTGCGAATATGAATAAAAGATTTATAGTCACGCAAATCTAACCTGCAACAAGAAAACACTAATTAGTTCATAGAACTAGTTCTTAAAATATTGACAGTAGGTCTCGTGTTGACCGGATGCTTCGTAAATATAGCATTGAGATATGAATACAATACAAGGTTGGAGTTGTTCAGTAAATATTATATCTGTATAAATGTTTCCAGTGCTTATAATTATACATTTAAAGACCATTTTTGCTTGAAATTTTCATATACAACAAATAAGCAATATTCCCAGGAAAATATCTTTGTCTACACATAAAAGATTATAATACTCGCTCATCGGCAGTTAGCGTTCACTTGCTAATCAGAAGTTGATACTGTCTTGTCGGCAGGGTTTAGATTTGGTTTGTTTTGGGTGGGTTTTATGGGGTATCAACTACTGCAGGTTATTTAATGCCAAATTGTCTTTTTACTTGTGATTTGTAAACGCAAAGCTTTTAAACAAGTCAGAACTCATTTGTTTGCATATGATTGAATGGTTATGTTGTATAGTATCATACAAATATAAGCAGAAACATAATCAAACATAATATACGAACTTCAATGAACGAACGAATACACTTCTTTATAAAAATATAAGTCTCTCACACTTTATTTTCGAAAAGGTGATGTTTGTTGTGAGTGAGAAATGAGTGGAGACAAGGACGGACTGCTATATTGACCCAAGTTCTTCTCTAGACCATAGCAGCCCTTTTCCTCATCTTGGCTGGGGTTGCTCAACCTTGGGTCACTGAGGGCCCAAAGCCCTCTCTCTGGAGCTGGTTCTCACTTCGGCATCCTGTCTCCAACTATCTCAAACCATCCGGGCACCTGGTTATATCATTTTCTATCGTCCACCTACTTCTACTGTTCTTCCACTTATTTACACAGGTGCATCTCTTGATTGATGGCTCGGTCGAGGGTCAATATATAAAAGTTATCTGGATGATTTGTAAGTGAATAGTTTATAGGAAATATTATTTTTAAATGAGTTAGAGCTAATTTGTTTACGCACAAGAGTTTTTATTGTTTGCACACAATTAAATAGTTCAAAATATTCTAATACAAATTGTTCTAATACAAATTTGTGCTCACTTAAATGATTTCAAGTAATGTTATCTAACATATGTAGTTTTATTTGCACACTGTTAAATAGTTCAAAATATTCTAATACAAATAGTTCTATTTAACATTAATCATTTGTTTGCACTCACTTAAATGATTTCAAGTAAAGTTATCTAACATATGTAGTTTTATTTGCACACAGTTAAATAGTTCAAAATATTCTAATACAAATAGTTCTATTTAACAATCAAATGGTTCCAAGTATTGCAATGTATCACTAACAATTCAATTAGACATTCATTTTTCATACACTGTTAATTTTGTCAAACAGTTCTATTTCTAACAATTCGATTTAACACAAATCATTTCTTTGGACACAGTTTAAATGTCAAACAGTTCTTTTTGACCCATAGATAGGACCCTATCACCCCTGATAACATTGGACCTGGGAGCAATAGCAAGGAAGGGCTACTCTGCATTCTCCAAAGCTCCAGGACTCAAGCCTCACAATCAGATTGCTTAGTGTCATATCCAGGACACTTGATGGCGGAGGAGACTCTTATCCTTCTGCTGAGATGCAATCGGTGTATTCTACTGCTCCAGCAGACTCGGCTAGCAAGATTTAGAATAAACTGACAACAAAAGAAGTGTTTTGGGTAGGACACTAAATAACATCTGACAACAAGGGTCCAGTTCGAGAGATCTTGGGAGTGTAGAGTATTTCTTCATTGCAATGACTCCCAAGTCCACTCTGACCGGAGTGGTAATACCTATTGTAACAATGGGTCAAATAGAGCTGTTTAAGAATTATTCGTATCATATAGGAATTCGTGGAACAATATAACTGTGCTAAGAAATGATTATTATCTATTAGAATTATTGATGTTAGATTGGAATACTTTAAACCTTTTGAATGAATACAAATTATTTGGTTTAAGAATAATTACTTTAAGCTACAATTTTTCACGAACGATTATTGGTATTTGGTACTTGAAATCATGTAATTACTTACATTTTTGGTGTTAAACAAGAATATAGTCTGCACTGTCAGTTTGTTCTATTTGACCCATTGATAGGACCCTATCAGGTGCTACCACTACAGGTTAGAGTGGAACTTGAAGCGATGGCAATGAAGGGGTACTTTGCATTCCCAAAATTTCCAACATTACTGCAGCCACGACATCGGATAGTTCAATGTCATATCCACGGGACTCGTTGGTGGTGGGAGTCTTACCCCTCTGCAGAGATGCAGTCGGTATATTCTACAGCCCCAGCCAACTGGAGTAATTTAGGTTCTTAAAGCATTGATATTGCAAGTAAGTATGAAATGGTTAACTGATTAGAATGATAGTGAAAGTACATCAATATACAATTGGAGGTCATACTTGTTAAAGTGAATTCGGTATAAAGTAAAACAACAAGGGTTGACATGGTGTAATCCAACCAACCAACCAACCAACCAACCATGTTGCAAGTTCAACATAACAAATGATTAAGAATGTAGCATGGGTAGTTCTCAAAATTAGACGTATCATCCACACCTTGAATTTTGCTTCGTCAAATTAAAGCCTGAATCTTTCTTTAATGATGGAATATACAAAAGTTGCTCTATGATCAATGAACATCAAGCAAATTCTTTTGATAGCTGAATGATGACGCTATAAATAAACATAAAACAAATTTGTCAACTGTAGCTGAAAGCCTTCGCAAAAGTGAACAATAATAACAGTAATAATGATAATAATGACTGATAATGTTGTGTAGGATTCTAGACCATTGCACGATCTTCCGAAATACCTGCCAGTCATTAATTAAAATAATAATAATACAAATGAAGTTAAAGTAGAAACCAAAAGAGTAAACAAATTATTTACAAGCATCTCAACAGGCAATATCGCTGAAATGAACAAGCTAATTTATGCAGGAAGTTAAACTAGTCTGTGACAAAATCCAACTCCCCCAACGAACCCGAATAGAAGTACAAAATCTGGATGGGAAATTTGACTAGAAGAACAGATAAAGAAACATCGACAAGAGGCAAATTTTTTAAGGAAAGAAAAACATGCGAGGATATGTTAAGATAAAAAGAAAAGACCAAAACAAAACAGCTGGTAAATATGAGAATTCAACATAAAGAGATAAATCCAAAGATATTGGCGAAAGAAGAGAGACTCAAACGATACCTCGAGAGGGTCAAACAATACAAACAAAACAGGATATTCCAAAATGACAAAAGAAAATTCTACCAACAAGTTAGTGGAGAATCCATGAGAACAAACCAAAAATCGGATGTAAGGAAAGCAAAACAATTTTGGAGAAAATATGGGAACAAAAATGACATGACAAAAAGGCCAAATAGATAAATAGCATGAAAAAAGAATTATAACGACCCGATGAAGGCCTTAAGATGGTCGTATACCTGGAATCGCACAGAGCAACATTCAAGAAAGTACCGAATTGGAAAACGCCTGCCTATGATTGCATAAATGGATTTTGGTTTAATAATTCACGCCAATCTACGACAGAGTTGCTCTTCAACTGAGTAGATGCTGAGACGAATCAAGCATATCCTAATGGATAAGTATAAGGAAGACTTATTTGATGGAGAGAGATCCCCCAAAAGAAACCATCTCCAGTAACTATAGACCGATAACGTGTTTACTTATGATATGGCAAACCGCATATATTAGGGAGGAGATCTATTATTCGTTTGCATGGAGCTGATTTTTCTTGAAGAACAGAAAGGATACCAATGGAGAACAAGAGGAAAAGCTGACTTACTGACATTGATCAGCACATCCTGAAGGAAATTAAAACATGTCTCGACTACAAAAAAAAACCCCAACAATTTGGTTCCGTAAACTTGGATAATAAAATGTCTGAAAATGTACAAAATATCCGACAAAGTTATAAACTTCATCACGAAAGCCATGAAAAACAGGAAAGTGGAATTAACAGCCGGAAAAAAAACTTAACCAGTGGTAAAAATCCAGAGAGGCATTTCCAGGTAGATGCACTATCGCCTATACTCTTTGTAATTGAAATGATGTCACTTAATTACATACTTAGGAAATGCACTGGGGGCTACAAATTTAGAAAATCACCAGAAAGGGCCAATCATGTTATATACACAGATGACATCAAACTGTTTGCAAAAAATGAAAAATAACTTGAGATTTTATTACAAACAATAAAGATATACCGACAGAATATAGAAAACGAATTTAGTTAAGACAAGTGTACTATGCAACCGATGAAAAGTGAAAAAGACAAATAACGAAGGATTAGACCGACCAAATTAATAAAAGAAACAAAAGGCTCGGAGGAAATGAAAATTATAAGTATTTGGGAATACTGGAAGCAGATACCATCAAACAAGCGAAGATAAAAATAAAATTAAGAAAATAATACCTCAGATAAATGAGAAAATATCTTAATACCAAGCTCTGCAGTAGGAAACTCATCGAAGGGATAAACACCTGGACAGTCCTACTTGTACGATACTTTAGGCCATTCTTAAAATAGACAAGGATAGAACTTCGATAAATGAATCAGAGGATAAAAACTTATGATGCACACGGTCTTACACCCGAAAGATGGCATAAACAGACTAAGTGTCCAGAAAAGAAGGAGAAAGTGGACTCGCCAATATTGAGGATTACGTCGATACATCAATACGACGATTGGAAAACGGCATTAAAAATAACAAAGAAAGACTAATAACATTGGCCAACAAGATCTCTGACAACATAAAGGTTAACAGAACAACAACTAAGAAGCAGAAATGAGAAGAAAAGCAACTGTATGGATATTTCAAGCGACAAAATGGCAAAATCTCACACGGGAAGACCTAGACACGGCTTCAAAAGGGAAAACTTTAGAAAGAAACTGTATCTCTTCTAAAAGCAGCAAAAAACAACGCCATAAGGACCAATTATGTTAAAACTAAAACCGATAATACGCAACAGGATAGCAAGTGTAGGTTATCCAGTGATAAACACGAAACGATTAACCACAAAATAAGTGAATGTAGCAAACTAGCGCAAAAGAATTATAAGACTAGATATGACTGGGCCGGGAAGGTGATCCCCTGGGTGTTGTGTAAGAGATTGAAATTTGACCATACGACCAAATGGTATATGCACAAGCCAGAACATGTCCATCAGAATGAGACACAAAAAATTCTCAGGGATTTTGTAAGACAAACATATTACCAGAAGATCAAACCTATCAAAAAAAAAAAAAAAAAAAGAAAAAAGAAAAAAGAAAGAAAACTGGCCGTCTAATAGATTTTGCTGTCCGAGCGGACCGCAGAGTGTAAAATAACGACAGTGAAAAAAAAGAAGAAAAGTACTTAGACTTTGCCAAAGAACTAAGAAAACTATGGGACATGAGGGAGACGGTAATACCAATTATAATTGGCACGCTTGGAACGGTTCCCAAAGACTTGGAAAGGGGACTGGAAGTGTTGAAAATCAGAGGACAAATCGAGACTATCCAGATTACAGCATCTGTTAAGATCAGCTTGATACTGAGAAGAGTCCTGGAGATCTTGTCATTCAGACTTCCGAGGAATACCACCAGCTAACGTTGGTGTGAAGAATTGGCAAGAACTGAAATGATAATACGCAGAAGAATTGCAAGTTTAGATTATGTAGAGACATAGGAAACAGTAAATCCAATAATAACTAAATGCGGCAAACTGGTACAAAAGGAACGAAAGACTAGTAATGAGTGTATGGATAAATTGATCCACTGGGAATTGTGCAAGAAACAATGCCATAAGAACCAATTATGTTAAAGATATTACGCAGAAGAATAGCACGTGTAGGTTATGTGGTGACATAGACGAAACATATAACGAATGCAGAAAACTGGCACAAATTTATATTTCCCTATATCTTATAATAACGATAATAAAGTTTGATCCATTGGTGGCTTAGTTTAAAATATCATTTTTAATCTTTTACCTTAGACATAGTGATTGATGTTGGTATACATTGAAAGAAAGTACAAACATCCAATTTCAAAAATTAATTTATACGATTTTCTGGTCTGGGTCAATTAAATGTTAAGAAGAGTGAAACGAAAAGCACCACTTGAATTTTAACAGATTGAATAATCAAAATCTTCAACTCTGTGACAAACTATCATGTATTTATGACTTTTGATTGCCGTTTACAGCAACAAAAACTTCCAACATATTTCATGATATTATGATTTATTATTTATCCAACTGCGCACTTGTTTGTTGCCCATTGTAATGATGGTCCATAATAATCATAATTCTTCCGGGGGAAGTCCTCATGGTGTAATG
>OY757934.1:69458566-69513566 GCA_963585895.1 Sepioteuthis lessoniana
TGTGAGTCATACAGTGAGAGTCGAATTCTCTCCGGAAATAGAAATGTGCTAGAGTCACTCGTTGACCATTCTATTACGATAAAATACCCATGCACTTTTACAAGTATATATTCATCATCGTGAAGATTATATGGCACAAGGCTATATATGTGGGTCATCCAGTTAAGGTAAAACTCCCATATGTAGTTGAAACTTGTTAGACGAGCTCGTTGTCTATCATCCTACAATGAAATATCAATCTATTTTTATTAATAGATATTCACCATTCTCAAAATAATATGGTACAAGGCCATATATGTAGTCATCCAGTAAAACTCCCAATTGTATCTATAACCCGCTGGACTACCTCGTTTGTCAATATTCTACGATAGTATACTCACGCATTTTTAAAAGTAGATATTCAACACTTACATGATATGGAACAAAGCTATATATATAGACCATACAGTGAAAGAAACTGTTCCAAATGTAGTTGAGACCTGCTTGGTAAGCTCGTTGATTATTATTCCAAGATGATATACCCGTTTACTTTATAAGTAGATATTTACCATTCTCAAAGTAATATGACACACCGCCATAAATGTGGGTCATCCAAATTTACTTGAGACCTGCCAGGTTTGCCCGTTCGCCATTATTTTACGATAATACACGCATTTTTAAAGGTGGATATTCACCGATCTCAAGATGATATGACACAAGGTCATATATGTGGGATTTTCAGTAAGAATCTAATAAGTTACTGTAATCATTGCCTCTAAGCTCACTGACCATTGTCTTACGACGATGTGTCCACAAACCTTTTCTAAGTATATTAGACTTCTAGTGAACCTGTCACATTCTCGTTTTAACAGCTGTCCATAATGATATTGGTGCTTCAATTTAGGAAAAAATGAACGAATAATTCTGACTCATATTATATAATATTGCTACGATATGCAATTGTAAAAGAAAAGTTCTGCACAATAGGTAGGGAAAAAAAGATACAGCGTGGGATTCGGCTGGCGCATTTGCTTTATGCTAATTACCATACAGTCTTTCAGCGGGCAAAGATGATACCGGTGTTTACCAAAGAATCTTGGAGGTGTCTAACTTCGTTTCTTCTTTCGCGGGAGTTTTCTGACTGCAGCAGAGTCTTTTACTAGCAAGGATTAGTGTCATCAACAGGTTGCAGGTCAGCCTCTCCTGTTCTCTTTTTCTCTGGTTAAAATGTATCAGAGTCTATTTTTATAGAAGAAAATTGTTGACCAAAACACCTCTGTTTGCTCAGCTCGTTTCGTATGGCATTTTCAATGGCCAGCTAATCGGGATTTAGCTGCCTTTTACATTAATTGAGAGTAGGAGTAACCCCACCAACCCTCGACCCGTTTCTGATTGGTTCATTTACCTATCATATAGGTTGAGGAGTAGGAAAAAAAAAATCTTCAGCACTTTTTATTTGGTCCTGGTATCTGATCATTCGTTTCCATTGGGACATCAACCTGGCTGTAATTTGGGGAGATCCTGTAGTGCTGTATTTAACTTTATCAAAAACTTTTAGCGGAAAAAGGAGAAAATGAAGGAATAAAAATCCGATCGTCAAATTTTAAAAGTTTATTCATTTAAAATGACTGAAAAGTTTGCTATAAAACAAAAGTACAAAATTTTTTTCTCGTAAGCAAAAAGAAAATCAGTCAGAGAATAGAGATTTTTAATAGATATAGTTAATCGTGCAATGAAGTATAGCAGTAATGGTTAGTTTAAAATAAAGGGACGTATTTTTATGAGTAACATCTGTATCAGTTTTTCTCTATGTAAGAGAGAAAATGAATTTATGCCTTGATGTATATGTATATAAACTGCTTCTAAATATTATAAACAGCAGGAGACAAATGACTGTTTTTAACGCAAATAATAATGTAAACAAACGTTCGTTTAATTTAAGAAAATTAAACGAGCCGAAAAGAAATGGATTCTTGAAAGAAAAGAAGGTAGATTTTCATTCAAAAGAAATAAATCGAAAGATATTTAAGTAAGTATTCATTATTTGCTGTTAGTTGAGAAAGTAAAACAATTCCATACTTACTGAAGAAAGGTTCATTTCTTCACTTATTTATAAAATTTCGCAAGGCTCGAAATTAACTAGAAAAGTTTATGATTTACCTATGAATTTAATAAGCTAATTGTATTTTGAATATTTTTGTTGGGGGGGGGGAGATTAATAAAATTATTTTGGATTTTAATTCTTCAAATTTTTTGAGGCAAGTCAAATATCGTCGTCTGCGAAAAATTTCGAAATTTAACAACTAGCGCGATTGGTTTGTAAATGAAAAAATACTGATGCAAAAATTACAGCCTTTCGAGCCCATTTTATTTGCAGAAAAAATTAACACTTTTTAGTATGGAATCAACTAATTTTAATAAACCTTTCAGCTTAGTAGCTCCAGTAACTTTTGATTGAAGTTGTAACCTTAATCAGAAGAATAACCTTATCCAAAATCTTGGTTTTAATGTTTATCATTTTAACAAAATTTATTCTTCTAATTTACAAAGAGAATAAATAAATAAATAAATGAATAAAAAGCAATTTTCTTTTATCATCCATAAATTTTAGACGCTAATGGAAATCCTTGTTGTGTCATACTAGCAGACACTACAAAACCTCCTCACTACCTGTTTCTTGGAGAGAAAAAAGAGCAACGCCAAGTGATATTCTTTATCTCAGAAATGGCATGAAGAAACGGCGTTACAATAATCTCCTTACGATTTCTTTAGAGAGGAAATCAGCACCGCTCTGGAACTCTTTTACTGTAATGACGTCATGAAGGTTCTCGCATAGCCGCGACAATTGCCTCCTTCTTGTCACTTATTATTTCGAGTGAAATCTGGCATCGCTAAGTAATTTCCTTTGCCCTCGTGACCTTTCATGGCAACTAGCCAAGCCTTTACATCTTAGGAACAATCATCTAAGGATTAATAATGCTAGTCTTACCAATATATTGAGCTCTTGTGTATTTTCTGCTTATTAATTTACTGCTATATGCGACTGTAGTCGAATTTCGTCCTTCGGTATCGCCCATAAATAAGGACAGTTTTTTAAAAATAGAAATAAACTTTTTAAACCAAAGTTCCAAGGATTTTATTATTTCTAATGAAACATTATACAACAAAGACAGATCATTTTTGGTATCATTTATTATTAAATTATTCTGAGTTGAAACAATAAGTTTTAAAATATGGATATTAAACTGTCGAAAAATAAGTATACACCAGATTAGTTGTCATCTAATATGGTTTAGCTTCGTTGTTTAATGGCATATCAACCTTCCTGGGTTATTTTATTGGAAAGCCATCGTTGTAGAAGATTAGTAGTCGTACTATTTAACCCATACCTTGGTTGTCATCAAGTAGATTTTACCGTCCCAGCTGACTTCAGCGTGAAAATAAAAGAAAGCGAAACGAAAGATAAATATCAGGATCTTGCTAGAGAGGTGAAAAAGCTGTGGAATATGAGGATGATACCTGTTATTGTTAGTGCTTATGGAATACCCCCACCCAAAGATTTGGAAAAGAGACAGAGGAAGTGGAGATCAGAGGAAGAATCGAGACAATCCTGGCCATAGTAGTTATGAATTGTTTTTTGTTATTTAATGGCATATCAACCTTCTCGGGTTATTTAATGCCAAATATATCCTTTTAGAAGGACAGTAGTGGTACTATTTAACCCATAGATTGGAGGATAAGAGGGTTCATACTTTTCGCAAGGGTATTTGTCCGAAAGTGAAAATAAGAACGCGACTGGAGTTCTGCTTCCCAGCGCTTTAACCATTATACCACAAGGACACTCTCGACAGGGATAATGTCTGCTAGAATATTCAGAAGAGTCCTGGAGACTTGAGGAGACTTGCAGTCACCCAAACTCCAATGAAAGACTATTAGTTATCGCCGGTGGGAAAATAGCAAATAATAATACTACTAATAATAATAACCACTCGAAGACTACATAAAAAAGCACGAACGAGGATGGTTACAGCCATCAGAAACGATAATGACAACACGATAGACGACAGAATGACAATAACTAGGAAACAAAAATGGGAAGAATAACAACTCTACGGACGCTTAAACAACTAATAAACACCATTTCACACCAGAAAACCTGGACCTGGCTAAGAAAAAGAAACTTTGAGAGAAACAGAATCACTCCAAATAGCAGCACAAAACAACGCCATAAGAACCAATCACATCATTGCCAGAATGGATAAGACTCAACAAAATATCAAATGTAGGTAATGTGGTGACAGAGACGAAACGATCAATCACATAATAAGCAAATGCAGCAAATTAGCACAGAACAAATATAAGACTAGACACGACTGGGTGGGCAAGGGGATCCATCGGGAAATGTGTAAGAAATTTAAATTTGACCATGCCAACAAATGGTATATGCACAACCCAGCACCCGTCCTAGAAAATGACACACAAACTCCTATGGGACTTTGACATACACACGGATCACCTAATATCGGCCAGAAAACCAGACCTAATAATAATCAACCAAAAAAGAGAGGGTATACAAAATTGTGAACTTTGCTGTCCCGGCTGACCACAGAATAAAACTGAAAGAATGTGAAAAGAAGGATAAGTACCTTGACCTTGCTACAGAATTGAAAAAAAAAACTACGGAACATGAAGGTAACAATTATACCAATTGTGATTGGTGCTTCTGGTACGGTAAGTAAAGGCTTATTAAAGGGCCTGGAGGAGTTAGAAGTTGGCGGCCGAGTGGAGACCATCCAAATAAAAGCATTATTGAAGACTGCCAGAATACTGAGAAGAGTCCTGGAGACTTGAGGAGACTTGCTGTCACTCAATCTCCAGTGAAAGACCCTTAGCTAACGCTGATGTGAAAAACTCTAATGAGTAAATAATAATAATAATAATAATAATAATAATAATAATAAGAAGAAGAAGAAGAAAAATGGGTCAACGTGATTAATTCTTATTAGTTTTTTGGACAAGATATCGTGACAGAAGCGAGTCAAGGTAATGCATTTATTTCTGTGTCCAAGTTTGTCAGTCATGAGGTTTCACAAAGCAAAAGTGAAACAAAAGAAAAAAGAAACACCAAAAATCGAATCCATAACAAAAACCATGAGGGTAAGAAAGAAAGAAAGAAAGAAGAGGGAGTGTTGCAAGAAGAAAATGAGAAAAGTAAATGAAAAAGTGAGAAAGAAAAAAAAGGGAACAAGAAAGAGAAAGAGAAGGAGAAATGAGAAAATGGAGTGAAAAAGAAAGGAAGGAAGGAAATAAATGGAAAAAACAAAAAAACAAAAATAGAAGTAGAACTGAAGGATGATGATGATGATGATGATGATGATGATGATGATGATCTGAAAAGAGAGAGAGTGACAACGTAAGAAGAATAAGAAAAAAAGATCAAGATGAAAGTTAGGAGAGAGAGAGAGAGAGAGAGAGAGAGAGAGAGAGGTGGGGAAGATTTAGCTGACGGAAAGACAAACACATAAGTAGAGAAGGAAGAGGGGGAAGGGAGACGCTGATGATGTTCTTGGTGATTAAGAAAAAAGAGAGTGTACAAAAGAAAAAAAAATGGAAACCGTTTGTTTGATGTTTGTTTCTTTGTTTGTTTGGGTTTTATGGCATATCAACCTTTGTTGGTTATTTAATTCCAAATCTAAATAAACATTTATATTTCAACAATTCAGTTTAGCATTAGTACTCAGTTTAATTGTCAAAAATATTTCTATTTCAAGCTATTTAATTTAGTCCAATAGTTCTATTTTAAATAATTCAGTTTCGTATAAGTATAGTTTTTTTTGTCTACACAGAGTTGAATGTCAAAACAGTTCTATTTCATATAATTCAGTTTTGTGTACGTGGTACATTCAATAGGTTTCCAGACTTATTTTGTACAGGCATTTAAAATTGCCTTGGACACTTGAAAATTCAGTATGTTATTGCTATACATCTTATGAGATGACTGACCAATTCTTATGATTTCAGATTCAAATGAACTGCTACAGCAGCAATTGGAATACGCCCTACTAAAGCCTGATTGTCACAGCTGGTGAATTTCAAAAATGCAATCTCAAAGTGAGGACACTTTAGAAAAATGATATGCAATAAAATTCTGTTTTAGACTTGAAAAAAATGCCACACAAACGTATGGAATGCTTCAGACTGCTTTTGGACCATCTTGCATGAATCGAGCATCAGTTTTTGAGGGGCATAAGAGATTCAAAGAAGGCAGGGAGTCTGTAAGGGATGATGAGAGGTGTGGAAGGCGTAAGGAAGTCACTACACCAGAGATGATTGACCAAAGGGTTAGAGTTACTATGTTGAGGTTTTAAGGGAGTTCAGGAAGAGATTCCGTCGGAAGAGGCTAGCACTCTTCAAATCGGCTCAGTGGCATTCCCAGCAGGACAATGTCCCAGTCCACAACATCATCCTTGTCACAGACTATTTGACCAAGAAGGGCATCAAGACAGTTCCTCAGTCTCCCTATAGTCCAGACCTTGCTCCCTGTGACTTTTGCTTATTCCCTTAGCTCAGAGACTGTCATTATGAGACAATTGAGTAGATGAAAGAGGCTGTGACGAAGGTCATTGACACGCTCACACAAGAGGACTTCCATGGGGCCTTCCAGAAGTTGTTGCATTGCAGCCGGAGGAGATTACTTCGAAGGTGACTAGAGTTTCATGTGTGTACTATCAACAAAGGTCTGGCAACTTATTCAATGATCCTCGTAAGTACAGTTTCAATGTCAAAAACAGTTCTTTTTCAAATAATTCAGTTTATCATAAGTACCTAGTTTAGTTCTATTTGACCCAATAGATAAGACCCTGTCAGGTGCTACCAGTCCGGGCCAGAATAAACCTGGGAGCGATGGCAATCCCCAAAGCACCAGCGTTATAGGAACGTCACCACGAGATTGTTTAGTGTTATATCCAGGATATTCGTTGGAGGGGGTGTCCATCTCTCTACCGAGATGCAATCGGTGTATTCTACAGCCCCAGCCGACTGAGCAAGACGGAATTGAGGAAACGAAGATAAAAAAAAAAAAAGTGGAAAAGAAAAGACGAAGATGAAATAAGATTGCTTTGGTCTGGTTTTGCATTTACGGCATGTCAACCCTTGTTGGTTTATCTAATGCTGAAGTTAGCTTTTTTAAGCAATTATATTGGTTTCAAGTCCCTAATAATAATTATTTGTTAACACTCAGAGGTTCAAGTAGGTATGGATTGGTATAGAGATCCAATTTCTATCAAGTCAGATTTGTATACATACATACATATATATATATATATATATATATATATATATATTACTAAACCTCTGCAGAGGTGTAAGACTCCCCCAACCAGTGCCCTGTATATGATATTAAACAATTTGATGATGAGGTTCCAGTAACGCTGGAGCTTTGGGGAATGCGAAGTACTCATTTATTGCCATCACTCCCAGGTTCACTTTGGCCTGGAGTGGTACCACCTGACAGGGTCCTATCTATGCGTGAGATAGAACAAAACTGTGTTCTTATGCTGAATTGAATTGTTTGAAATCGAACAGTATGAAATGGATTTGGCATTAAATAACCTATAATAATTGATATTCCACCAAACCAAACCTACTGCAACAATAAAAGGACTCCTTTGACCAGCCAATTAACATTAAACTGTCCACTAGGCACGAACGCTCGGTAAACCCTGGCATGACGGGTAAAATTACTTTTAATACTAATAATTGATACACAGCTGTATAGTTTACATTTGGTAGGTTCCCGTGGTGTAATGGTTATCGTCGTAGGAAATGGACACGGCGACAAGGGTTCAAATCCTGGACGAGAATGATAACATTTCACATAACCCTTGGGAAAGGTATGAATCCAATTATTCTCCCTCCAGCTATGGGTAAATAGTAGGGCAGACTAGGTTCTTCAGCCTTGGTAAGCAACTAGTCTAGGAGAAAGAAAACTATGAATTCAAAACTGTTAAACTTCGCTTAAAAATTGACTTTGTGTCATATCCTGCCCGAGCGGAGGGGTTGGTAAATATCGTATAGTTTACAGTAGGTAAGTAAGTAAAGTTGACGACTGTAGTCGAGGGTGACCCGAAGGTTCCCTTTTCAATAGCTACTACACCAAGGTGTAGGGGAGGGCGCTAGTCCATTTCTTGGATTGCTCCACTTTACCCTTGATACGTACCTTATAATGCTGAGTGTTAAGCAAGGAGGTATCAAGTATCATTTTTTAAAAGTCTTTGGTATGACTTGACCTGGGACTGAACCCCGGTCTCCCGGACCATCGGCAAATACTAATTCCTATTTAATCATAATCATTGTGTTCACATAGTTATATTGCTTCAAGAATTTCTATCAACTACAATTAATTTTCAAATATATATATTTGACTCATAGATGGGAAAGTAACAATCTCTACTTATCAGAGAGGACCAGGGAGTAATGGCACAGAAAAGATACTCGCAACCTCCCCAGGATTCCGAACTGGAACTTCACCATCGATTTCAATTTCATACCAGGGACATCACTCTGGGGCTCCTTCTTCTCTGCTGAGTCAACGAATTCCAAACTCTGTCTACAGGCTTCGGAATGTAAGAACACACACACACACACACACACACACACACACACACACACACACACACACACATATATATATATATATATATTCTCTGTATATATATTCTTCTTTTCCGTTAAGGTGTTCGTAGAAAGAGTATGAAGGGGAAATATAAAACAAATGTAAGAAATATATTTAAATGTTATCATCGAAAATGTAATCGCCTTCATTTTGAGCGCCTACAGCCCAACAAAGCCAAGAAAAGATGAAACATTCATTCCACATCCTCCATACTCACCAGATTTAGCACCTCCAGATTTTCATTTATTTCAAACACTAGAACATTTTATAAGTGGCAGAACATGCAGAAACAAAGAAAAACTTGAAAACAGTCTTTCAAACTTTTTTTGTAAATAAAACATGAGAGTTGTTCATTCGAAGAATCAAAAATTTGCCTTCCCCCTTAAGCTGCAGTCATAGAAAATGAATGTGATTACATTGTTGATGATAATATTCAAATATGTTTAACTTACCATTGTTTTTATATCCTGCGTGGTAAAACTTAATTACTTCCCGAACACCCTAATACACACACACACACACACACACACACACACACACACACATATATATATATATGAAAGGGAAATAAATGGATACAGTTAACCATGAAAATATGGACAACAGTTTTGTACATTTAAGGAAATGATAGATATTTACTTAGCTTAGATTACGACTATGAGGTTGCTTTCTATCACATGAGCCACTACACTCAGTAAGGATTAAATTCATTGAATAGAACTGATAGTTAGTCGAGCTTGGTAATTCTTAGCCCACCGTAAGGCGCTTGTAGCATAACGGTTATCGTCGTTGGAAATACGTTTCGATTCGCACTCATGACCTTTGAAAGGCTTCAGTCCATTTCTTCTTCCTTCATATATAGTTGAGCAGGCTGTTTTTTTTTAGCCTTAGATAAACAAGCAGTCTAAGAGAAATGAAATTTTGATTCAAACCAGCTGTACTCTAGAGTTTAACCTTATGTCACATTCTGCCCGCGGTAGAGGGGTTAGGAAAAACATACACAGTCTTATCTTTGTATCTCTTCTCATTTATTGTATGAAATTGATAAATATCTTGCTGTGTGTGTGTTTTTTTAAAAATTTCTTTTGAGTCAACATTCTGAATTAAAAATGAGGTGAAAATAGCCAAATTTGATGTCGAAATAATTAACAAAGACAAAAGATCCCCTTCAAAAAAAAAAAAAAAATAAAAAAAGATAAAGAAAATCATTTTTTTCAAAATTCCCTAGCAGAAGTAAAATGCGGACCAAAAACACACCGTGCAAATTTCGCCCATAAATAACTGAACATGTACCAGACTAATCTTTGTTGATATAGTATCGCTTAAAAATAAGTCCAACACGAACATTTTTTAAAATAAAAGTAACTTTTCTTTTCAACCCAAAACACCTGAATTTTATTTTTTCTTGTAGAACATTATGCAACCAAAATATTATTAGGTATTATTCATGACCAAACTCTACAGCACCGAAACTCTGGAACCAAAAATATGAATATGAAGCAGTCCAAAAATAAGTATACCTTTAAGAAAGAAAATTTGGTATGATCTGACAGTATGCAGTCTTTCACGTCTGTCTTCAATAGTTGGTGAGATTGGGCTTTTTCGTCTCGGTAAAGCAACCGCTCAGAGAGAGGGAAAACTTGGAATTCAATCTAAAATATTTTTAAAACTTGACCATGTGTCACACCCTGCTCGTAGTGCAAGGTTTAGGTAAATATATACTCAACTTGGAAGTGCCAGCTAAGCTAATAGTTATTCCACATGCTATCTGATCAATTTTTCTACGACAAAACTTGTGGCATGCCAGTGACGAGCCATTCTCGTTTAGACACTTGGAAGCAAGGCAGTGCTCAAGGAGAAATGAATGCATGCCTTTGCTAGGATAAAAAAATTCAAACTTGGTTCGACGATAACGGGTTGTACTCTGCCGCTACGAAAAATGTCATGACATTATTGGAAATTTACTAAGCTTCTTGCTTAGATGTGGCACAAGGCCATATGAAAGGGGTACCCAATGAGACTCGAACTCACTCGTGTAGGTTTGCTAGTCGAGCTTGCTAACCATTATGTCATGACATTATTGACTGAAGAATTTCTAATAATCATAATAATGATTATTATTATCATGGCAAAGTTCTGAATAAAACGAAAGAGAGAGAGAGAGAGAGAGAGAGAGAGAGAGAGAGAGAGAGAGTTACCTTAATTAGTTGTGCATAACACGCATTAATGTAAAGCGCGCACTCTAACTTTAAACTAAGAAATTCTGGTAAAAAAAATTCTCGTGTATAATACGCACTGACGTTTCAGAATTCGCAGCAGCAAAATTTAATTTGAATTTAGCCTTTTTTCGACTTTTTATCGGTTTGTAATAAAAATGATGATTAACATAGTTTTCATTATGTCTTAAATTTCAGAATTTACACAGTAATGAGAATAACCACAGAGACATGTTCGCAGAAAGATGCAAAAACTTTCCCGTTGCGAATATCGAACCGGAAAAAGTGATCGGAAAAAAGATAATCATTTAATTCTTTTGCATAACACGTACCCTTAATTTTTGGTGTGAAAATTCTGGAAAAATAGTGCGTCTAATACACTAATAATTATGAGGTATACATAAAGTATTACATCGAGAAAATTGGGGATGGATGAAAAAGAGAAGTGGGAGAAAGACAAGAAAAATACGACTCCTTTTCGATATTAGCATTAAAATCCTCTTTTCTTCCATGTTTCATTTTTCATTTTTCATTGCCATTTCTCATCTGGAAGGAGGAGAACGGACGACCAACGTTTTTATAGGACGGCTTCAGATTTATTACGTTGAAAATAAGACAAATGGCCGTTTTACCCTGTTCCGCCCATCTTCCAGCTATTAGCCATATGATAAAGTGTCATGCAAGATATCGTTTAAGTCACGCGAGAAATCCCGAGATATAGCTCATCTTTTATTTTATTTCTATTGATAAAAGACTTGCCATCACTTAATAGGTCTCGCGCCGTGAGGGAGCAATGTAGCTCAAGGCTTTTCTGTATGTTTTGGGAGCTGTCCTTTCTTTAAGTACAAGACTGACCGCTTGGAAATGTGCGTTTTGTATTTAACTATATTAGTATTCAATTAGGGTCTTTCTTGCAAGGAAATTCGTGAAGCCTGATTATCTCAAATGAGCATGAAGGACATATCTTTGTTTGGTTTGATTTGGTTTCTTTGTTTAATGGCATATCAACCTTTGTAGGTTATTTAATGCCAAAGCCATTCTCCTAGAAGAGCAGTAGTGGTACTATTTAACCAATAGCTGGGAGGATAAGGAGGTTCATAGCTTTCCCAAGGGTATTTGCCTGAAAGTGAACGTAATAGCGCGATTGGAGTACGAACTAGCTTACTACGATTCCGCAGTCCATCGCTTTAACCATTACACCATGAGGACACCCCCATATCATTTTTGTTTAATCTGGCACTCATACCGCTGTTAATGAATGGTCAGCCTCTTAACTGCATAACTTCTGTAATCCAGTGGAAACTGGTGACTGTGATTTAATCCATCAAAAAAGATCTATTAACAATCATTATTAGTATACTCAGGCCTGGGATCAAGTTCGAAGACATTGAAACTAGAGTGTAATATTGAGATTGAAGGGTAAACAACAAAAAAGAACGTTAAAAATAAAAAAAAATGATTACAGTTCTCGGGAGAGATTAGAGAAATTAGGATTAAGCACTTTAGGAATTAGTGTAAATCTAATTGAAATGTTTAAAGCAATTAATGAAATTTCAAATAATGATAGAAACTTTTTTCAATATTTCTTCTTGAAATGGAAATTTACTGTCAAGGAAGATTTCAAAAACTACGTCAACTAACCAATTGGATGTTTTTGCTTTTGGTTTTTGGTAATCGAGGAATTTGGAACAAATTGCTACAATCTGATCAAAACAGCAACAGTGTAAAAACAGATTAAATGGCATTATTTAAATAAAAGAATTTGAGAAGGCATTTTTAGGATGTATCTGATGAATTACACCATAGAGTTTGACCAATATATAAATAGTATCTATGTTTTGTGCAAAGATTTTTTAAAGGTTTGTTAAGATATTTTAAAGTGTAGATAGCCAATTAGGCATAAAAATTAATAATAATAATAATAATAATAATAATAATAAAAGCGAAAAGATATATCTATTTGGACCTTGCTATAAGAACTATGAAAATTGGAGAACACGAGGGCGACTGTAATATCAGTGGTAATTGGTGCACTTGGAACAATTTCCGAAGGTTTGGAAAAGGGACTGGAAGATTTGAATACATAGAAAACAAATAATCACCATCCTTTCTCACCATATGTCTTGGGGAAAGGTCTGGTGAAGAATTGAAAGAAACCAAATAATAATACTAAAGAGAACCTGGTGAATAGTGAACTTTGCTGTCTCGGCGGAACACAGAGTATTATTCAAAGAAAACTAAAAGAGAGATAAGTACATAGACCTTGCTAAAGAACCAAAATCTATGGAGCATGAAAGGGACAGTAATATTAATTGTAATTGGCGCGTTTGGAACAATTCCTAAAAGATTGGAAAAAGAACTGGATGATTTGGAAATAAAAGGATAATTGGAGACCATCAAGACTACAGCATTATTATGATCGGTCTGAATACTGAGAAGAGTTCTGAAAACTTAAGGAGACTTGTTGCCACTCAAACTTCAGTGGAAAATCATCGGCTAACGCTGGTGTGAAAATTCCCGAATAAGTACTACTATCTCTACTAATGATAATAGAAATAGCACAAGGCATTAAATCGCAGAGACGACGTGGACAGACTATATGTATCAAGAAAAGAGGGAGGAAGAGGACTAGCATCGGAGACAACGTTAATGCATCGATACAACGTCTCGAAGACTACATAGGAAAACATGAAAGAGGGCTGATTACATCCATCTGAAACAATACTGACAACACGATGGATAACACAATGACAATAACTAGAAAACAAAATTGGGAAGAAAAACAACCCTATGGGCGTTTTAAACGACTAATAAACAATATCTTACACCAGAAAACCTGGACCTGGCTAAGAAAAGAGAACTTTAAGAGAGAGACAGAATCTTTCCTAACAGCAGCACAAAACAACGCCATAAGAACTAATCATATCAAAGCAAGAATAGATAAGACACGACAAAATAGCAAATGTAGGCTATGACAGAGACGAAATGATCAATCACATAATAACCGAAGGCAGAAAATTAGCACAGAAGGAGTATAAGACTAGACACGACTGGGTGGGCACAGTGATCCACTGGGAAATGTGCTAGAAATTTAAATTTGACCATACGAACAAATGGTATATGCACAACCCAGCACCTGTCCTAGAAAATGACACGCATAAACTCCTATGGGACTTTGACATATACACGGATCACCTAATCTCGGTCAGAAGACCAGACCTTATAATAATCAATAAAAAAGAGAATTTGCTAAATAGTGGACTTTGCTGTCCTGGCTGACCACAGAATAAAACTGAAAGAATTTGAAAAGAAAGATAAGTACCACGACCTTGCTAGAGAATTGAAAAAGCTGTGGAACATGAAGGTGATGATTAAACCAATTGTAATTGGTTCTTTTGGCATTGTAACTAAAGGCTTATTAAAGGGCCTGGAGGACTTAGAAGTTGGCAGACGAGTGGTGATCATCCAAAAGACAGCATTATTGAAAACGGCCAAAATACTGAGAAGAGTTTTGGAGACTTGGGGAGACTTGCTGTCATTCAAACTCCAGTGAAAAATAAAGAGCTAACGCTGATGTGAAAAACTCTAAAGGAGTAAATGATAGTAATAATAAAGTGGGAGGAAAGCACCGACGAGCAATGGGGACTGCGTAAACTCATCAATAAAAGGACTCGAAGATAACATTAAAAAGATCAAAGAATGATTAATCAGAGCAGCCAGTAACATCATTGACAAAATACAATCAGAAAAATAACAAAAACGAGGAAATTGAAATGAGAAATAAAACAAATGTACGGTGATTTCAAAAAACAAACTGACGAAATTGCACGCGAAAAAGACCAGTTATTGTCGGTGCGCTCAGAATCGTCCCCAGGAGCCTGGAGAAGTGACTGGATGACCTGTAAATCAGTGGGAGAGTCGAAACCGTCCAGACTACAGCATAGCTGACATCGGCTAGAATACTCACAAGAGTCCTGGAGACTATAGGAGAGTTACTGTCACTTACACTCCAGTGAAAGCCCACCAGCTAATACTGGTGTGAGAAACTCACAAGAAATGAAATAATAATAATTGCCATTCGGGAAATTTGGAACCACTTTGATTAAGAATATTGCTTTAAATGAATGAAATCCTTGCCTGAAAGAATTAAGGCTGCCTTAAAAGTTCCAGGAAAAGCAAAACGTATTAATTCAAATTTTTGTCTGTTAATTCTATTTTCCTTTCTCTCTTTTGGTTTATTCCATCATATTTTCTTTTGCATGGCTTTGAAAAAAATTATACCATTAATATAAAAATGAATCTAGTCAATTCAAAGAAAATTCATGACACTATTTTCAGCTATTATATCAAATATGTTTTATGTCTTATCTGTTATTAGATTATTTACAGTTAAATAAAACTCTTTTGCGACTTATCTCTTTTTAGATTATTTACTGCTTGCTAAGAATGTTTTGTTTCTTATCTGTTTTTAGTTTATTTACAGCTAAATAAAACTGTTTTGCGACTTATCCCTTATTAGTTTATTGCTGAATAAAAAGACCTTTATATCCTCCAAGTGTGGTCATTCCATATTTTTTACCAGGGGTAGTCCAAGAGAAATTTATAAAAAATATGTAAGCAAATTCTGATATTTTTCAAGAATATAACTGTATATATATATATATATAGAGAGAGTGAGTGAGTGAGAGAGAAAGAAAGAGAGAGAGAGAGAGAGAGAGAGAGAGAGAAGGGTGGGGGTAACAAGGTGAGATAAAAAGCAACAAATATGGCGGTATTTCCTGTCTGGGTCTATGCAAAATGTTGATTTACTGGTGTATTTCTTAATATATTATATCTTATTTCAAAAATCTTTTACTTAACTTATCTCAAGTGTTTAGATATACCGGCTACTAAAAGCTAAAAGTATAATATTTAAGAACATAATTCGAAAATCTATCTATCTATTAAATGTTAATATCGCGTCTATGATCAATTTTGGCCTAATGAGTAGAGTGTTCGCCAAAGGTCTGGGAAACCGGGGTTCAATCCCAAAAAACTTAAAAAATTGTACTTGATACCGCCTTGCTTAACACTCAGCATTATAAAGTATGGATCAAGAGTAAAGTGGAGCAATCCAGGGAATGAAATAGCGTCCTCCCCTTCACTTCAGTGTAGTAGATATTGAAAAGAAAGCCTTCGTGTCACCCTCGACTAAGGTCGCCAACTTTACTTACTTATGACATTTCGATTGCTAAAATGTCTTTGCAAAAATTTTTCTCTTGACGATGGCCTCAAGTAAAAGCTATTTAAAAACAATTAAGGTTAAAGTTATTTTGAATTATTATTGTTGTTGGTCTTATCCTTTGCGTTTATATATATATATATATATATATATATATATATATATATATATATATATATTGCAAGCCTCTTCGTAGTTGAATTAAGGTCTCGGCTACCGTTGAACGGATGTATGTAAACAATAGTAATTGTGATTCATAACTGTTTAAAATTTACTTCGCAGCTAATATCTCCTCGTGGCTGAATGGTTAGAAGTTTTGGTTCTGACGTTTGAGTCAACCGGGTTTCGATCCCAGCTACGGGAGGATACTGTCTAGCCAGACTGATGAGTTCTGATAGAACGAAACAGATCTGTCCGTGGATGACTATAGATATATACCTACTCACCACTCCAGACGACCTGGAAATGAAACAAAGTAAATTTTTAAATGGGTTGGATTCAAAGGTTTCCTTCTTCTACACCGGTCACCAGACCAAGGTTAATGAGCCCAATCTGCCCATCTATTTTACCCATAGGAGGAAGAACAGATAGTTGCATATCTTTTTCAAGGGTCTTAGCACTATGTAAAATCCAAACAACCTTGCGCAGGATTTGAATTCGGGTCGCCATGTTCATTCCTAAACATTACACCACGAGCGCCTCATATATGTGTGTCTGCGCGTGTGTGTAAATAATCATATTGTTTACAAAAGTATTTCGTTAATCAAAAAAGTGCTCACAAGCTGGCCAGCAGAGCAGTCTAAAACCTAAAAAAACTCAAGCTCTCATCTCTTTATATTGCTATGATAACTAGAAATTTCATGTATCAAATACGATACAATCTTTCCAGGAAACTCACGAGTTTATGAATGAAGATAGGAATATCAAATACTAAACACTGCTAGGAAAGACTGGAGGAAGACGGATATATATATATATATATATATATATATATATATATATATATATCACTTCCGCTTAAGCAGTCTTAATAGAGATGCAAAATTCAGCATCATGGAAAGAATTTGAAAAGCTATGAATATAAAATCAATAGAAAAATAAAAACAAAAATCAACAACAACAACAACAACAACAACAACAAAAAAAAAAAAGAAAATAAATGAAAAAAAGACGCTTGCAAACACATGCACTATTTCTATTTAATATGAAACGTAATTGCCCTGCATTGAAATAAAATTTGGCAGTCGTAAACACACACACACACATACACACACACACACACACACACACACACATATATATATATATATATATATAAACAAATGAACCTGCCGGTTAGTCACGGCTAATTTGAAACGCGCTCCTCCTAGACCTAATGAAAAACTCATTAGCCAGGTGCCTTCACCACAGATATATAAAAGATCAATTGAAAGTATTTGGACCATAAAATAATTCGCATCCAACAAATAGGTATGACACGTTACCAGCAGATTTTTGTGGCTTCTCTTATGGCATATCAACTTCTTTAAAACTTTTTAATAAACTTTCTAAAATTTTTTCCACAAATCTTTTTCTCCTGAAGGTGACTTAAGGTCGAAATTAGTTGAGAAGCATAAGAAAAATGATATAAAAGAAATTTTTGTTTTTGTTTATTACTTTTGTTTACTATATATATATATATATATATTAAAATTAATAGGTCGACAAAGAAAATCATTTTTTAGATTATTCATTTTACTCTTACATGTGTTTCTTGCATCTTAACCCTGTGATAAGACGCTAATAATAAATGTAGTAGTTAAATAAATAATATAAAAAATAAATCTCTTTGTGGATCTACTCATTCTTAAATATTTACTTTTTTCTCTCATTGAACCAATAAAAAAAGGTATATATATATATATATATACGGTAGTTCTAGGAAAATTTTCCTACCAATCAAAATGGGAAAGTTTATTTTCTTAAATATTTACTAAAATATTGGGAACTTGAAAAATAATTTGTCAAGTCTTTACAACTGTAGGCTGAATGTACGAGATTTGATTAAAAAGTATAGATACTGAAGCTTCTATAAAGTTAAATTTGAATGAAACCGTGTACGCAGCTAAGAAATATATAGTATAAAGTGATGTCTAGACAAAGTTAAGAACAGAGTGACATCTAAAAAAAAAGATAAAAAAAATATGAAACCAGTTTCGTTACTTTTTGAACAGAAAATGTTGGTGAAACAGAGGTAATACTAGTGCAGCCCCTTCTATATTTACCAAAGCTTTGAATTGTAATATGTTATCCCATTTCCTGTTTTCGGGTAAAATTTGATTGATTTGTTTTGATTTGATTTCTTTGTTCAATGGCATATCAAACTTCATGGGTTATTTAATGCCAAAGTCGTCCTTGTAGAATAATAGTAGTGGTTTTATTTAACTCATATCCGGGGAGATAAGAGTTCATACATTTCCCTCGTAACTTTTGGGGTCGTTATATATATATATATTAGTAAAGTTGGCGACCATAGTCGAAGGTAACTAGAAGGCTCCATTTTTCGATAGCTACTACACCGTGGTGTAGTGGAGGGCGGTACTCCTTTCCCTGGATTGCTCCACTTTACCCTTGATCTCTACCTTATATTGCTGAGCGTTAAGCAAGGAGGCATCAAGTACCATTTTAAAGTCTTTGGTATGACTCGACCTGGGATTGAACCCAGGTCCCCCAGGCCATTGGCAAACACTCTAACCATCATGCCAATGTCCGGTTATATATACATATACATCGAACATTGAATAGTATAAAGACAGAATTAAACTCACGTTGCAGATCCTCAGGTGAGCCAACGTCGACACAACTAGTTTTTATTTAGTTTTATCGATGAAATTATTGTGATATTGCTCTGCTTTTCTCTGCAAGGAGCACTGTATTTTGCCGATTAAAATACTCATTTGAGGACATTAGTAAAACACAACGATGCAGCTTCACTACATATCAAAAGAGGAATTTCAGTCGTACTTCGAAATAGTTTTTTAACTTATATGTTTCATGCCTCTCGAAGTCAAGGCCGACAGTATTAATTTGCAGTTGGCTTTGACGATTGCGGGCATTGTCCAACAAAGGCAGACTTGAGGCCAAAAGGCTCCCGACTTCGGTTGGGCCATCTTCGGGTTGGCGAGCTGCAACATTGACACCTGTGTCACCTTTGTATAGCATGAGACCTTGCTGTCCAGTTTCAGCTATAATCAGGCATACGTACCTGGACCCTGATTTGGGTCCCAGTCCAGCTTGGCTCATCAGGCTCACATTGCACTAAGTGGGCCGATGACCAGTATAGTCAAGCAGGACTCGAACCTCGGCTAATTCTCGCTATAATCGACCTTCAGATTATTGACCTTGTGTCAAGTCCAGTCGGGTGGGAGGCAGAGACAAATACAGCCTCTCGACTATTCTTCTCTCAGTTAGGCTGAGAACTTTTCATTACCTCCTTGTATATAATAATTCCGTTCTGTCGGAAGCAAGCCCCTTTCTTCCCGATTTTCAAGTCACATAATATAACATAAATGTCGAAAGTTATTAAAACGAATTGAAAAGGTAAATACCAAAACCCAGTGTTTGAATATTTAATTCTATTTTAGAAGTCAAGTTTTTTTTTATAGATTGATTGATTTTAACGGCATGTCAATCCGTCTTTAGTTACTTTATTCCTAGAGGTTAGAGAATCAGGTTCACTAATCATTTCTTAAGAGTTTTTTTGCATACGTTTCTATCGAATCGGAATAATTTTTCAACAGCTCTATTTGACCCATATGTGGGTTTTGGTTTCTTTATTTAATGGCATATCAACCTTCGTAGGTTATTCAATATCAAAGCCATCCTTGTAGAGGAATAGCCGCGGTACTATTAAACCTATAAATTGGAGGATAAGTAAGGAAATACCTTTCTTAAAGTTACTAGTCCGAAAATGGACGTAATAGCGCAACTGGAATTTGTAATGGCAATGAAAGAAAACTCCACACTCCCCCGATCTCTAGATCTGGATCTTTAACAGCAGATGCAGTTCATTGTCATACCTACGACATTCTTATGAGGGTTCTGTTCCAAGTGCTCCAGCTAAAATTGGTATCACTGTCAACTTTACGTTCTACGACTTTTTTTTTTGTTCTCTGGCAAGTTCATTGTATTTGTCAAGTCTTTCGCTTCCCAGAATTTTTCTTGGCGCCATATGAACTATTATTGTTTTAATCCATCTCCGTCTTGAAAACTAAAGTGAGTATTCGATTGTATATTCCCTGCCAAATTTTTTTAAACATTTGCTAAATGATCTTAGTTACTTATATTTTTCCATCTTTGTATATGTTAAGAAGCGTGGCTTGTAATATTAGAAATTTTAAACTCACTTCAATTGATTTTATCGAAAAGTTCGAGATATTAAGAGGAAAATATCACCAAAGAAGTAATTGGTATAAAAGAAGAAAGACAAAACAACGAAAGAGATATAACTAAATTATAAATTTCGAAAAAAATTACTTATTGGAAGATTAGCAGGGAATTTCTGAAAAACATTCGGACACAAAAATTTCAGAGCGAATGAATTTTTCTAAAAGGCTAACATCACCGAACTTCATTTCAATTAGGCAGCAAACAGTCAACAGAATTTTTCCTAAAAATAAGTTATTATGAGAGACAAACGGTCGACTCCAACTACGAAAATAGCGCGCATGCTCAGAGAATGCGGAAGAGGGATGAGAGAAGTGAAACGGTGCCTGAGGGCGTACGATTTGTTGTGTAAACACATCATTCACATTCACTCATTATTTTATGTTAGGTAGGTGACTATTTCCTTTAACCAAAAATCGTTGTCTGTATTTTTTCCCTTAAAATCTATAACAGCAGCAGAGAATAAGACTAATAAAAGAATATGATAGAAGAAAATCACTGTCAATTTTTTTGTGTTGTTGTTGGAGAATTTATTAATATTTTTTCTTATTTTTTCTTCAATTTCAGCTCAAGTTCCTTATCCGTCCATTTTTTTTAAATTTATATTCGGAAACTTTTTTTTAAACGTTATCTTTATTCTTTAAAATTTTCTTTTCTTCAATCTTTTAATTTTTTCTATTCTGGGTCCATATTTTCTTTCATTTATATATTTTCTTTCTTTTTATTTTATTTTTTTTTTTTTGAGTGTGTCTTTCAGTTTTCCAACATTTCTGTTTCTTTCGATATTCTTTCTTTTTTCTTAGTTTTATTTTATTTTTCTCTCTTTTTCTTTCTTCGTTTCCTTTTACTTCTTTCTCCCGTTTTTCTATCATTTTTTCTTTCATTCAGTTTCCTTCCTTCTTTTCGGCTTTCTTCTTTCTGTTTTTCTGTTTTAAAATTGTTTTTCCTTTTTCCTTCCGTTTTTTTCTTTTTTCTGTTTTTCTTTTCTTTTCCTTTCTTTCAATCGTTTTTCCTTTCTATTTTTCTTTTATTTCTAAAGAAAAACGAAAGATAAACAGAAGAAACTATTTTTCTTAGGTTTTTCTTTATTTTTTTCCTTTCTTTCTTTGGCTTTTTTCTTTCTTCCCGATTTTCTTTATCTCATTTTTTTCTTTTGAGTTCTTCCATTCCCTCTTTTATTACTTCTGTTTTTCTTTTGTTTTCCCTTTCATCCTATCATTTTTCTTCTTTCTTTTTTCATTTAGTTTTTTCTCAATTTTTTCTTTCGTTTTCATTTCTCCTTTCGTTTTTTCTTTTTTCTTTCTATTTTTATTTATTCCTTATTTCATTTTCCTCCTTCCTTTCGATTTTGTTCTTTCTATAGTTTTTTCTTTCTTTTCTTTTTTTTTTCTTAGTTTTCTTTTTTCTTCCGTTTTTCTTTTTTCTTTCGTTATTTTTTCAATCTTTCTTTTCTCTTTTCTTTTTTACTTTTGTGTTATTTTCTTTCTTTTGATTTTCATATTTTTCTTTCATTTTTCATTCTTTCTTTCACTTTTCTCATGTTTTTCTTTCTTCCTTTTCTTTTTTCTCTTTATTGTTCAATTTAAATCTTTTCTTATAAACTTCTTTTTTTTAAATTTTTTTCTTTTTTCTTTTCTTTCTTTTAATTTTCATTCATTCTCCCTTTTTTCTTACATTTGTTTTTTTCCTTTTTCTCGTTTTTCACTCTTTTTACTTTTCTAACTTTTGTAGTTTTTACTAGAGTTTCTTTTTCTGTTTTTTTTTTTCTCTCTCTTTTATTTGTCTTTTCATTGTCTTTATTTCTTTTTCGTCTAAATGTCTTTCGCTTTCCTTTTTTTTTCTTTTTTTCCTACTTTTCTTTTTTCTTTTCTATCATTAATTTTTATCCGTTCATTTTTATTGCTATTCTTTTTTACTTTTTATTCTATTTTTTTTCATTTCATTTTTCGTGACTTTCATATCTTCATTGATTATTTTCTTTTTAAATTCTTTTTCACTTGAAATAATTATTTATCAAATATTCCGTTTGTTTGTTTTATTTTTCGTCTGTCAAGGAGCTTCTGTAATCCTTTTTTTCCCGAATTCTTCTGTTACTAATTTCATTGATATTACTTAGAAGGATTTACTAAGCACAGCTTAATTTTGGTTGATGGTTAAACCTTCAGCCATAAAGATTTGAGCCCTTTGACCTTAGTAAGCAAGAAGGGGTTGATAAGAGCTATTCAACAGTAATATACTTATATAGTGTAGCAAACAAGAGAAATCAGTCACCGATTGATAAAAAAATTAATTAATTTTTACTATGAAGCGGAAAGTGTCCAACGATTTAATTTCAGGGGCATCACACTAAGCTCGCTATTACTTGTAAGATAAATTCTCAGAGGCTGTCTAATACTTCTAGTTTTGGGCCCAAATTAAGCTTAAAGGAACAAGGTAAAAGGTAAGACCCCACTGTAATGAGTGACCTTGATATGATATTAAACAATCTGATGGTGAGGCTCTACTAATGCTGGAGCTTTGGGGAATGCGGAATATCCCTTCATCGCTATCCCTCCCAGGTCCACTCTGGCCCAGAGTGGTTGCACATTATTGGGTCCTATCAATTGGTCAAATAGAACTGTTTGACATTTAAACTGAGTACAAACGAATGACTTATGCTAAATTGAATTGTTTGAAAAAAAAAAACTGTTTAATCATTTAACTATGTGTAAATAAATGATTTGTGTTTAATTGAATTGTTAGTGATACACTGCAATACTTTGAACCATTAAAATCGTTTGACTTATATATATATATATATATATATATATATATATATATATATATATATATATATATATATCGGATTTAGCATTAAATAACCTATAATAGATAATATACCACAAACCAAACCAAACTAAGCTAAATATCATCATCATCCTCATCATCATCAAAGCGTGCTAATGGTATGGATTACCTTGATTGGTTCTCTCGCAATTCATCCCTATCGGCCATCACTCTTGGTAAGCCGTCTGGATGGCATCTTGTATCCCCACAGAGTTAATGAATGTAAGTTTTGTTGCTGTGTCCATGTGTAGGAGTCCATAAGAAAACGTCACTTATCAGTTCGTCATTACATTTCCAGCGTTGCCCAGCATGTCTTACTTTGATGTTTTGCGTGATGGGAGGAAAGTGGCCGTACAGCGATTGTTTTGTGGACTGCTGTTTCTAGAATTTAAAAAAACTACACGAAGCATCCCAGTGTAGTTCCCATTTAGATTTTTCTTCAATCGTTTCCTTTTATTCCAAGTGGCGCAACCATACAGTAAATGTGACACGGCTACAGCTTGGAAATAGGCAACTCGAGTTCAAATCCTGGACGAGGCTGAATGCATTTTACTTTTGTGTAACTGCCTTTAGTATAGGCAAAAATCCGTCTGTCATCACACCAGCTATGTATGATTAGTAGGGTAGACTGTTTGGTTCAGCCTTGCCAATGAATCTAGTCTCAGAAAAAGAAAATTCTTTTCTCCTTGTGACAAATCAGTTCGTGAATGAATGTCAATAATTGGCCTCTAAAAACAGACTCTCAAAAAACGTTTCTGGTGTAAAATAGTTGTTAAAAAAATACATAGCTCTGATCGACTACAAACCGTCAATCATGATTTTGTCTTCTATGACTCAGTGACGACATTCAGTTCACATAAAACCCTGGCCCAGTCGGATTGGGCTGTATAATACACCGACTGCATCTCTGCAAAGGGATAAAACTCCCCCCAACAAGTGCCCTGGATATGATACAAAGCAATCTGATGATGAGGGTCCAGTAATGTGGCGTACTCCTTCATTGCCATTCATCCCAGGTTAACTCTGGCCCAGAGTGGTTGCAACTAATAACACTGGTTTACAAAAATAAATTTTTGGTCTGAGGCAAGAATGGGGATAGGTGTTTTTCTGTTAATTTGGGTGTGCTGAATTCAAATTTATAAATAGTTTTGCTCTATCACCTCTAGTTTTCTGGCTTTTAAATAGTCTCATTTTAGTATAAACAGAGAATATATGTGCATATTTCAAAAGTTGCAGCAGCTTATAACAGATAAACAGGATAGATAAAGAACTCTGATTGAAACAATATACTTGGATGACACAATTACACAATTCATAGTACCACAGACAGTCAAAAGTGTGTTTTCTTAGAAGATCTGGTGTATTTTGCCTCCGGGATGTCACGCAAGAGCATCCAGCAGAAGTCTCCCATCATGCCGGGGTTCCATTTGCCTTGATAGTTGTTCTCCATCTTCGTAATGTCTTGGTGGAATCTTTCTCCATGCTCATCACTCACTGCTCCAAGGTTTAGAGGGAAGAAGTTGAGGTGGGAATGGAGAAAATGAATCTTGAGTGACATTCGGCACCCCGTATCCTCGTAAGACTTTAGCAACTTCTCAATACAGGCTTAGTAATCTGGTACGCGTGTGTTACAAAGGAAGCCACTGGAGACTGACTTGAATGCTTCCCATACTCTCAGTTCCTTTAAGTTAAGAAGCTCCTCAAAATCAGTATCCTTCAGCACTTCTCGGATCTGAGGTTCGACAAAGATGCCCTCTTTGAGCTTAGCAGCACTAAGACCTGGGAACACAGTAGACAAGTGTTGGAAGGCAGCACCATTTTTGTGCGACGCCTTCACGAAATTCTTCATCAAACCAAGCTTGATGTGAAGAGGAGGAAGAAGCACCTTATTCATGTCCACCAGAGGATTCTCCTTGAGTCTGTGTTCGCCAGGAACAAAAGTGCTTCTACATCCCCAGTCTTTCTGCTTGTAATGCTGGGATACAGCTCGACTGTCCCAGAGACAGAAAACAACAGTACTTTGTGAAGCCCACTTGCATACCCATAAGAAGACCAATGACCTTATTTGTTCCGATTCCTGAAACTGGTGATCCTTACATCTTCCTGGACTAGGTTCCACTGTTTAAGCCAAGAGCTCTGACTGCTGTTTTGACAGATACAAATTACGAGCAATATCATTCAGGTCTTCTTGCGTGATCCAGTGTGGCTCATTGCCACTTGTTCCCGAATATGTAGACTCAATATCTTCCAAAGATATTGACTCGGCAGAATCCTCCCTTGAAGGCATTTCTTCATCTGATGAGGGAAGAAGATCCTTATTTACTGGAGGTGTGGGTACAGGAAGATCATCTGAATAGGGAACGGGTCTCATAGCAGATCGAAGTTTGGGATATTTGATCTTTTTCCTCGAAGATGCATTGAAACCAGTTATATTAGTTAAACAAAAATAACAATCATCTGCGTGGTTTTGCGGCTCTCTCCAAACCATCGGGACTGCAAAGTTGAAAGCCGCTTTTTTGCCATTAAACCATGCAGTTAGTCTATTGTAGCAGGGTTTACAACAGATGCGTGGAGCCCAAGACTTGTCCTCATCACCAATTTTACAGTCAAAATAGTGAAAGTAGGCGTTTCTGGGGAGGGAAGTGATGGTTTGACGCTTTGCAACTGTTGGGAAGTCCCCACACATGTAGCAGAAAGAATTGGCCTTGTTGAGGCATCCACGACATTTTGACGTGCTTGAAGCCATTGGAGAATCTGAAAATATAACAAAGTAAAACTAAATGTGCATTTGAAAATGTAATACTAATATTTAGTTACCCAAAAGATGTGTAACACGATTGTTGAGGGACACCAACCTCCTTCGCCGCCAGCGAATCGACCTCTTCCAATGAGTGGGGATTGAGACCTGCTACCTTAACTGTCAAAATCCGTCTTGATATATAACTATATATATATATATATATATATATATATATATATATATATATATATATATTATGCTATCACTTACATTTAGAGCATAATAACTAAAAAAATAAGCCATGAGTCTCACAACATTAGAATTAACCCTGAATTCATATACGCCTTTATGTACAGTATATGCACAAAATGCACACTATGTATATCTAAAAAACTAGAGGCGATGAGTAAAAACGGATTTCAGATTTGAATTCAGCACCCTCAAATTAGGTAAAAACGGGTATTTTTGTGCTTGTCTCAATTTCTTTGTAAACCAGTGTAAGGTTCTATTCATGGGTCAAATACCACTAAACTGTGTATTTATGCAAAACTGATTTGTTTGAAATAGAACTGTTTTGATATTTTACTGTGTATAAATAAATGACTGATGTTTAATTGAACTGTTAGTGATACATAGCAATACTTGGAGCCATTTAACTATATTGATTAAACTGAATTGTTTGAAAAAGAACTGTTTATGAATATAAAAATGGATTTGACATTAAATAGCATTCAAAAGTTGATATGCCATAAACAAAACCAAACGAAACAGAACAAAGAAGCAAACTAGAATTGTGTAGGACGCTGAAACAATCAAGGAATTCTAAAATGAATCTATATTTCTCCTTTGACGAACAGGAAGACCTTCGGCCAGATTGTCTTGGCGCAAAGCAGCTCAAAATTATTTAAAGTCTTGTCAATATTTTCTTGATTAATGTTGCTTTCGACGTAACAATTATCATCGTGGCACATGGACACGGTGAAGTGAGTTCAAATTCTAGAGGAAGCTGACTGCGTTTCTCTTTCGAGCAAATGATCTTTGAAAGGCATGAATCCACCTTTTTTCGCTCTCAGCTATGGGTAAAATAGTAGGGATGACTACGTTCTTTAGCTTTGGCAAGGCACCCAGTCTTGGAGAAGAAAAACCTTGAATATAAACCAAGTGTAAGTAAGTTGGCCGACCGTAATCGAGGGCTACTCGAAAGCTCCTTTATCAATAGCTACTACACCGAGGTGTAGGGCAGGGCGCTACTCTTTTCCCTGTATTTCTCCTCTTATCCTTGATCCGTACCTTATAATACTGGGTGTTAAGTAAGGAGTCTTTGGTATGACTCGACTCGGGATTAAACCCCGGTCTCCGGGGCCATTGGCGAACACTATTCCACTCAAAAATCGACCTTGTCGGGAGGGGTTAAGTAAATACACACATTAATACGGACATTTATGGTGACAATCCCCGAGGTCACTTCACGTGGTCGGGAATCATATGCTTTGAACTCATAAACTGTAAAAAAGGAACAGGTTTTAGGGAGATAAACACATTTCAATCCCTGCCCGATAGTCAGATGTATATATTTATGTTTTTATGGATGTATATTTTTGTATTTGTGTGTGTGTGTTTGTGAGTTATGCATTGTCACGATCTTTGCGTAGGTTTGAGATGATGATGGAGATGTTGGTGCCTAATATTTCGTACAAAGGAAAATGGAATATTTTAAATGGGTTCTAAGTTCAACTAATTCCAACCGTAATGAGCTTAAGAATTGACCATGAATAACATGCTGCCCGTTGTGGAGGGTTGGAGTAAATAGATACATTGTCGAACAATGGATGTCTGACAGCTTCAAATTGAATTAGTGATAGATAGATTTTAACGTCCTGCCTACTTGTTTAGCATTATTTTATTCCCCGAGGTTAAGGAATCGCATACATTGTACTTTTAGATTTACATTTGTTTTGCTCGTTCTTTACCGTTTCTGGCACAGGGTTTATTGATATCAATTATTTTTATCTAAGACAAATAATTTGGGACCCTGACTGGTGCTACAACTCCGGGTTGCAACTAATACCTTCAGTCGCTTTTAGAAAAATCGAAAATAACGAAAAAGAAGATAAGCAATTAATTTTATAATGATGTTTGGAACGAAAACAAAGTTGAAAAGTTTTGATGATATCGACATGTCAATGTCAATAATATCGATGTCAACAACTGGTGATATAGTCTCTCCTTAGGATCGTCCACGCGAAACTCAAAATCGTGAGTTTGTACCTTGTTTGAGCCTATAGTTTATAAACTATATATATATGTGTGTGTGTGTATATTGTTATCTACAGACAGACCGTTTCGTTGTATCACAACTCTTCAGTATGACTAGACACGTAGGACGCTTGAAGCTGGGATCGAAACCCACCCAACATTAGACTTAGTATCAGACCGCTCGGCCAACAACCGTACCACGTCGGCTTAGGGAATTATAAGGTATTATGTAGCAACAGCAGCGTTCGCTTGTCTACATTTTATACCTCACCAGATACCAGAGTGCTCAATTCGTTCGAAGACCTTTGCATTATGCGAGTGGCAGCCGAAAATTCCTTCACCAGAGTGCTCAACCTTCATGGGGGAGCGTATATATTGTCATCCACGGACAGACTGTTTCGTTGTATCACAACTCTTCAGTGTAGCTAGACACATAGGATGCTTGAAGCTGGGATCGAAACCCGCCCAACTTTACGTTAGACTCAGTATCAGACCGCTCGGACCTACAAGCGTTCCAGTAAAGGGATATAATAAAAATTCGTTTTCTATGGAAAGAGAATAGAGACAAAATGTCCGATCAGCATTCCTCAACCCTTACCCGGTTTAGATAATGGGTATAGAAATGATCCTCTGAAACTGGATTGGTGCATTGGTGTAATAGAAATTATATATATATATATATATATATATATATATATATATATTATCGAAATAATAGAAACCTTCGTTTTATCATCAAAAATGCCCAACTCTCACAAGGATCGATTTAGGGTTAATCTCGTTTGACTAAAGAAGATAAGAAGGGATAAGTCCGTTCAATACTTAGATGGGTGACCATAAAGCAACGGCAAGTACTATAAGCAACTTGAGACATGTGTACCATATCTATAAAGCTTAATGAATAAGAAGATTTAAAATATGATCGTCTTTGGACAAGGAAGTTCTAATTGCTTTTACTACTTAGAATTACACTTTTTTTATAATTATAAAATGCTCAAATGCTTCGAATTGAGACAGTTGCATTGTTAAGTCAAGCAGCGTTTAACAGGCAACAACATTTTTATTTAAATAGAGCAAAACCAAATATGAAAACATCTACTTCACACCATTCTTTAAAAAAGCTTTAGATAATGAAGACTAACCTTAGTTAAATCTTCTCAAATACAATTGTACTGTTCTTGAAAAATGCTGCATAAAAGGAAATATAGACTGATTTTAGGATCCTATTGGTCTAATGACCAGAGTGTTCGCCAATGATCCAGGAGACCGTGGTTCAATCCCAGGTCCTATCATACCAAAGACTAAAAAAATGGTACTTGATACCTCCTTGCTTAACACTCAGTTTTATCGCTGCGACGTAAGCGGAGAATCAGTGAGGGCAAAATAGAGCGTTCAATCTCTCGCGTCGAGAGTTTCTCGCTTAGTAATTTCTAACTGTAGAAGAGTTTTGCTCAGCTGAATGAAATCATCCAATGAGAATTCTGGTCTTAGATTGACCTCGAGTTCATCGGCTGTCAGTCATACCGCTATGTTTTTCCACGTTTAACGGTTCAGAACTTAAATATTACACTACATATTAAAAATAGATCTCACCGATCTATTTTGTAACAACAGTCAAAAGTGTTCGAAATCCTGTTATTTTTTTCGGAAGATCTCTAATTAATTCAATTCATATTTATGTTCTCTTTTCTGTCCACATTTACATCTTTAAAACATTTTTTCATTCTGAGTTTATTCCCAGATTCCCTCCTTCCCTTCCTCTTTTCTTCCCTTCTTCCTTTCTTCCCCACTTCCGTAAAATTAAAACAAATGATTATATTCTTACTTGTCAGTTCTCTTGAAGCAAACATGTATATATATTACTTACAGAAAAACGAGGCTTTCCTGATTTTTTATTCATTCTAGCTTAATTTTTTACTCTTTATCTTATTTATTTATTTATTTTACTTATTTATCACATTTATTCATTTTATTGCTTATTTATTTATTCATTTATTTTTAACGCTCAGTTTTCAAATTCTGGAATGTAGTTGAAAAGACAACATCCTGCGTGAAGTACCCGTTAAGATCGCGGACGTCACGATCTTATTTTACTTTTTCTGTCTTACTTTTCTTTTTCTTGTTTTTTCCCCTACTTTTTTTACTTATTATTCAGAAGGTCATTCCTTTCTTTTAGTCGAATCTTTTACTTCTTTGAGTCAACTTTTGTCACTCATTCTTTGACTTATGTTGCTGTTCCGTTGCTCATTGATAAAGAGATTTATGGTTGAAAAAATAGAGCAGAGGATAGTTGTTGTGGCGTAATGGTTAAAGTACTAGACTGCTTCTACAAAGTAAGCGAGTTCAATCACTACTCACGCTATTACGTCCAATTTCGGACTAATCCCCTTGGGTATGGTATGAGACCGGTTTTTAAGCCAGCTGTTGGTTAAATAGTATCACTGCTGCTCTACAAGTCGAGCTTAGACATTAAATAACAAGCGAAGTTTGATATGACATTAAGCAGCAAAATTAAACCTCAAATCTTTCAATGCTTTTTTTATCGTCTCCATTATTCCTTACATTTTTTTAACCTTGTTAAAAAGTTCTTCCTGTCTTTCTTTTATAATACGTCTTTTTTTTCCTAGCTTACTTCCAATTTTTTTTTCTTTTTTTATAATGCATTTTATCTCAATTTTTGATTTGATGTATATTTTCCCAGATTTTATACATAAATACCATTCTTTATTCATTTATTTCATCTCAACTTTCTTTTTCGTCTATATTATTCTTAATATATTCTATAAGGAATTTTTCATTTCGACAACAGATTTCTTTCTTTCTTTCTTTCTTTCTTTCTTTCTTTCTTTCTTTCATTCACGTAATTCGTTTCTTTGACTCATTCTTTTTGTAATTCTAGTAGGTCCAATTCCATTTTCAGGAACTTGGCACTGCCCATTTCCTTCCCTTTATTCTATCTTGTCTTTATTTTGCACCGTTCTTCTTTAATTGTACCAAACAAATTGGCAATCATCCCGTCTTCCTGTAGAGCCAATTCATCTATTTATACGCAGGAAAATAAACATGCATTACTGAGGCAAATAAATAAACAGTGGTAAATGCACAGATGTGCAAACACATAGTTGCATGTATATTTATTCAGAGACATGCATAAACGTATAGAAAGTTGAGTACAGATAAACGAACAAGTAAAGAAAATATATATATCTATATAAATTCATCTGTTGACAAGATGCAGAAATGTTCATTTTTACACACACACACACACACACACACACACACACACACACACACACACACACACACACACACACACACTTGCCCAGTCGGCTGGGGCTGTAGAATACACTGACTGCACCTCTGCAGAGGAGTAAGACTCTCCCAATGAGTTTCCTGATATTACACTAAACAGTCTGACGGTGAGGTCCCAATAATGCTGGGGCTTTGGGAATGCAGAGCACCCCTTAATTGCCATTGCTCCCAGGTCCACTCTGGCTCGGAGTGGTAGCACCTGATAGGGCCCTATCTATGGGTAAAATAGAACTAACGGCATACTTAGGCTAAAATGAATTGTTTGACTAAACTGAATAGCTTGAAATAAATGTTTTTGACAATAAACCGTACTTACATTTAAACTGCGTGCTTATGCTAATTTGAATTATTTGAAATGGAACTGTTTTTTGACATTGAAACTGTACTTACACTAAACTGATTGTTTAGTATAGAACTGTTTGGACATTTAACGGAATTTACTGAATTAGAACCGTTTAAATAAACTGAATAGCTTGAAATAGAAATGTGTTTGACTATTAAACTGTGTACTCATGCTAAACTGAATTGTTTGAAATAGAACTGATTATTTACATAAAAATGGATTCGGCGTTAGATAACCTAAAAAAGTTGATATGCCATAAACACACACACACACACACACACATATATATATATATATATATATATATATAGTCGACCGGGATGTAATGGTTACAATCATAGTAAATGAACACTGTGACTTGCGTTATGTCAACCAGCTTGGGAGAAAGAAAACTCCTAATTCAAACCTGTTAAAATTGACCTTGTGAAGCTTCCTGTTCGTGCGGAGGGTTTAGCACACACACACACACACACACACACACACACACACACACACACACACACACACACACACACTTATATATACATATAAAAATGTTTTTCCTGGTGATCTTCAGTTTAATTTATTAATAGGAAAACGTTGCATTAATTGCATTGTAAAGGATCTTGACTAAGTTGAAATGTATTTTAATCTAATATAATTCAAATGTTAAGAATATTAATCCTACGGCTGTCTTTTTGTTACTTAGAGTTTCACGTATCATTTTCTGTCTGATGATCGTGCTGACATGAGAAAAAGAGGTTCAGCAGAGTAACCCTTTTGAAGCTTTAGCTTTTAAACTCAGTTTTCGAAAATCAATTTCTTAAGGATTAATTTTATTCCTGTCAGCCTATCTTTTATTGGTGCATTTGTAAGTAATTTGTAAGTAATTTTACTTCTGACAAATTAATTTAGGGAAAAGAAAAGATCATAAGAATTTGGAAAGAAAAGCAGAAAAAAGACAAATATTATGAAAGGATTCATAAATGATTTATAGTTACAAAGGAGAGTGCTTATAGAGTGGAAAAAGAAGAGGGGTGAGATTAATAAGTAAATAAATAAAACGGGTAAGAAAGTGGGTAATAGCCTCCGATATGAACGCTGCTATAATAAAGTAAGTAAATTTGGCGACCATCGTCGAGGGTGACCAGAAGGCTCCCTTTTGAATAGCTACTACACCGAGATGTAGGGGAGGGTGCTACTCCTTTCCTTGGATTGCTCCACTTTACTCTTGATACGTACCGTATGTTGCTAAGTGTTAAGCATGGAGGTATCAAGTACCATTTTAAAGTCTTTGGTATGACGCGACCTGGGATTGAACCCAGGTCTCTCGGACCTTTGGTGAACACTCTACCCACTAGGATTAATAATAATGATAATAATAATATGACCATAAGAGCAACTGGTATATGTGAAACCCAGAATCAATCCTGGAGAATGAGACGCACAAACTTCTTTGGGATTTTGAGACACAAACCGATCACCTAATCTCGGCCAGACGACCAGACAGAGTGATAATCAACAAGGCAAAAAAAAAAAAAAGAAAAAAAAGAGAACTTTGCCGTCCCGGCGGGTCATAGTGTAAAATTGAAAGAAAGTGAAAAGAGAGATAAGAAATAAAAACCTTGCTAGAGAACTGAAAAAAAAACTATGGAATATGAAAGTGACGGTGATACCAATAATAATTGGTGCACTCGGTACAGTCACTAAAGGATTTGTACAGATATTGGAAGACTTGGAAATAAGAGGACCAGCGGAGACCATCCAAACTACAGTAGTATTATAATCGGTCAGAATACTGAGAAGAGTCCTAGAGACTTGAGCAGACTTTCAGTCACCCAGACTCAAGTGGAAAACCATCAGCTAACACTAGTGTGAAAAATTCTCATATAATAATAATAATAATAATAAGAATAGCAAAAACTAAGAAAATAGCATGCAAACATATCTATGAAAGGAAACGAAGTGAAAACTATATCTTTTTAAATCGCAACATGAAATATTACCATATGACCCAATTATATCAAAGTAAAAAGGATAACAAGTAAAAATATGAAATGTTTAATCATAGAATAAGTGAATGCAGTAAAAAGGAATACAAGACGAGACACGTCTGGTTAGGAAAGGTGAGCCACAGGGAATTGTGCAAAAAATTAAAATTTGACCATGCTTTAGATTTTCCCCAGCTTACAGGGAACAACCAACGTCTTTCACCACACTCCGCTGTGGATGGCCGTTAACTTTCACACGAAGAAAATTTATTAGAAATATATTTTCACCAATTGGGTTGTCTAACACAACTGTTATTAGGGCAGCAAAAAAGGTTAAAACGAATTAAATATCAGTAGCCAAAACGAAGATTGCATCCATTTAAAAACATACACTATATATATATATATATATATATATATATATATTGATAAGGGATGTTCTTTTGATTCTGGCAGTCCACCTCAAGCGGATACCAAACTGCCAACTCATTCATTCTTGATAGATGATGTTTTCCTGGGAAAACTGCTTTCTAAGATGAGAAAATGATCGATAAAACACATCATATCAATGTTATTTCATAATAAGTTACCCGCGCATCCACGCATATATATATATATATATATATATATATATATATATATATATATATATATATATATATATATAATCCTGTATTCCTATTGTATTCTATTTCTGTTGATAGCGTTCCCTTTTAAATAGCGTTCCCTTTTTTAAATACATCAGTTACCCTGTTTTTATCCAACTCTATGTTCCCATATTTTCGTTAGGGTATAAAACTTTCAAAACTTAAAAAAAACATACAAACACACCTTACACAAGCAAGCAACTCTTGATGATGGCCTATGAAGGGTCCGAAAGCGCTCGGGACAATTTTGGGAAATTCATCAACCAATTCCAAACTGAAACTAAGACACTTATTAAAAAACTTGAAAGGATCTTAAATAGATTATACAGACAGAATTTGTCTTTATCATTTAATGAAACATGCTTAAATGAACGACTGCTGCCTAACCACACACACACACACACAGATAACTATTTCTATTTAATATTAGTAAGTTGTTTGCACACAGTTATATGGTTTCAAATACTAAATAATAATTGTTAGAAAACAATTATAGCTTCACCTAACTAGTTTTGATACCAATACACAGATGGTATCAACAATACCTATTGAATACTAATCTTTTGTACATATTTTTATGGTATCAGGTATTCACATCTAATACTAATTATTTATACACAATTATCTGGTTTTAAGTATTCCTATATAAGTAAATATAAAATTTGGCGACCGAAGTCGAGGGCGACCCAAAAGACTCCTTTTTCAATAGCTACTACGCCAAGGTGAAGGAGAGAGAGCACTATTCCTTTCACTGAATTGCTCCACTTTACCCTTGATACGTACTTTATAATGCTGTCTTAAGCCAGGAGGCTTTTTTTTGAGTCTTAGGTATTTCTCGACCAGGGATTGAACACCGGTCTCCCGGGTCCTTGACGAATACTTTACCCATGGTTTTAAATAACTTTTTCTATTTAATAAATTGTTTGCACACAGTTATATAGTTTCAAATATCAAATAATAATGATTGCTAGTAAACAATTATAACTTTATTTAACGAGTCTTAATACCATTAATTTGCGCAGTTACACGGTATCAAGTTTGGTTGGCTTTGGTATCTTTGTTTAATGGCATATCAACCTTCGTGGGTTATATAATGCCAAAGCCATCATTCTAGAAGAACAGCAGTACATGGTATCAAGTGGAATACTTGATACCATGTACTGCTGTTCTTCTATGAAATACTAAAAATTTGTGCAAAGTTGCATGCTTTCAAATAGCCATCTAATAATAATCAGTTGTTTGCATACATTTATATGGTTTCCAATACCAAATAATAATAATTGTTAGTAAACAATTATACGTTCAATTAACTAGTCTTAACTCTACTGATTTGTGCACAGTTATATGATATCAAGTATAAAAATCCTTTCAAAGGGATCAATTTGACCGCTTAGATTGGACCCTAACGTATACGACCACTCTGATGTGGAGTAATGGCAATTAATGGAGTCTCCACACTGTCCAGAAAGCTGAAATCGGATCTTCATAATCAGATGCAATTTAGTGTCATACCTAGACGCTAAATCTTGTGAGTTTTAGCTTATAATAAATATCAAAATTATATATCATGAATTATTCTAGGTGTCAGGTTTGATTATGCAAATGAACGAAACGTATTATAAATTTTTATTTACAAATTTAGAATATATAGGCCATTGAAACACATTCCATATATCAAAACATATTATTTCAAAAAGACTGACGTACATGAGAATATTAATCTCGGACTTTTCATATCTATCTATCTATCTATCTATTTCGTGTCCCAAAGGGTGCATCTGGCGCTAAGTAACCCTGTACTACATACCAAATGATCTAGAACTCAGTGTCTAAACAGGTTTTCCACCTGACTTATCTGTGGATAGACCCTTGGTAGGATGAAAAACAAGACCTATCAAATAAGCCAGATGAAATCTCTTCTACAATCAATGACTTTCTAACACACACACGACGTGTTAGATAACAAGATTTTCAGAAATCACTCATATAGGGGAAAGACACTCTGTTGTAGAAGTGGAATAAATAGACCATCGGCTTTTGTGAAAGTGACCGTCTAGGACAAGAGTATAAAAACTGCGGCTGTTATGAAATCCAATGTTGTAGATTGGTTATTGGTTGTAGAATTCATATTATTGAAACGCAGTGAAGCGAACTGACTCAGTGTGTTGAAAAAAGCTTCAAGCCCAGGTATTGCTTGATATCATGGGATTGTTACAGAATCATATCAAGTAATGACCATTCTCGATTTCGTGTTGGTATCTATCTATCTATCTATCTTTTTGAGTGTGCGTTGCATACTAGTGCCAATAGTTGGTGTCTGTGCACCAATAGAAGCCAGGAATTCGATTGACCACTTTAAATATTAATTCTCATTCACCATTATTTGTTCTTTAATTGGCTAAGCTAAGCTAAGCTTCGTAAATATCTATAGATTGTATATAATATTCGTTAGAAAGAAAACTATTCGCATATATATATATATATATATATATATATATATATATATATATATGCGAATAGTTTTCTTTATGACGAATATTTTATACAATATATATATATATATATATATATATATATATATATATATTAGCCCTCATTGATTAATGCATGTGCAGCAGAGGGTTGTGGAATATTGGCACAGTGTTCCAAAGGATTCGGTGAAAATTGATATTTGTCCAAAGTTACCAGATGAAAGAAAGAATTATACACACAAACCTACAGCATACATACACCCACAAACCAAACAAAAATACTCACACACAAATGGGCAGAGATTAACACGCACACGCACACACACACATATATATATATATAGAAAGAGAGAGGGATAGAGACAGGATATGGAGTAATGGTTATCATCTTTGGAAATGGACAAATCAACTCGATTTCAAGTCGTGTACAGTGCTGTTTCAGTTCGCTCCAATTCTCTTGGGAAAGTGTTGTATACCAGAATCAAGATTGTAATGTTTACTCATAAGGAACGAATATAAAGGGAGTAAGAATGACTACAACACATGGTTAAAAATATCATATTCTCTTTATTCTTTTTGGAGTCAAAAGATTCTGTAGGTGAGAGACAGATGCAAAGAAACGAATACAAACAGCCATATTGACCCATAACTTTTTCTCTTAACCATACCACGCGGTGTAATCTTCAAGGTCTCACTAAGTACTTTTGCTTCTCGGCCAAGATGTACTTAACCAGAAGCCTGCTGTGGGCCACCCTCTGAGACGCTGCCCAAGCGAGGCGCCCAACCATTTGCTGGCGCTCCCATGACTGCGATCTGAGACTTACTCAAGACTGGCTCTCTGTATTTCAAGCATATATCATTTGATAACACCCACACATTTCCGTTCAACCACGTGACTGCTTCCGCTCATTTTCCCCGGTGCATCCTGTGCAGAGAATCTCTGATTGACGGCTCGGTCATGGGTCAATATACAACAATTGTATCGGCATACGAATAAATCCGAATTATTTTTTTTTAGCAGAGTGTTAAGAATTGGTATAATTTCGTCTAAAGTTTTCAAAAGGTACGACTGAGATCCTTCTACTGCTTTAACCAGCTGTAAATTAGTAGACATGGACCAGTTTACTTATGAAGAAAGGTATGATAGGCTAGAAAGCCTAAATTCATCTCTTATCCACTACGGGTAAAAAGTAGAGCAATTTGAATTGTCCTTCTGTCAAATCTTGATCCTTGCAAAGAGGTTGGGTATTTCAGGAGTTATATCTCGATGACGGTTACGTTAAATGCACCTCTTGTGTTCAACAATACACAATACAAATTATTGCATTAACATTGATGCAACAGCGAGGTGCCCGTGGTGTAATGGTTATCGTCGTAGGAAATGGACAAAGCGACACGAGTTCAAATCCTGGACGAGACTTATTGCATTTCACATAGCACTAATATCCTTGGGAAAGGTATGAATCCAATTATTCTAACTCCAGCTATGGGTAAATAGTAGGGCAGACTAGGTTCTTCAGCCTTGGTGAGGCAACTAGTCTAGGAGAAGGAAAACTCTGAATTCAAACCTATTAAACCCCGCTTAAAAATTGACCTTGTCATATCCTGCCCGTGCGGAGAGGTTGGGTAAATATGATTCACATTGATTCAACATGTGCCGAGATGCACAATAGAATGAATCAATTCATTTATTGTCTGCCTGAGTAAAAATCAGAATAGTTTTCGGAGAAATCGATCAACACTTCTCGAATTATGACTATTCGCCAAATCATCTGAGAAGTTAATGCGAAAAAATCTCCTGGCAACACTTTTGTAGCTTTCTCCAAGGAATTTGTTGCTCAGTCGGCTGGGGCTGTAGAATACACCGACTGCTTCTCTGCGGAGGGGTATGAACCCCTAACGAGTGTCCTGGATATGACACTAAACAATCTGATGGTTAGGTTGCAGTGATGCTGAAGCTTTGTGGAATGGAGAGCACCCCTTCATTGTCATTGCTCCCTGGTCTACTCTAGCCCAGAATGTTAGCACCTGATAGGGCCCTATCCATGGGTTAAATAGAACTAACTGCATACTTATGCTAAACTGAATTGTTTGAATTAGAACTTTTTGACTAAACTGAATAGCTCTAAATAGTAATGTTTTTGACAAACTGTATACTTACATTTAAACTGTGTGCTTATGTTAAACTGAATTGTTTGAAATGGAACTGTTTTTGACTTTGAAACTGTACTTACACTAAACTGAATCATTTAAAATAGAACTGTTTTGACATTTAACTATGTGTAAACAAAATCTGTACTTATCCTTAACTAAATTAGCTGAATTAGAACTGTCTGACTAAACTGAATTGCTGGAAATAGAAGCGCTTTTGACAATTAAAATGTGTATTCATGCTAAACTGAATTGTTTGAAACAGAACTGATTATTTTTATAAAAATGGATTTGGCGTTAAATAATCTCCAAAGGTTGATATGCCATAAAACCCAACCAACCAACCAACCAACATCCAAGGAATTTGATTCCACTCAAAGATGAAAGATTAAGCAAATGCTTCTAACATATAATTTTCCCAAAGAAACAGTATAAATTCATGGGTTAAACGTTATCACTATTGGTCCTCGCAATGGTCACTTGGTATTAAATATTCCGTGAAGGTTGATATGCCACTAAAAATGAAGCCAAATCAAACCCAACCCAAAGCAATCTAAAGAAACTCTTACCTCTGTAGTTATGCTCAACAAAAACACGAAAGCGACGGTTTCGTCAACCGATGGTAACCTTAATGTCTTTGACATTGTGGGTGGAGATACATTACCACCATATCTTTTCATATTCTACTTAGAATGCATTCTATGAACATCAACAGATTTCAGGAAAGAAAATTCTTTCACACTAAAAAAGCAAGAAGCAGATGATATCCCACAGAAACTATTACAGATGCCCGCCACGCAGATGATCAAGCGCTTCTCACAAATACACTCACTCGAGCCGAATCTCTGCAGCATTGCCTGGAGCAAGCCGCAAGAGGCATTAGGTAAAACCGAGTTCATGTGTTTTAATCAAAATTAGTTGATCATTTTTACATACCTCGGTAGCAATATCTCATCTTCTGAAAGCGATGTCAATATATGCATTGGAAATATATAGAATGCTATTGACCGTATGGAAAATCTAATCGATTTGGTAAAAGAAAACGAGTATTTTCCTAGCTGTAGCCGTGTCAGTAACTTTGTAAGGCTGCACCACTTGGATTTTAACGAAACGCTTGAAGAAAAAGTTCAGTGGAAACTGCATAAGAATGCAGCGTGTTGTAGCAAATTATGAAAGCAGAACCTCATAAAAGAGCTGCTGTACACCCACACACTTCCCATCAAACAAATCATACAAGTAAAACGAGAAATGTATGCTACACAGTGATGGAGAAGCAGAGACAAAGTCATAAGTGACGTTCTCTTATGGACTACTACACATAGACACACCAGTGTTGGCCGACCAGTAAAAACTTACATGCATTAGTTCTCTGCAGACACAAGAGAACTTGCCAGGAGCGATAGGGACGGATATTGATAGATAGATAGATTGATAGATGGAAAGAGAGAGAGAGAGAGAGAGAGAGAGAGAGAGAGAGAGAGAGTTAAGGGTAATCTGTGCTATCAGTACGATTTGATAATGATAATGATAATGATGTTTAACTTACTTTTGGATCCAATCAAAACGTATAGAGCAGCTACTGAGGATTGAACTCTTGTAATAATTCGCTCAACGAGGTTGTTAATCATCACACCACGTGACGTGCCCTGAAATTACAATTACAGCATCTTCATAATAATGAGATGAATTGACTTTTTTTTTAAATAAGTGACTCATTTCTGTTGCTTGTTCCTGTAAATTGGTACTTTACTGTTGAGTTGGGCACCTCGGGTGGTGTAATGGTTAGCAAGCTAGACTAGCAAACCTTCACGAGTGAATTCGAGTCTCATTGGGTGCCCCTATTCATATGGCCTCATGCCACATCTAAACAAAAAAAGCTTAGTAAGTTACAACTTTACTGTTAAGTAGTTTTTATCTATCCCATCTCGTGTACGAAGTTTAACGAGCTCAAATCTCTCTGGTTGATTTTAGCGACCCATTGCGAGTGAGTCTTGCACAATTTCAGCTTGGTTCTTGGATGTGAATTGAATGTACCTGGTGTTGCTCAATTAGTCACCCACTTAAGTATTGAATAGACTCATCGCTGCTTAACTTCGTTGATCAAGCGGAAACCATTATTTTCAGCTTGATCGTAAATCAAGGATGTACCACATCCTTATTTACTAAGATAAAGAAGTCAAGTCTCAGGTCCCTTACAGTGCTTTCATTTGCTTAAGTGTTCACCGATCTAAGTACTGAACATACTCATTGTTGCTTAACTCTGATGATCTAGAAGGAACCGGTGCTTTCAGGGTAACCTGACCGGAACTCAAAAATTATGATTGATAGTACTTAGTTGATAGGAGTTTTTCTTCATATCAGACAAAATTTTTGTGTCTGCTATTTTGGAGATCTATGATTCGCTGAAGAGTTCATTGTTCGTTCATGAACTGATTTAAAAGAAGAAAAGGATGTTCAAAGGGGTATTAAAGTTCTTAGCAAAGAAAGAAGTATTTTCGATTAAGTTCTTAGATTTTTACGCCATTTTTTACTCAAAGGATAATAGGCATTTAAATTTATCGATCAGCTTCGAGCAGATTTTATACATTTTTTTCCCAGAGTTCCACGAACGTTTCGGGAGTAAAGCCTTCTAGTTATTCTCGCAGAAATTACAACACATGCTGGAAGCACAATGACACTATTAGATAGAGAAAATTATCTGGAACTAAATTTTATATTCATTATAGTCATCATTTTTGCAGTTTATTTTAGCTGCTGATGAACATGAAACTGCATGTTGCCCGAAAAAAATATCGGTAAACTCAGACGATTGTCACAAGAAAATAAAAAACAAAACTAAAAACAATTGTTTTTAGCGGGAAGAAAAGCTTGGAATTAAGTCAAAAATAGTTTAGAACAATTTTCTTTTTTTTTCATTAAATTCATTTTCTTCTTAAAAGTTTCTTTTTTTTAACACTAAATTAATTCTATTTTTGGTTTATTTCACTTTTTTCGTTGAACGAAAAAAAAAAATCATCCTTTTCTTAAATGAGCATTTCTTTTTTTATTAGAATTTTAAAAAAGAAATGTAAAAGTAAAAAAAAAAAAAATTCTGCCAAGTTATTTAATAAAGAATGTTGTAAAAGAAATAACTTTATATTGAATTTTAAGAAATAAAAAAAAATTCAAGTGTTAAAAAATTAATTGCTAAAAAATGGTTTAAAAAAAAGGAAAATTTCTAAAAGGGTTAAATAAATTGTAGTGGCAAAAATGAAGCTCCTTTAGTTTTTGAAATCTTCTTTTAGAAATTCGAAGTCAACAGCAAAAAATGACAAAAGTAAAACTTTCGGTCCCTTGTTATTTAAAATAAAATTTACATAATGTTCTGTTTAGTTTAGTATCACCAAATCTTCAAACATGAAGTTTTTATTAAAAAATAACTTCTTCTAAACTAGTTCTGACCTAATTACGAACATTTTTCACTGAAAAAAAATGATTTTATTTGATTTTAGTAAACTTTGAATTAGTTGAGGCCACCCACTTTTCACCAGCATCGACGACAGATTAATTGTCAGAAAACTGTTGGCCATATAAAAAAAGGAAAAGTAAAGTTGGCGACCTTAGTCGAGGGTGACCCGAAGGCTTCCTTTTCAATAACTACTACACCGAAGTGTAGAGGAGATTGCTACTTCTTTCGTTGGATTGCTCCACTTTCCCCTTGATCCTTACCTTATAATGCTGAGTGTTAAGCAAGGCAGCATAAAGTACCATTTTTGAGTCTTTGGTAACACATGACCTGGGATTGAACCCAGGTCTCCTGGACCATTGGCAAACACTCAACCCCCTAGGCTAATGAGCCATGTAAAGTAAGTAAAAGTAAAGTTGGCGACTTTAGTCGAGGGTGACCCGAAGGCTTCCTTTTCAATAGCTACTACACCGAATTGTTGGGGAGGGCGCTACTCCTTTCGCTGGATTGCTCCACTTTACCCTTGATCCTTACCTTATAATGCTAAGTGTTGAGCAAGGCAGCATCAAGTACCATTTTTTGAGTCTTTGATATGACACGACCTGAGATTGAACACCATCTTTGATTGGACCAATTTGCGAATATGAGCTGATCGTGGTTATCTTCATTTCGAGGTGAATGTGTCTTGTAACACACATTGCTGAAACGCATTCACTGTTTCATCAACGTAAGCATTCGGCAAGAATCCATGAATTATAATGAATACCATTTTTCCGTCTGATGTTATTTAATGAAACACTTTTACTTCGTTCACACTTCCTACGGTCACCCAAGTGCTATCGCTAAAAAAGTAAAAATAACTATTTCTACTATTTTTATCATTAAGGTTTTTCGGACTATTGTCTTCATCTTTATTGTTATTTCCACAACGTTTCGGCCGATATGTCCTCCGGGCTTCTTCAGGTGTTTGTCGAACTCAGGAACCTTCACGGAACTTCGAACTACGTCCTTTATTGAAACCACGGGGGTCGCCTGTTCTGATTCCGTTTGCCATGACCGGGTACAAGTGTTAAGTATTCCTGTATATTACTCGCCTGGAGTGAGGATTGAACCTGCAACCTATAACCTTTACGCCATGTGTCCAGCAGGACACATGGCATAACGGTTATAGGCGTTGGTTCCCTGAGCTACTAAGAAGACAAGGTTCAATCAAGGTGAACGTAATAGCGCGACTGGAGTACGAACTCGCGTACTTCGATTCCGCAGTCCATCGCTTTTACCATTACGCCACTAGGACACCCCCCCATCAAGAATTTGTCATGCAAAGAAGTAAACTTGGAGATTTACTTGGATTAATGGCGTAATTCAACTCTTTTTCCACCCTTTTGGGTGGGCGTTAGAATACGTAGCAGACGAGGGGGAGGGGAAATCAAGTGTTTGTACCCGGTATGATAACAAACTGCATCTGGTGGTGAGGCTACAATTCTAGAGCAATGTGGAGTGTGGAGTTATCCCCTCAATGCCATTACTCCCAGGTTCACTGTGATGCTGAATGCTATTTCCTGTTTGGGCCCCCATCTATAGTTAATTTATAAAACTGAAATACTTGAAACCGTAATATATATATATATATATATATATATACTTCCACCTGCGTGGGTTGTGCATTCTCGAGGGGAAATTTGCCGGCAAGCACATAAGCTGAAATGCAATAACTTTTCTGATGAAATGAGTACTCCAGCTAACCGATAACGTATATGTAAAACGATATACATAAAAATCCTTCACTGATGTTGAGAACGATGATGGCTATGGAGTAAGATGTCCAACTGACGAAAATCAGACGGGTTTCAATTTCGGATTGAAATATTTCGGGTCTAGCCACACTGAGGAGTTGTGATACAGCGAAACAGTCTGTCTGTGGATGACAGTATATATATTGAAATAATATAAACCATGATATATATATATATATATATATATATATATATATATAAAATAAGAAAATGATAAAATCAAAATAAAACCTCACAACTTTGAGTTTGACGTTGTCGATCCTCTATTGAGCTAGTATTTAATCCGTTAAGCTAACCTGAGGATTGACAATGTGCTTTCCTTTATCCTGTTTTACTATCTTATTTCATTTTTATTATATTGTGATACTGCTCTGTATTTTCATGCACTGTAAACATTTCCCAGATTACAAACGCTTTTATCATTAAATTCTAATCATATATATATATATATATATATATATATATATATATTGGTGTACGAAAGTATTTTAGTGACCGTGCATATCTAATAAGATCGATGTCTTTAAGATTACAAGCAGTAGTAAAAAAAATTAAAGTCAATAGCAGAAAATATTGATTTAAAACTTTTGTCGCAAGAATGTTCTTATTTTTAGACTGTTATTTTTGGTCAAAGAATTCCATTACATTAGAGTTTGTAAATAAATAATCCTATCTAATATCCGTTTTGATTTTCTCATGTTAAAATCCGTGTTTCTTCGTTTTCATAGAAAATAAACATTTTATTAAGAAATGTCAGGGAGTACTTATTTATGTTCTCTCTCTCTCTCTTTCTCTCTCTCTCTCTCTCTCTATATATATATATATATATATATATATGTGTGTGTGTGTATATATATATATATACTCACGAGGTTCATTCAATAAATACGAGTATTTTTTTAGAGAAGCAAAATCCATTTTTTTATTTCGATTTTTTTACATAAATGTAAAATCTTTATTGTTTACAATTGGATTAGTACAAAAATTATTGAATCTTGGAAAAAAATATTTATTTTGAGCCTATTCAAAATCGTGTCCTGATTAAACAGAGAACTCCAGGCTCTAACAGAGGTTTGTCATCTAAATTTTGCCGACCGAGAAGTGCAAATCATGAGAAATTACCCAAAGAAAGTGATGTGTACGGTGAAGTTTTAGTTAAGAATTATTTGACAAATTGTTTTGCCACGACGAACCTAAGTTGAAAAGTTAACCATGAAGAGGAAATATACTGACTTTCCGGTCGAAAAAAGGTTCCGGGTGCAACGGTCAATAAAGACAGTCTTCTGAGACAAGAAAAGACCCATCAATATTGATTTTCATTAAAATAGTGCAACTGCAAGCAATGTTTCCTATTGCCAATTCCTTATTCATGAATGACTCTCCTATATATATATATATATATATATATATATATATATATATATATATATTACATGGTAGTGTCTGTGACCCTAGGTTTCAGGATTTACGCATTTGTCAAACAGAGTGGGTTTGGGTGAACCATAAACCTCTACAATAGATGATTATATATACATATATATATATAAGTTGGCTGAACTTTATCAAGGGCAACTTGAAGGCTCCCTTTTCAATAGCTACTACACTGAGATGTAGGGGAAGGTGCTACTTCTTGATTGCTCCACTTCTCTTGATATCAAACTGAGTGTTAAGCAAGTAAGTATCAAGTACTATTTCTTGAGTATTTGGTATGACTCGGGTTTGGGATTGAACCCCGGTCCCTCGGATCATTGGCAAACACGCTAACCATTATGCCTCGACATATATATATATAAACCTTTTTCCTTTTATCTGTTTCTTCTGTTGTCTGACCGGATTATTTTAAGGTTTCGGAAAATACATTTACCAGTAGAAAATAAAAAAACGACTAAAATGAAGTTAGATATTCTCATTAATTATTTTTAAAATGTATATTTCCCATTTTTATATCTATGAGGTGCTCGTCTCAACAGACGAGTCTCTACTTTTATATCGATGTCAAAGGCAGTCTTCAAATACAAAAGTTTCTTTTGTCTTTCTTTGTGGATACCGATAAAGTAGCATCCTTCACCACACCCTATCACGCCCGACTCAACGTTATAGGAATAGCAAAAGTAGCGTTGTATATATGAAAAGACAGAGCGCAACGGTTATCCTTAGAACAAAAGAAGAAAACAGCGAATTGAGTTCAAGTTCTGGGGATGTTAACGTTTCACTTCGTTGTAATATTCTTGGAGACACCATCAATCCATCTGTTAGTTGGTTGGTTGGATTTTATGGCATATCAACCTTTGTTGGTTATTTAAAGCCAAATCAATTTTTATGCAAATAGTCATTTCTATTTCTAACATTTCAGTTTAGCATGAGTATTGTTTAAATGTCAAAACATTTCTATTTCAAACTATTTAGTTTATTCAAACAGTTCTAATTCAGTTAATTCAGTTTCGTGTATTTTGTTTACAAATGATTTTGTTTACAAAGTAAAAGGTCAAAACAGTTCTATATATAACAATTCAGTTTAGTATAAATAGAGTTTCAATGTAAAAAAACAGTTCTATTTCAAATAATTCAGTTTAGCATAAGCACGTAGTTTAAATGGAATAACGGCTTAATTATCAAAAACATTATTTTAAGCTATTCAGTTTAGTCAAACAGTTCAGTTTAGCTTAAGTATGCCGTTAGTTCTATTTAACCCCAAAATACAGCCCCATCAGGTGCTACCACGCCGGGTCAGAGTGGACCTGGGAGCAATGGCAATAAAGGAGTATTCCGCTTTCCCCAAAGCTCCATCATCACTGGAAACTCACCATCAGATTGTTTAGGGTCATATCAGGACACTCGTTGGCGGTGGGGTCTTACCTGCAGAGGTGCAGTCGGTGTATTCTACAGCCCCAGCCGACTGGGCTACAATCAATCGATTCTTTTCTTTGCCAGCTATGGATAAATAGTCGAACAGACTGAGTTCTTTAGCTTCGGTAATCTGACCAGAGGAAGAGATGAAAAATTCTGAATTCAAACCAGCAGAACTCTTCTCAAACACATTTGACATTTTATAGCATCCAGTCTATGGGGGAGAGTTTGGGTTAATACATACATCCTCCATTCTCTCCCGTTGACTAACAGCAACAATACTTATATATATATATATATATATATATATATATATATATATATATATATATATATATATATTCTAATTCTTTTTGTGTGTATGTATTATATTTTTTCACACTTTCTAACTTCTTTTTCTCAATCTCTCTTTTTGTATGCCAATTTTCATTAGGTTGACCTCCTATTATATCTATATATATATATATGAAGTGCATACAATAGGTTTCCAGACTTTTTTCGTATGGGCCCTTTTATTGATAGTACACACATGAAAGTATAGTCCCCTTCGAAGTAATCTCTGCTGCCTGCAATGCATTTGTTGTACCGTTCCAACAACTTCTGGAAGGCCCTATGGAAGTCCTTTTGTGTGAGCGTGTCAATGATCTTCGTCACAACCTCTTTCATCTCCTCGTGGGTGACCTCGTGGTGTTAGGGGTGTCCTCGTGGAGTAATGGTTAAAGCGATGAGCTGCGGAATCGTAGTACGTGAGTTCGTACTCCAGTCGCGCTATTACGTTCACTTTCGGGCAAATACCCTTGGGAAAGGTATGAACCCCCTTATTCTCTCTCCAGCTATGGGTAAATAGTAGGACGGACTAGGTTCTTCAGCATTGGTGAGGCAACTAGTCTAGGAGAAGGAAAACTCTGAATTCAAAACCTGTTAAACTTCGCTTAAAAATTGACCTTGTGTCATACCCTGCCCGAGTGGAGGGGTTGGTAAATAGTACCTCTTTCATCTCCTCAATTGTCTGATAACGACAGCCTCTGAGCTTAGGGAATAAGCAAAAGTCCCATGGTGCAAGGTCTGGATTATAGGGAAGCTGAGGAACTGTCTTGATGCCCATTTTGGTCGAATAGTCTGTAACAAGGATGGAGTTGTGGACTGGTACATTGTCCTGGTGGAAATGCCACTGACCCGATTTGAAGAGTTCTAGCCTCTTCCCGACGGAATCTCTTCCTGAACTCTCTTAAAACCTCAACATAGTAACCCTAACCCTTTGGCCAATCAACTCTGGTGTTCTGACTTCCTTACTCCTCCCACACCTCTCATCTTCCCTCACAGACTCCTTGTCTTCTTTGAATCTCTTATGCCACTCAAAAACTGATGCTCGATTCATGCAAGATGGTCGAAAAGCAGTCTGAAGCATTCCATACGTTTCTGTGGCAATTTTTCCAAGTTTAAAACACAATTTTATTGCATATCGGTCCTTTAAAGTGTCTTCATGTCCAGATTGCATTTTTGAAATTCTCCAGCTGTGACAATCAGGCTTTAGTAGGTTGTATTCCAATTGCTGCTGTAGCTGTTCATTTAAACCTGAAATGATATGAATTTGTCAGTCATCTCATAAGATGTGTAACAATAGCATACTAAAATATCAAGTGTTTATGACAATTTTAAATGCCTGTACAAAAAAAAGTCTCGAAACTTATTGAAGGCACCACGTATATTCTCTGACGACTATGTGCTTTTTGGCGAATGAAAACAAAAACACTTTCTTGTGTTTATATTTAACAACTAACGACAACATTTAATAATCATAAGTGATGTACTCCTATAGACTCCTTCACAGGAACGAGCAAAGGCTTGACGTCTTGCTCGAACATTCATACAGCAGCTCTGTGCCGATACTGGATGTAGCCCGGAAGACCTGCCAGGGGCAATGGACGATAGGGAGAGGTGGCAAGAGAGGGTCAGAAATATCTGTGCTGATGGCGCGACATGATGATATATATATATATATATATATATATATATATATATATTGGAAAGACTGTCAAAAAATCGGTGTTTCTACCCAAAGTACTCAAGAGTTTTGTCTTTTTTTGCCGAGAAAGAGAACTGATGCAATAAGTAGCTCCAACAAAAGTGATTGGAATTTTCTTTCTAATTCTTGAATGTGGGATGAGTCCGTCAGTACACTACATTTTAAGACCATCTAAAATCTTGAGATTTGCAGTCTTTTTACAAAGCACGAAACTTGTTTAAACTATGAAGGTCTCGTCTAGTATAATGGTTAGTAATTTAGGCCAGCAACTCATTGTTAACTAGACAGAGTCTCACCAAGTGCCCCACCTGTTGCATCGAACTCAACCAGGCATGGGTAACCTTTTCATGTCAAGTCTCTGGAGAGAAGTAAGACTCCCACATCGAGTACCTGATATATAACTGCATCAGATGGTGAGGCCCTAGCCCTGAAAATTTTGGGAATGTGGAGTTTTCCTTCATTGCCATTACTCCCTGATCCTCTCTGAGGTGAAGTCATAGTACCTGTACAATGGATCAAATAGAACTGTTTAATCATTTACTTAAAACCATTTAATTGTGACAAAAAGAACTAATTGTGTTAGATACCAATACTGGAGACCATTTAACTGTGTGAAAATAGAATTATTTGTGTTTGCAATATTTGAAAAATTTTCGCAGTGTACAAACAAATGAGCCCTGGATCGTTTAAAAATTGTTATCTCCAAGCGGTTTGTCTACAAATCATATATATATTTGATATTTAAGTATAAACAGGGTTTATCATTAAATGACCAAAATGGGTTGATATGCCGTAAAACACAAACCAAATTCAACCTTTTTCGAAAAGCGGGACGCATGTGATATGTTTTATTTTCAAGCAGGCCGAACTACTGAAAAAATTTAAGGTAATTTAACATTGAAGGTACCCCGCCATTTTCCCTATGGATGACAATACTAGTAAGCATTTGCCTTAAAAAGCGAGAACATTTGATGTTTTTCTTTAGTAAAACGATCTTTTCTATAAAAAAAATTGAAGTCTTATGTGGGATTTCAGAAAGCGGTTTGACTAGGTTAAACTAAAAATTGTAAAAAAAATTATCTTTTAGTAAAAGAGAAGGAAAGTGAGAGAAGAAAAAAAGAAGTGAAAAGAAAAAGAAGACAAAAAGAGAGAGATGGAAAGAGAGAAAGCAAAAAGTGAAAGAGAGGGATAGAATAAAGAGAAAGAGAAGAAAGAAAATATGCTGAGAAGAGAGCGAAAATAAGAAACAAATATAGAGAATAAAGTAAAAAGGAAAATTGGTGAGAGTGAGAAGACAAAAAGGAGAGAGGAAGAGAGAGAAGAGAGAAATAGAGAGGCAATGAGAAATAAGCCGAATGAAAAGAGGAGAATAATGGGAAGAAAAATAAAGATAGTTAGACATAGAGACGACAAGCGGAAGAAGAGAGAAAAAAAGAAAAAAGAGAGAAATAAACCAAATAGGAATACAGAGAGAGAGAGAGAGAGAGAGAGAGAGAGAGAGAGAGAGAGAATCGGGGAGGAAAGATTTATAGAAACAGTAAGATAAAGGGTGGGCAAGATAGAGAAGAGAGATTGATAATGATGAAACGAGAAATAAGCCAAACGAAAAGGGTAGAAAAAAGATAGAGAAACAGAGAGAAGAAGATACAGAGCAAGCTAAAAATGAGAAAAAAAGAAGAAAATAACAGAAATAACCTATATATATATATATATATATATAAAGCCGGAGAGAGAGAGAGAGAGAGAGAGAGAGAGAGAGAGAGAGAGAGAAAGAGGTAGAGGGCAAATGAAAGATGAGGGAAAACAGCGAAAAACAGAGAAATGTCGAATGAAATGAGAGAGAGAGAGAGATAGTAAAACAAGTATAGGGCAAATGAGAAAAGAGGGAAAAACGGAGAAAAACAGAGAAATAAGTCAAACGAAATGAGAGAGAGAGAGAGAGAGAGAAAAAGACAAGAAGAAGAAGAAGAAGAAGAAGACCTTTAAAGAAAGACCGAAAGATTCAACAAAGGAAAGAGAAAGAGTCTTTAAGAATATTGCTTCTAATCTGTATTTAAATCCGTTAATCGGTGAGAACTTCCCAGGTGGGTGGTCCGGTAAGAACAACTTTTTTGCCCTCCATGCCCCGCCCCTCGTCGAGAGATAAACGCGGCGGTCCTTTGATGTTGGATCAAAGGCGTAAACCGCTAAAAAGGATTCGCATTTCGCTCATCAGGGAGTGGATAAAAGGCAACAGATGCTGCTCTGAGGAAGGAAAGTGGGTAGCTGTGTGTTGTAGCTAGAAAGCGCAAAGGGGGTTTCGCAAAAACTACGGTTTGAATTCTGTTTTTGGCTCTATCAGGGCCTTTGACATTTCATGCCTTTAGAAAAGATTGTTAGCAGCAATGAGCAGGAGTCCGCAGGCGATATAAACTGAGAATTCGGTAAGCACCCAAAGCTAGTCTGAAGGGTCTTAAAAATAAAAGGAAATAAATTATAATTATTCCCCGACATTTTCACGGCAGTCTCATGCAGCTGGGGAACAAGAGGTAGTCAATATTCTTACATCCTCAGCACAATAATAATAATAATAATCACAAGAGAACTGAAAAACTTAGTAACATGAAAATGACGGTAATACCAATAGTAATTGCCGCGCTCGGTACAGTCACGGGAGGTTTGGTACAGGGACTGGAAGGCATGGAAATAATAGGACAAGTGGAGACCATTCAAACTACAGCATTGTTGAGATCGGCTAGAATACTGAAGATTTGAGGAGACTCGCTATCACTCTGACTCCAGTGATACTATTTACCAACCCCTCCGCTCGGGCAGGATATGACACAAGGTCAATTTTTAAGCGGAGTTTAGCAGGTTTGAATTCAGAGTTTTCCTTCTCCTAGACTAGTTGCCTAACCAAGGCTGAAGAACCTAGTCTGTCCTACTATTTACCCATAGCTGGAGGGAGAATAATTGGATTCATACCTTCCCCAAGGGTATTAGTGCTATGTGAAATGCAATCAGTCTCGTCCAGGATTTGAACTCGTGTCGCCGTGTCCATTTCCTATGACGATAATGACTACACCACTGACTCCAGTGATAAACCATCAGATAACGCTGGTGTGAAAAATCAAAAGAGGAAATGATAATAATAAAGACTAATCACTGCGGCCATTAGCAGCCCTGACAACATAAAGTCAAACAGAACATTTATAACAAAGAAACATGAATAAAAAAAACCCCAAACCAACCGTTGAGATAATTCAAATACAAAACGGTGAAATCTCACAAGAGAAGACCTGAACATGTTGACGGATAGGAAACCTTTAGAGAGAAATTGAATCTCTTTAATAGTAACACAAAAGAAAAACGATATAAGGGTCAACTACGAGTTGCATACGATAAGTTCCCAGACTTTTTTCGTATTGGAATTTAAAATTGTCATAGACTCTTGGAAATTCTGTATATTATTGCTATACATCTTATGAGATGGCTGACCAATTTTTATGATTTCAGGTTCAAATAAACAGCTACAGAAGCAATTAGAATACACCCTACTAAAGCCTGATTGTCACAGCTAGTGAATTTCAAAAATGCAATCTGACACTTTAGAAGAATGATATGCAATAGAATTCTGTTTTAAACTTGGTAAAAATTCCACAGAAACGTATGGAATGCTTCAGACTGCTTTTCGACCATCTTGCATGAATCGAGCATTAGTTTTTCAGTGGCATAAGAGATTCAAGGAAGGCAGGGAGTCTGTGAGGGAAGATGAGAGGTGTGGGAGGAGTAAGGAAGTCAATAGACCAGAGTTGATTAGCCAAAGGGTTAGGGTTGAGGTTACTATGTTGAGGTTTTAAGGGAGTTCAGGAAGAGATTCCGTCGGAAAGATTAGTTTTAATAAGATTTAAGAGTAGTTTGAATACTGAGAAGAGTCCTGGTGACTTGAAGAGACTTGCTGTCATTTAGACTCCAGTGAAAGCAAACCAGCTATAGCTAGTGTGAAACAGTAATGAAGCACTAATATCCTATGGGAGGGTAAGTACTTAGTAGATGGAGTAATTAGTTTTCTGACTTCCCACATTTCAGCATCCTTGTTATTGTTGTTTTCTTGTAGTTGATTAATAATAACCTTCGTAGGTTATCAAATACCAAATCCATCTTTATAGAACAGTTGTGATACTATTGAAGCAAAGCTGTGAGTTGGGGTTGGAAAGAGAGTTCATACCTATCTCAAGGGGCATTAGTCCAATGTGAACGCAATAGAGGGACTGGAGTTCGAAATCGCTTACTACGATGTCGTAGACCAGCACATTAGCCACTAAGCCATTAGGACTTCTGGTTGGTTTGGTTACTTTGTTTAACAGCATATCAAACTTTGTGGGTTAATAAATATCAAACCAATCCTTGTAGAAGAACGGTTTTGATACGATTAACTCATAACTGGCATTAGCCCATAAGTGAACACTATAGTATGGCTGGATTGTTATTCTTGTGAAGGCGCTTGGCGATAAGATTTATTATTTCAGGAAATGTACTCGAGAAAGCGAGTCCAAATTCTGGATGAAACTCTTTGTATTTCGCTTTTCGTTCATCCCCTTAAGAAAAGGCATGAACCCTCATGTTATGAACCAATAGAATGGTAGGTTATATCCTCTTTATACATAGTGATCTGAACATCTGAAACTGGGCCTCTTGTCATCTGCAGCTGGGATCTGATAATCTGGAGTCAGGGTCGTATGGAATTTGGTGATCTATCTAGTCTAGGATTTGGTGATCTGAGTTTGCAGCCGGAGATTTGCAGGGTATCTGATCATCTGCCGGGGATCTGATCATCTAGACCCAGTTATCTGGTCATCTGGTGTTGTGATAGGGGCATCTTGAGCCATGGATCAAGATGCATGGATCTGCTGCAGCTCTGCTAGTTGCTTATCATCTGGGTTTGGTTTAAGTGAAAATTTGTCAACTGGAGCAGGAAATTTGGCGAACATCTGGAGTATGGGATCGGGTCATCTGGAGCTAGATCTTGTACATATGAAGCTAGAATTTGTTCATATTGAGCGAGGATCTGGTTCATCTGGACATCTGGAGCATATCTTTTCATCTGGAAATAGCGAGAATTGTTCATATCTGGCCTAGATATGGTCATCTGGAGCCGACTGATTATCTGGAGCTGGATTCGGTATCTGGTACTTTGGACATCTGGACATCTAGAGTAGGAGATGTTTTCATCGGGAATTTGACGAGAAGCAGGAAATTTGTTCATTTGGAGATGTGGTCTGGAAATGAACATCTGGTCTATATCTGGTGTCAATATCTGGTGATCTGGTTTCAAATCCAACTCCAGATGACGAGATCATTGGCACCAGATGACTAGATCACCAACTCCAGATAGGGTTTGGAGAATCCAGATGGGTTTTGGTCATCTGGAGTTGGTAAGTTGAATCTGGTGCCGGGGATCTGATCGATCTAGACCCAGTTATCTGGCCATCTGGTGTTGTGATAAGGGGCATCTTGAGCCACGGATCTGGTTATCTGGTGCCGGTGATCTGGTCATCTGGTGCCGGTGATCTGGATTTGAAACCAGATCACAAAATTACAATGGCTCTAAATACTTCTTTGATTAAATCCTTGGAAGCAGGACGATCAACTCAAGGTGGCTATATCGTCTGGTCA
>OY757934.1:69518566-69583566 GCA_963585895.1 Sepioteuthis lessoniana
TTGTAAGTTATATAATACCAAATCCTCTTTATACATATATATTAAATATATATGATTTGGTTTGGTTGGGTTTTATGGCATATTAACCATTGTAAGTTATTTAATACCAAATCGTCTTTATACATATATATTAGATATATATGATTTGTAGCAGAAATAATTTAACACCTGTCATTATTTGCATAATTTAATTTGGATATACGTAAATGATTTATTAGTAAATAGTTTGTCGGCAATTTCATTTTTGAATGTTACAGATCATTTGTTTGCACACTAATATTGCTATTGTTTCTACACAGTTTAATGGTTTCAGTTATTGTTATCTAATACTAATTCTATTCCATATTAATTATTTGTATGCAGAAAATGAAGTGGTTACAAGTATTGTTATTTAACACTGTTAGAGAGTAGCTAGCGCCCCTTCAGCACTCTACCAGATGGACTGGTTCATAGCCTTAAATAGCCCACGATTAAAGACTTCGTGGGTTGATCTAATCAGCAGATTAATATTCGGACTAATCTTGCTTCGTTTAGCTGTACCGCATTTCGACCCTCCTCAATTTCTTGTAAATTCTCTTGTTGATTGTTGATAATTTATTTTACAGTGTTATCTTTATATGTATCCGTTTGAACCAAATACTGGTGCTGAATAATTATACATGGTGCATTCAATAAGTTTCCAGCCTCTTTTGTGCAGGCATTTAAAATTGACGTAGACTCTTGAAAATTCAGTATGTTATTGCTATTCATCTTATGAGATGACTGACCAATTTTTATGATTTCAGGTTCAAATGAACAGCTACAGCAGCAATTGGAATACACCCTACTGAAGCCTGATTGTCACAGCTGGTGAATTTCAAAAAATAGGTATGTGGCTAAAGTGTCTCCTTGCAGTACACCTGCTACAATATCGAAGTAGTCTGTATCTCCATCTGGAGAACGGACGGTCAACTTAAAGAAAATTGGCATGCAAAAAGAGAGATATAGACAAAGAAGTTAGAAAGTGTGAAAAGAATTCTAACATATACGTGGTGCTTTCAATAAGTTTCCAGACTATTTTTGTACAGGCACTTAACATTGTTGTAGACTATTGAGAATTCTGTATGTTATTGCTGGATATCTTATAAGATGACTGACCAATTTTTATGATTTCAGGTTCAAATGAACAGCTACAGCAGCAATTGGAATACAACCTACTAAAGCCTGATTGTCACAGCTGGTGAATTTCAAAAATGCAATCTGGACGTGAGGGCACTTTAGAAGAACCATATGCAATAAAATTGTGTTTTAAACTTGGAAAAAATGCCACAGAAACCTATGGAATACTTCAGACTGCTTTTGGAGCATCTTGCATGAATCGAGCATCAGTTTTTGAGTGGCATAAGAGATTCAAGAAAGACAAGGAGTCTGTGAGGGATAATGGGAGGTGTTGGAGGAGTAAGGAAACCAGAACACCAGAGTTGATTGGCCAAAAGGGTTAGACTTAGACTTACTATGTTGAGGTTTTAAGGGATTTCAGGAAGAGATTCCGTCGGAAGAGGCCAGCACTCTTCAAATCGGCTCAGTGATATTTCCATCAGAATAATGGACCAGTCAACAACTCCATCCTTGTCACTGACTATTTGACCAAGATGGGCATCAAGACAGTTCCTCTATTGTCCAGACCTTGCTCTCTGAGACTTTTGGTTATTCCCTAAGCTCAGAGGCTGTCGTTATGAGACAATTGAGGAGATGAAAGAGGCTGTGACGAAGGTCATTGATACGCTCACGCAAGAGGACTTCCAAAAGTTGTTAGAACGGTACGACAAGTGCATTGCAACCGTAGGAGATTACTTCGAAGGGGACTATAGTTTCATGTGTGTACTATCAATAAAAGTGCCCGTACGAAAAAATCCTGGAAACTTATATAATGATCCTCGTATTAAACACTTATTCTTTTCTGAGTATCATTCACCTCGACAATACTACAAACACTGATTATTCTATTTAGCACTATTCATTCAGTTACATATAATTTTATGGCTTCAAATGTTGCTTTATATCACTAACAATTCAATTCAACATCAGTTATTTGTTTACACACTGTTAAATGGTGAATCAGTTGTTTCTAACTATTCTATTTAGCATTAGTCATTTGTTTGCACACCGTTTAAATGTCAAATAGTTCTATTTGGCTCGTAGATAAGACCCTATCAGGTGCTACCACTCTGAATCATAGTCGACCTGGGAGCTATAACAACGAAGGGTACTCCACATTTTCCAGAACTCCAAGACTGGAGCCTCACCATCCGATAGTTTTGTGTCATATCAGGACACTCGTTGGGGAAATCTTACCCCTCCTTAGAGATACAGTCGGTGTATTCTACAGCCCCAGTCGACTGGGCTCTTATTCTTTTAGAAAGTTCACATTCGTAGAAATGTAATATAATGGCCGAGGGATTTCGTTTTATATATCTTGCCTTTCAGTTTAGTTAGGCTGAGAACCTTTCGCTTTGCACATGGGTTAGTTAGGTGCAAACATGAGCGCAGGTGTTCACGCGCGTTCGTAGCGGACGTGTCATTCAGAGATGTCACAATAAAAATCCCAGATAGAGTATGTGACCGGTGATGTGAGTGACGTCACGCACCGGAAGCGTGGGCTGAGATTTGAGAAAAAGTAAGTTAGTTGAGTTTTGGCGTCGGAAGAAGAAGGTTGACTTTCGCTTGCTCGCCGAGGCCTTGCAGCAGGTGTTGCACGTGGTGGTGGTGGTGGAGGGGCAGATAGAAAAGTCAGCATAGAAAGATTGTACCTCTCTCCTTATGTCAAAAAACATTTAAACTCAAAGGTAATAAAAAGTTTCGTACCTGAACTTAGAAGTCGTAAGTGTTTTTCCTGTTTCGGTATTCCTATGTTATATATATATATGAGTTATGAACATTCTATGTACATTTCAAATATTCATGTATGGCTATGGTACAGAAAGTCTTTTGTTTTACGAAAGTATATGGGATTCTTTGAGGACTGAACTCACTAAAAATGACCTGTTAGCTTAACTCTCTAAAAATATATCATACGTAGCGCCCAATCTTCACGATGAAGTAATCATTTTCAAAGTAATCAATTTCTGAGCTGGACTTAGTTTGGCACAAGGCCAGATGTATTGTCAACCTTGTGAGAATCGAAGGCACTAATTATAGTCGGCTAGTGTAGCTCACTAACTATTCCATTTTGCCAAGCATCCAATCCACACGATAGATCATTGATTTTCTTTGTTTAGATTGGTTTGATACAATGTCAGAAGTATAGGGAACCCAGTGAGGATGGATTCCATTAACAATGGTCGGTTAGTGTAGCTTGCTAGCTATTACATCACGCAGTCTACATAATGGAGAAACAATTTGCAAATTTTAGATTAGTTTGGCACAAGGTTAGAACTGTGAGGCATCCAATTAGAAGAGAACCTACTATCAATGGTCTGCTAATCTAGATTGCTAACATTTACATCACACGAAGTATCCGAGCGATGAAGTAAGAATTAGCAATGTTTTGGTTTGTTTGGCGTAAGGCCAGAAGTATGGGACATCCTGTGAGAATAGAACCTACTAATGATAACCATTATATCACTCGTAGCACCCAATCCACATGATCGATTAATCATTTCCTAAGCCTTAATTAGATCAGCACAAGGCTAGGAGAAAGAGGCACCTAATGAAAATCGAACCCACACACTGTAGTCAGCTTGCCTACTTAACTAACCATTGTATCATGTAAGGTGTCCCATCTGCGAGATGGAATAACCATTTACTATGTTTAGCTTACTTTGGTAAAATTCCTGTCATATAGAGCACTCAGTGAGTAACGAACTCGCTTACAAAAGTCTGTTTGCCTAGCACGTTTGCGGACTTCACATGATGAGATAAACTGATTGTAAATTGTAAATATTACAATTTCCTAAGTAGACCCCACTACCAAACAAATGGCTGGGTGAAATAGCCAAATCTAGTGGCCAAATTTGCCACCATAAGCACTTGATATAGGAATTAAGTACTTAATTGTTTAAAATATTGCTAAATAAAGCAATGTATTGTTGAAAAACATTTACGCATTTTTCAGGTATACCTCTTAGACTTCTAGATGTCACCCTAACACTGATACTACACTGGTTCAGTGAAATCTTGGTGAGTAATGGCGCACACCTAATCATTCTAGAACTGGAGCCTCATCAACAGTTGTAGCTTAGTGTCATACACGGACCACGAGAGAGAGAGAGAGAGAGAGAGAGAGAGAGAGAGAGAGAGAGAGAGAATAGTTGTGAAGATAACAAGCAAACTTGATTTATATAAATTATGAAGGCAATATCTATCTATGTTGGTCTCAATTTATCTATCAATACACATACACGCACACAGACACACACAGACACACAAACACACACAGAGAGAGAGAGAGAGAGAGAGAGAGAGAGAGAGAGAGAGAGAGAGAGAGAGAGAGAGAGTTAGAAAAATAAAGGACAAACTTGATTTATGTAAATAATGAAGGCAATATCTATCTCGGTCTCTATCTCAGTCTCTATCGATCGATCTATCAACAGAGAGAGAGAGAGAGAGAGAGAGAGAAAGAGAGAGAGAGAGAGAGAGCAGACAGACAGACAGACAGAGAAAAAGTGGGGAGCGAAATCATAGTTGGGAAGATGATAGGCCAACTTGATTTATATAAATATTGAAGACAATATCTATTTATCTATCTATATATCTATCAATCTGTCCACACACACACACACACACACACACACACACACATATATATATATATATATATAGGTCTCTCTCTATCTATCGAGAGAGAGTCAGAGAGAGAAAGAGATAGAGCTAGAGATAGAGAGATTATTGTTAGAAAGATAATGGGCAAATTTGATTTATAGAAATAATGAAGGCAATATCAATCTATCTATCTATATAAAAATCTATCTCTGCCTCTCTATAGAGGGGGAGGAGAGAAATAGATCCTTAATAGATTCCTACCATTCCACTGGTTGTTATGAAGCAACTTGTAAAGCGACTGCAGCCGCACACGTGTAATGCCATCGGCTCTTCATCTTTCTTGTTGCTTATTGTTTCAACACAACAAAATCCGAATGCAATCCTTCAAGATGATCTTGCATGAAGTACCAATTCATTGTTGTATGACTTGACACCATTCATTAAACAGCGTTTGCCAAACGTTCCCCAGTGAAATGTGCGCCTTCCGGGACGTGTTCGCAAATTACAAAACAGGTGGCTGGGTGGGGAAAGTGAGATGTGGCTCGGTGTTAGACACTACGATTTACCAGAACTATAAGATGCACAGATTGAATTTCTAGTTTTGATAAACAGTGTAATTATTGATTTTTTCTTGTATTAATTTGACGCTAAAATTTACAGTATTATCTATTGCACAGTATTAGGGAAATGTTAGAAGTATCGTTGAAGTTTACTCAGCGTTGGCTTCGTCAAGAACAGCGAGTTGTTGACAGATTTTAGAAAAAAATTAACTCTGAGGGGCTTAGAAGGTCTTGATTGTATCTCCTGCCGAGGGGTAAGACCTCAGAAAAAGGTAACCTGGGTATGACACTAAATTACATTTAATGGCGAGGCCCTAGTTCCGGAGATCGTGATATGTGAGGGTAGACCTTTATTATAAATAATCCCAGGTCCATTTTGGCCTAGAATTGTAGAATGTATTACGGTCCTGTCTATGAGTCAAATAAATGTTTAAGAATGTTTCATATTCGATAGGACCGTGTGAATAAAAAACCTCTTACGAAACTACTCGATAGGAAATGTAAATATGAACGCATAGTTAACGTAATTCCCTAACCAATAAGCATAAAAAAAACCTTGAAGGGTTGACCTGTTGTTAGAAAAAAAGCTTCTCATTAATTTTCGGAAACGAAAATCGGCGAGTGTAAAAGCATTTGTCTTTCTCTTGCTTGACGAAGACAGAGTAATTCGGCAGTTCGATATCTCCGAATATATATATATATCAATATATAAAGCAGTTGTGCCATGTAGTAACCTGAAAATGACCCCGATGTCATTGGGTGTTGGGGGCAGAAAGTGTAAGTTTCATCGAAAAATTACCCGCAAAGGCGTTGTTGGGTAAACAATATGTCCCTTTTAGACAGAGAGAGAGACTGGCACATACATACACACACACACACACACACACATACACACACGTACACGCACACATGCATATATAAAGAGGATGAGTTAGGCAGTAAGAGAGAGAGAGAGAGAGAGAGAGAGTAGGAGAAAAAAGGAAGACGAGACGAGGGAAAGTAAGAAAAACAAACTCTAGAGTAGAGCATGATAGGTATTCTACAAGAGGGTCAGAAATGAGATTTGATAGGTTGATACGAGGATCATTAAATAAGTTTCCAGACTTTTTTTTCGTATGGGCACTTTTATTGATAGTACACACATGAAACTATAGTCCCCTTCGAAGTAATCTCCTCCGGCTGCAATGCACTTGTACCGTTCCAAGAAGTTCTGGAAAACCCCATGGAAGTCCTCCTGTGTGAGCGTGTCAATGACCTTCGTCACAGCCATTTTTATCTCCTCATTGTCTCATAACGACAGCCTCTGAGCTTAGGGAATAAGCAAAAGTCACAGGGAGCAACGTCTGGACGATAGGAAGGCTGAGGAACTGTCTTGATGCCTATCTTGGTCAAATAGTCTGTGACAAGGATGGAGTTGTGGACTGGTACATTGTCCTGGTTGAAATGCCCCAAACCCGATTTGAAGAATGTTGGCATCTTCCCTAGGACTCTCTTCCTGAACTCCCTTAAAACCTCAACATAGTATTCCTTGTTGACTGTCAGTCCAGTAGGAACCCAGTGCATGTAGATCATGCCAGTGCTGTTAAAAAAAGGGATCATCAAAGTTTGTGGGTGGATTTGCTCTGTCTGGCCTTCTTGGGTCTGGGAGAGCCAGCATACTTCTACTGGGAACTCTGTATATTGGTCTCTGAGTCATAGGAATAGATCCAGCTTTCATCGCATGGCATATTTTCCAAGTTTAAAACACAATTTTATTGCATATCGTTCTTCTAAAGTCCAGATTGCATTTTTGAAATTCACCAGCTGTGACAATCAGGCTTTAGTAGTGTGTATTCTAATTCCTGCTGTAGCTGTTTATTTGAACCTGAAATCATAAAAATTGGTCAGCCATCTTATAAGATGTATAGCAATAACATACTGAATTTCCAAGAGTCTGTGACAATTTTAAATACCTATACAAAAAAAAAAGTCCGGAAACATATTGAAGGCACCACGTAGCTGTCTGGAAATCCCGTGAACTTTATTATCTACCGGACTCCAAAAATGATAGGTTTTACGACTGATCTTGCTATTTTTTTTTATCCCTACTACAAGGAAGTCATCGATCCCGAGATGGTGATTACTGGTTGGATGCGAAGCAGCCATTAATATCTAAATATACAGACTTGTAGTGATTGGTAAAGAAAAAAATTCAAAAACTGTAGCCGTTCCCAGAAGCCTCTGACAGGAAGCAAGAACGGCGCATGCCTAAAGAAAGGGTCTTCCGGGCACTGAAGTGAAATTCTGCCACTTGAGTTGTACCACTGGTACGGAAAGGACCCTTTTTCTCTCGGATGCTAGAAGTAAAAAAATATGCTGATTTGCATTCCAGGAGCTTGATACTTACCCATGTCTGCTTCTAGTTAGCCACCTCTGCGAAGAGTACCTTACAGAAAATACAATTGGAAAATCGATGAAAGGCACCTTAAACATACCTCACGGAAAAACAACTACTAAACATAATCACATACTTTAAACTCACAACCCACCGAAAATGACTCTAACATGTACTAGCACCTTGTCTAGGAAACGCTACAAACTCTACTGTTCAAGAAAAAAGTTAAACACCACAGAATAGACATTCAACCCTAAAATAAAGTTGCCCAGTCGGCTGGGGCTGTAGAATACACTGACTGCACCTCTGCAGAGGGGTAGGACCCCTACAACGAGTGTCCTCGATATGACACTAAAGAATCTGATGGTGAGGTTCCAGTGACGCTGGAGATCTGGGGAATGAAGAGTACTCCTTTATTTTCATCGCTCCCAAGTCCACCCTGGCTCGGAGTGGGAACACCTGATATGGGTCCTATCAATGGGTTAAATAGTACTAAACCGTGCTTCTTTCACTATACTGAGTATTGCATTTAAACTTCGTATTTATGCTAAACTGAATTGGTTAAAATTGAACTCTTTTGACATTTAAACTGTGTAATCATGCTAAACTGAATTGTTTGAAATAGAACTGATTATTTACATAAAAATGGATTTGGCGTTAAATAACCTAAAAAGGTTGATATGCCATAAAACCAAACTAAACCAAATCAAACCAAAGCAAACCTAAAATAAAATTGGAGTTAAAAGGTATTTTAGTCTCTTTCCTTCCTTCCTTCCTTCCTTTCGTAATTCTTTTACAGCCTTCCACGAAGAAACCAATAGGGTAAAAAGAAGAAGAATAGAGTCAGATGCTTAAACCCGGAATCAACAACCATAGACCTACAACATCGACCACTACTACAACCTAAAAAAACAAAAAATAACCTACAAATCTTCTCAGCTCCAAAACATTAATGGTTTTGGCATTAAATAACCAACGTCAAAAGTTTATTACAAATAGTTCATTGCAAACATCTCCAACTTTATATAAAACCTTTTAAACGGTTCATAACAAAGTCAGATCGGTGATTTACAGAAATTCAATTGCCAAAGTATAGTCAACGATTCGGGGATGAAGGGAATAAAAGTGTTTATGACAAACGATCTCGATTGGGTTTTTTAAGATTCTATTAAATAAAACAACCTTTGAATGGTTTTAAATGACCAGTTGGAAATGTTTGTTGGGAACCGTTTTAAAAAGTTTTAGATAAACAGTTGGAAATGAATTGTTGGAAGTATTTGCAGTGAACTATTTGCAATAAACCTTTGGAAATGCTTTCCATTTGAAATGTTTGCTATTAAGCATCTGAAAGGAATTATTTTAAGTGTTTGCTATGAACGATTTAAGATGTTTGCAATGAAGTGTTGGAAATGAACTGTTTGGAATGTTTGCTATGAACTGGTGGCAATGAACTGTTTTCAGTGTTTGCTATTAATTGTTTTCAATGTTTGCAATGAACTTTTAAGAGTGAACTGTTTGAAATGTCAGATATGAACTATTTGAAATGAACCAGTTGGAGCCGATACGTAGAGAGAAAAATATTTTTGAGTAATACGTAATGACGATTTTATGGTAAGATAAGCCAAGAGAACTTGAGATTTTATAATACGGAGGCACGATATAAACATGCCAGGGAGAAAGTAAACACCAAATATCAACAAGGAATTTAGAAAAGGAGAAAACGGTAAGTTTGGCTTGTATGTCATTAGATTTTTCCCTACGTGTAAGAACGTTGGAGCTTTCGACTCGAAAAGACCAATCTAAGTCTACTCACATTCTGATGATGTAATCGTTCTTATTGAGATTGAATTGATGTTTTAAATGTTTTTCAAGTTCACACAACGATCTCTATATTTTTGAAAATTTCGTTGGCTTCACTTTTAATTAGGTTGTCAGACAAATGCATACATAGATTACTTGATAGAAATAGAAATTAATTCATTAAGTACAGAAAATTTAATAATCTAAACCAACACACACACGCACACTCACACGTGTGCATATATATATATACATATATATATATATGTTAGTGAAGGAACTAGAATTAAATGATTCTGTGGCGAGTCCTCACATCAAACACCAGAAACATTTTTGGATTGGATTATTGAAGAATTGTGCATCAGTGAGCAATATAGTCTCCAAAGCAATATTTATTTCTAAGGTCTTAGACTCAGAGGGTTTTCTTCTCATAGACCGGTTGGCTTACCAAAGATAATTTGATCAATTAACCATACTACTTACTCATAGCTGTTAATCAGAGTAGGACTCATGCCTTTCCGAAATCCCAAATAGTAATGGCCCTCTTAGCTCTAGCATACAAAAAAGGATTATAAGGGCCTTTAAGTTTTTGGGTTTTAGGATAGAAATCTCATCTAATATTAAAATAGTCAATTTCTTGGATGTGACTTTAGATCTATCAAATAATGCTTATAAACCTTTCATAAAGACCAATCAGAATCCAACGTACATTAATGTTAATTCTAATCACCCTAAAAACATAATTAAGCAAATCCCAAAAGCGGTAAATTTAAGAATAGGTAAGCTATCTGCAAATGAAAAGATTTTCAAAGAGAGTAGTAAAAGATATATAAATGCCCTTAAAAATAGTGGTTTTAAGGAGGATTTTAGGTATTTAAATGAAAATATAACAAATGAAATTACTGAAGAAAATAATAATTACGATCAAAAAAAGAAAAAAAGAAAAAGGAAAATTATATGGTTTAACCCCCCTTTTTGTAAACTAGCAAATATAGATGTAGGTAAATATTTTTTGAAACTGATAGATAAACATTTTAAACAAGATAATATATTACATAAAATATTTAATGGGAAAACCTTGAAAATAAGTTATTCTTGCACAAAAAATATTTCTCAAATAATAAATAGCCATAATAATGAATTAATTAATAAATTTCGTAACCGAGTAAACAATAATAATATAAATAGTAAAAAAATAGAATGTAATTGTAAATCTCGAAGTGATTGTCCAATGAATGGTTTGTGTAATTTAGATAACGTAGTATATCAAGCTATTATTTATCCAAAAGAGGACATAAATGATAAGAAATATTATATTAGCATTTCATCTACTAATTTTAAAATTAGGTATGGAAATCATAAATTTTCCTTCTCCCATGAGCATAAAAAAAATCAAACTGCTCTATCAAACATTATTGGGGATTAAAAGTTAAAAGGTTAACCCCGGAAATACAATGGTCCATATTGAGAAGATCTAGTACCCCAAAATCTTTCGATAGTAGGTGCAACCTGTGTCTTAAAGAAAAAATCCACATTCTGCTTTTTTCCTGAGCCAAAAACATTATTAAATAAGAGAAACGAACAAATAGCTAGGTGTAGACATAGGGCTAAATTTAAACTATAAATAATTAAAAAAATTTTTCTATAAAAACATAGAGCTAATTTTGAGAATAATTAGAATAAATTGTTAGATAGAAAATTGTGAAAAAGAATATAATACATACGTACCACGCATAAAAAGAGGAACGAATTAATGCTTTCTAAATATTTTTGAAATGTTAAAATATAGTAAATAAATTAAATATTTGTTTTTATTTTTAATATATCTAATACTGTATCTTTACGTGAGGTTATTATTTAAAGTTTAAATCTTAGTCAATACAAAATCTGTAAGTTAGGTCTAAATATAAATTTTTAAAAATTTATTAATTAAGGGAAAGTTTTTTAAAAAAACAATATTTACTACATTGATAACCGAAATTTAAATTTAAAACGGAAGTGGGCTTAGTGAAGAGGTAACTCCTCACCCCTCTTCGACTCCCTCCCACTATCCCCTCCCACTACCATGTGTCTATTCTAAATTTTTTTATCCAAAAGATCTGAAGAAGTCCTGTTATTTTTTTCGTGTTTTTGGAAACTTCAAAAATGCATAACAGGATGGAAATAAATTTATAATCCTATGTGACCGGTTTCGTTGTTTTTCTTAAAGTATATATATATATATATATATATATGTGTGTGTGTGTGTGTGTGTAATTATTATTCAACGAATGAATATGCTGAACAACCAGTTCAGTTTTCGCCGTTTTTTTTTGTGGAATATTAACTTTTGTAAAATATTTTAAAAGTATTTAAAAAACTAAAAACGTTTGCCTCTTAATAATTTTTCAATTGACAATGACCTGAGTTCGAAACTAGGTGAGAACAATGAAAAAATATTTTGCTACAGAAATATTTCTATTTGTCTTATCACTTTTATTCATCTGTCTGTCTGTCTATCTGTCTTTCTTTCTATATCTATCTATCTATCTATGATTGTCAGTTTCTAACCTATACGATTATCAGATCATAGACACGCACTTGGTTTGATGATCGTATAGACGTGAAACTTAGTCATTAGACACCAATGGCTCTGTGTCTACGATATCCTAACGATATATATAGAGTGAGTGAGAGAGAGAGAGAGAGAGAGAGAGAGAGAGAGAGAGAGAGAGAGTGGGGGGACAGAGAGATAGAGAAAGAGAAATTGCTAATAAACTCACTTTCATAGTTATAAAAATAGGAAGGAAATTAATAGAATTTCATGTATAGCTGAATATGGACAGACTAATCTATCTATCTATCTATCTATCTATCTATCTAGATAGATAGATAGATAGATGGGACAGAATGAGATAGATAGATAGATATAGATAGAGTTATTTTAATTCTGTTGAGAAGCTTTTATGGTACTGCGCTGCAGGATATTTGGCCGATCTCCAATAAGGCTCAGAATTCAAAACGAATCAATAATTTTGGAAAGGCGAAACTGTCTGAAATTTGAAGGACGAAGCTAAGAAGGTGCCCGAAACAAAATTCTCGGTTGTAGAAGTGTTTGAAACAACATATAAATTACTGAAAACTTATGAAAGGAAACAAGATAACTCCAAATACAAGTCAGACAGAAACACAAGAACAGCTTATGTCCTGCTTCAAGGCCTTTACAGCATGATTCAATAAATGTAAAGAGACCGAGCAATTGCCGCTAAAAGACATGGAGTAGTTTAAAACCTATTGTAAAATAATTACGAAATGATTTTTTTATATTAATCATTTTTCGTTAATTATATTTTATCATTCGGTTTGGATGGGCTTTGAACTATTCGGCTCTTAGTGCAGGTGCACACACATTGCGTACAGTTCACGCTCGCGTGCAGAGGATATGACAATCACAAATGTCATAATAAAACCCCCAGATAGGAAATAGGACTGGAGTGTGAAGGACGTCATGCCCGGAAGTGATGGGCTGAGAATTTGGTGATTTTGAATAAGACGTTAGTTGAGATCCGACTCTGGGCCGGGCCAGTCCAGCTGGAGGCTACGGGATGTGAAGCGCGTTTGTTTGGTCAGATAGTACAGTCAGCATAGTAAAAATTGTGTGTCTCTCTCTCCTCGTGTCAAAAAACTAAAGTCAAGAAGTTAATAAACGTTTCGTACCTGAACAATGGAGAGTCGTCAGTGTTTCGTATTTCTCTGCATCTGTATATTTGTAGAGTTGTATTATGACTATACAACACTGTTAAAAAAGGATTATTTGGAAATAAACAAAGGACAATATTGTGAAAACGAAAACATGACAGAAAGATACCGGTTGGCCGAGAAAACATCAGTCTCGAAAAATATTCTAAACAGAGAAAAATTGATAAAACGCCACAGAATGGCAAAATGCAGGCTATGTTGTGATAATGATGAAACAATTAATCATACGGTAAGTGATTGTAGTAACCTGGCCTACAAGGAATACAAGTGTAGACAAGATTGGGTGGGAAAGATAATTTACAGGAAAGTATGCCAGAGACATAAGTTTAGACAAGCTGACAAATTATATTTGTACAATGCAGAATCTATTCTAGAAAATGAGACCTTGAAAATTATGTGGATGTTTGTGATACAAATTGATCACCAAATACCGAACAGAAGACCAGACCTAGGGTTAAATAACAAGAAGAAAAGAACATCATCTTGAGAATTTTTGACGTTCTTGCGGACGATAGAGTAAAAATTAAAGAAAACGAAAAGACAGAATAATACCTGGCAGAGAGCAGAAAAGGTTTGTTGAACATGAAGGTGACACTGATATCAATCGCTGTTGGAGCTCTTAGAATTGTCTCCAAGAAAGTAACAAAGAGATTGTGTTAAGTGGAGCTAAGAAGAAGAATCAAGATAATCTAAACCACATCAATGATAAAATTATACAGAACTGAAGAATCTTGCTGTCAATCAGGCTTCATCAGAGTTGGCGTAAAAAACGCACAAGGAGTATAATAATAATAATAATAATAATAATAATGATAATAATAATAATAATAATAATAATAATAATAATTGAAAAAACTATGGAACATGCAGGTGACAATAATACCAATTGTAATTGGTGAATTTGGAACTGTAACTAAAGGATTACTAAAGGGACTGGAGGATTTGGAAGTTGGCGGACGGGTGGAGACCATCCAAACGAAAGCATTATTGAGAACGGCCAGAATACTGAGAAGAGTACTGGAGACTTGAGGAGACTTGCTGTCTCTCAGACTCCAGTGAAAAACCATCGGCTAACGCTAATGTGAAAAGCTCTAATGAGTGAATAATAATAATAATAATAATAAAGACCATCAGCTAACGCTGGTGTGAAAAACTCTAATGAGCATTAATTATAATAATTAGGAGTTTTGTTGTTCTGGCGAATTATTAGAACATAAAGGAAAGTAAAAATAGAGGCAAATACCTGAACTTTGCTGGAAAAATAAAAAATCTGTGCATGATGTAGTTACCAGTTTTAACTGGTGCACTTCCAACGGCTCATTAAAACCTGGAAAAATGTCTGGTGGATGACCGCTTTAAACGACTAATAAACAACATCTCACACCAGAAAACCTGTCCTCGCTAAGAAAAGGAAACCTTAAGAGAGAATCAGAATCTCTCCAAATAGCAGTACAGGACAACGCCATAAGAACCAATCATACCAAAGCTAGAATAGATAAGACCCAACAAATGTAGGCTATGCGGTAACAGAGAGGAAACGCTCAATCACATAATAAGCGAATGCAGAAAATTAGCACAGAAGGAATATAAGACGAGATCCACCGGGAAATGGGCTAGAAATTTAAATTTGACCACAATAAAAAATGGTATATGCACAACCCAGCACCTGTCCTAGAAAATAATACACATAAACTCCTATGGGACTTTGACATACACACGGATCAACTAATCTCGGCCAGAAGACCAGACCTTACAATATTCAACAAAAATAAAAAGAAAAAAAAGAAAATTTGCAAAATTGTCGATTTTGCTGTCTCGGCTGACCACAGAATAAAACTGAAAGAATGTGAAAAGAAGTATAAGTACCTCGACCTTGCTGGGGAATTGAAAAAACTATGGAACATGCTGGTGAAAATTATACCAATTGTAATTGGTGAGTTTGGAACGGTAACTAAAGGGTTACTAAAGGGACTGGAGGACTTGGAAGTTGGTGAATGAGTGGAGACCATCCAAACTACTACATTATTGAGAACGGCCAGAATACTGAGAAGTGTCCTGGAGACTTGCTGTCACTCAGAATGTTATATAGTCATCTGCTCATTCATGCAGAAATATACATATATATGCTGGATACGTACCGACGCAATAATAATTAAGACGCAGGAAGGAATAACAGGCGCAATGATAAAGTCGCAAAAACAAACGACGCACGCAAGGAAGACGCAGGAAGACTTCTTTATAAAATATTTTACTTCACATCTTTATTTGTAAGTTTCGAAAGGGTTGTTCCAAGTTTGCGTGTGAGAGAGAGCTGGAGACCGAACATTACTGAAATATTTTGATCCCAAAGTTATGGCCGTCAGCGTTGTGTCTTTCTCGTTCTTCATGGCTGCTCAACCGGACCCTGGAGTAAACTCTTCTGTGTGCTGGCTTTCCCTACTACATCACGTCTACCTCCGTCTTCCACTGTACTGCTTGCCCTCCTTCTCGCCTATCTCCAACTGTCCTCAATTCGTCGGCCTTATATTACTTTCAAACTCCCACGCAGTAATATAGACACGCCTCAACGCCTGCACAACCTCTTCCGATTTCCAGCGACCGGGATGTGTCACTTCCTTCTGGTGCACCACCTTGAATGGCATTTTTGGCCGGGTCAAAAGGTCAAAACATAACAAGAATCCAGTGAAAAACCATCTGCTAACGCTGAGGTGGAAAACTCTAATGAATAAATAATAATAATAATAATACGACTGAGTAGGAGAAGGTGATCCACTGGGTATTGTGCGAGAAATTAAAAATTTACCATACAAAGAAATAGCATATACACAAACTAGAATCTATCTTTGAGAATGAAACGCAAAAAATTCTCTGGGATTTAGAGTTACAAACAGATTACCTAATCTCAGCCAGAGGACCAGACGTAATGATAGTTAACAAGACTAAAAAGAAAAAAAGAGAATCTGCCGAATAGTGGACTTTGCTGTCCTGGCAAACCACAGAATAGAATTAAATGAAAACGAAATAACAGATAAATACTTAAACCTAGCTAAAGAACTAAAAAAAACTATGGAACATGAAGATGACGGTGATACCTATTGTAATTGGTGCACTCGGAAAATCCTTAAAGGATTGGTAAAGGGACTGGAAAACTTGGAAATTAGAGGACAAATAGAGACGATCCAAACAACAGCAATGATAAAATCAGCTATGATTAAAGAAGTAACCAAAAAATAATAATATAATGATAATTTTGCCATACTGAGGGACCACGGAAAATAAATTAAGGAAAGTAAAAAAAAGTTGACAAATACTTGAACTTTATCAGAGAATTAAAAGAAAAGAAGCTGTGGAATGTGAGGGTGCCGGTTATACCAATTGTGGATGCTATTTTTTCTTTAAATAAGTAAATGGTTGTGACTAAACGAGATGACACTTTCCGATATCCAAACCCTTTACGGAATATTACAAAATCCAGTGACATCGGAAGATTCGTTGATCTTAAGTTCTCTTAGGTTTATTTTTGTTGTTTTCGGACTATAAAACAGACTTGATAGTCACAAGTGATTTTAATTTCCAAGCATCATTAAAACTAATTTCAGCAGGTCATGCCCAGTAATAAAACTTGTTATACTTCCATTACATTAGTGGTATTTCTTGGCGTAGCAGTTATTGTCGTACTAAGTGGACTCTTCGACCCGAGTTCAAATCCTGGACGAAGTTATTTGTTGTTCACTAATAATACTTTTTTAAGAGGTATAAATCCATCTGTTCTACACGTCGAGGTATGGGTAGATAATAGGACAGATTGAGTTTTTTTTAAACCTTGTTCAGGCATCCAGTCAAGGAAAAGGAAAACTCCCAATTCCGACCAGCTTTACTCCACTTAAAATTGATCTTGTGTCACGTTATGGAGGCGTAAAGTAAATACATACTACCACTATACAGGCTTGTTGGGTTTTCAAATTTGACCCTAAAAAATTTATTTTTGTATAATGATTACTTTTTTTACAACGAAATCTTATTTGATCTTGATGAGCATCACGTACCATTTATTGCTTATGACGATTGTATTGCGATGAGCGTGCGCTTTAGATTCTTTTTCATGTCTTGAAGAAGTTTTCCCTTCTTCTATTGTTCCTTCCTTTCTCTGATTATTTAGAATTTCCGTACAGAATTTGCTGTTGCATCTCTAGCAGCTGTGGGTATATAGAGTCCGTGACTGGATTTAACAGGCATTCTGTTCATGTTTCCCTTTCCTTGGTAAGGCCTCAAAGGATTCCCTAGCTTGATGGAGAATTTGACGCTGATAATCCAGATCTCGACTTCATTTTCGCAGTTTTGGAGATTTATTCCTGTTTTTCAAAAAGGTCTTTAGTTATATATATATATATATATATATATATATATATATATAAGAAAAGGTTAGTTGTTTGAGGGTGCGAGGTGTGACAATAATTTAACAATAACTGAAGGTATGAGGTGTGTTCAAAAATTAATGACACAGTAGCTGTGTTTACCAAGACAGAAATGAACAAAATGTTAATTCTCTTCAAAATAGTCTCGTTTATATTCAGTACATTTTCTCCTCTGAAAATGCTCTTCTGAAATCCAATGAAACTTCTCATTTGTATTTTTTATTGTTCACTACGTCTTTTAAATCTTAGTTTTGAGTTGTATTTTTCCTTTAAGAAACAAGAAATAAGTTGTGCTAAGTTAGATATATTGAGTAAACCTTATCTAACGAAATCTCCATGTTGTATACACATATGCAGATTATTCGAGACATATTCAACACAATAACGACGCGCGGACACAGTTCTTTAGAAAAACATACTTCTCACTTTATTGAAAGGGTTGTGTGTGAGAGGTATTTGGAGACCGAACAAAGACTGCAACATATTGAGACCCCCAACACTTTTGGCTATCACAGCCTTTCTTTCCCGTTCTCCTGGGCTGCCCAACCGGGGGCCTGGGGGCCCAGCCTCTGCTGGGACATGTTTCTCATTCCAGCATCTTCTCTCCAACTGCTCTGAACTTTCTGTCGCCGGGGTTATATAATAATTTGACTCTCACCTACTTCCTGCGAGCGTCACAATTCGTACTCAATTCAAGGTCGCCCCTGATCTCCTGATATCTTCGACCGGATGCACCTGTTATTTACACAGGTGCATTTCTTCTTTTGACCGCTTGGCCGGGATCAATATGCAACACACTCTGATTCTGACTGATAGTAACTGTTAGAGTACAATCTATTAGTCAAATAGATAAGTTTAAAAATCATTTGTATTATCACTCTGGGCCGGAGTGATAACACCTGATAGGGCCCTATCTATGGGTTAAATAGAACTAAAAGGTAGTTTCTTGACTTTGCTGACTGATAGTAACTTTTAGAGTGCAATCTATCAGTCAAATAGATCAGTTTAAAAATAATTTGTATTTGATAGGACTATGTGCAACTAAATAAATAAAATAACATCTACACAAAAAGGAAAATATGAACGCGATTACCTAACCTCTAGGCATAAAATAACTCTAGACAAGTTGGCATACCATTAAAATAGATAAATAGATCAACCATTCCTTAAAATTATAAAAGATCGCTTGCTTGATTTGGTTTTATGGTATATCAACCATTGTTGGTCAATTAATGCCAAATTCTTTTTATGTATATATATCAAATATATGATTTCTAAACATTTCGTAGATAATATTTTAAATGAGCTTGAGCTTTTTTTAGCACACAGTGAAATGGTTTCACTAATTTCTATCTAATATAAATAATTCTATATATCATTATAATCATTTGTTTGCACATAGTTCAATGTTTTCAAGTATTGCTATGTATCACTAACAATTCAATTCATAATCAGTAATTTGTTTACATACAGTTGAATGATAAAACAATTCTATGACAAGCAATTCAGTTTAGCATGAGTACACAATTTAAATGTCAAGCTTCTATTTGACCTATAGATAAGACCCTATCAAGTGCTACCACTCCGGGCCAGAGTGGACCTGGGTGCAATGGCAATGAAGGAGTTCTCCACATTTCTCAAAGCTCCAGAATTACGGGAGCCTTACCATCAGATCGTTTTTGTCATATCCAGGACACTCGTTGGGGGAGTCTTACTCTTCTTAAGAGATGCAGTCAGTGTATTCTGCAATCCTAGTCAACTGGGCCAAGACCACTTGCACATTTTTTTTTGTGAAACAAAATTAAATCTATTCACATGTTCATTCTTGAATATTCCCTGAATCTTTGATTTAGGGAGTCACCATTATTATTAGTTTTGTGTGGTTGTGTTATATGGCATATCCACCCTTCTGTGTTATTTAATGTTAATTCTTGTTGATCCATTTGTAAGCGAATAATTTGTCGGTAACATTTTTAAACGAACCAGATCTCATTTGTTTCCCACCATTCAATAGCTTCAAGTATTGTAATTTAACAATTATACTGATAAATATTCACACAAAAGATTGAACATTTCTATTTCCCTTATAGTTGCCCAATTAGCTGGGCCTGTAGAATACACTGACTGCACCTCTGCAGAGGGGTAAGGCCCCCTCCCCAATGAGTGCCCTGACATAACACTAAACAATCTGATGATGAGGTTCCAGTGATGATGGAGCTTTGGGGAATGTGGAGCACCTCTTCATTACCATTGCTCCCAGGTCGATTCTGGCCCGGAATGGTAGCACCTGATTGGGCCCTATCTATGGGTTAAATAGAACTAACTGCATACTAATGCTAAAATGAATTGTTTGAAATAGTACTGTTTGACTAAACTGAATAGCTTGAAATGGAAATTTATTTTACAATTGAACTGTGTACTTACATTTAAACGCTTTACTTATGCTAAACTGAATTGGTGTAAATGGAACTGTTTTTGACACTGAAACTGCACTTACACAAAACTGAATTGTTATATATAGAACTGTTTTGATATTTAACTGTGGGTAAACAAAATCTGTACTTATACTAAGTTGAATTAACTGAATTAGAACTGTTTGAATAAACTGAATAGTTTGAAATAGAAATGCTTTGAAATTAAAATGTATACTCATGCTAAACAGCATTGTTTGAAATAGAACTGACTATTTGCATAAAAATGGATTTGGTGTAAAATAACCTATAAAGGTTGATATGCCATAAAACCCAACCAACCAAACCAAACCTATTTCGCCCATAGATGGAACTCTAAGAGGTACTATCACTCTGAGTCAGAGTGGACCTGGGAGTAATGGTTATAAAAGAGTATTCTGCTTTCTCCAAACTCCAAGACTGAAGCCTCACCATCAGATGCAGTTTAATGTGTACGACATTAAACCAGGACACTTATTATTATTCCCTGATGTACTCAGAACAATGGTGTCGTGAATGTAAGTATCGGTTAAAGGATGTATAGTTACCTCGTTTGTAGTCACTTCAATCCCTGCGTCAATTCGTGTCTGATAAGTAATAAACTCTTTTTAAGTGGAAGACACAAAGAATATCTTAAAGATGAAGTGACTGATATAACATACGTTTCCAGACTTTTTTCGTATGGGCACTTTTATTGATAGTACACACATGAAACTAGTCCACATCGAAGTAATCTCCTCCAACTGCAATGCATTTGTTGTACCGTTACAACAACTTCTGGAAGCCCCCGTGGAAGTCCTCTTGTGTGAGCGTGTCAATGACCTTCGTCACAGCCTCTTTCATCTCCTCAACTGTCTCATAAAGACAGCCTGTGAGCTTAGGGAATAAGCAAAAATCAAAGGGAGCAAGGTCTGGACTATGGGAGGCTGGGGAACTGTCTTGAAACCCATCTTGGTCAAATAGTCTGTGATAAGGATGGAATTATGAACTGGTGCATTGTCCTCGTGGAAATACCACTGACCCGATTTGAAGAGTGCTTGCCTCTTCCGACGGAATCTCTTGCTGAACTCCCTTAAAACCTGAACATAGAAACCCTAACCCTAAGCTTTTGGCCAATCCACTGTGGTGTATGGACTTCCTTACTCCTCCCACACCTCTCATCATCCCCCAGAGACTCCCTGCCTTCCTTGAATCTCTTATGCCACTCAAAAACTAATACTCGATTTATGCAAGAGGCTCCAAAAGCAGTCTGAAGCATTCCATACGTTTCTGTGGTATTTTTTCCAAGTTTAAAACACAATTTTATTGCATATCGTTCTTCTATAGTGTCAGATTGCAATTTTGAAATTCACCAGCTGTGACAATCAGGCTTTAGTAGGGTGTATTCCAATTGCTGTTGTAGCTGTTCATTTGAACCTGAAATCATAAGAATTTGTCAGTCATCGCATAAGGTGTATAACAATAACATACTAAATTTTCAAGTGTCTATGACAATTTTAAATACCTGTACAAAAAAAGTCTGGAAACTTATTGAAGGCACCACGTATATATTCTCTGACGCCTTTGTGCTTTTAAGTGAATGAAAACAAAAACACTTTCTTGTGTTTATATTTAACAACTAACAACAACATTTAATAATGTTGTGCTTTACCATATCATTTTGTTCGAAAAGTTGCAAAACTGGTTTTATATTATTCATATTAGCACTGATTCATTAAGACATTTTAGATATCTAGACAAGTGTCAAGACGACTAGAAATTATTCAAATGATTTACGTATGCACAACTCAGCAATCTATTATATAAAAAGTTGCTGAGTTGTGCGAACGTCTAAATTTAAATTCTATCTTAAACAAATTCAAAACGTAAAGCTTCAGTTTCGATTAGGAGAGAATATATAAACGTTTAAAACACTGAGAAGTGTGTGTTCTAGTCTGTCCAGATATTTGAGAGTGCTTACCTTTGCCCAATTTTCACAGCCTCTATCCTTTTGGTTGGAGAGGTTGATACTCTATCGTGAGCTCCATTAGGTTTCGCCATCATATCTGTAAAAATATGGTTGTTCTTTTTCTCAATGTGGTTGATATTTGGTCGGGAAGGACACTCTTCTTGAGATCTAATAAAAATAAAAATTCCCTTTCTCCTAGACTAGTTGCCTCCCATGGCTGAAAATTTCACTTTTTCCTATTATTTACTATAGATTAAGAATGGTTTTACCTATGCTTTATACAGAAGCATTAGCTCAAAGGGAATGATTATTTTAGAATTACGATAGAAAAAACGTATAATGTGTCATAAATAGTAAAAAAAAAACAATGATAACGATGAACCTTCATGGAATAAATAAGTTTATAACATATAATACTACGGATGTTGAGGTGCGGCTGACGTAATTATTATTATCACAGAAAATTAACTCTACGAATCGAGTTCAAATCCTGGACAAAGCCGTTTGCCTTGAATTTCGTGGTAATACTCAGGGAAAGGCAAAAATCCATCTTTTTTCCCATCCAGCTATAGCAGGCAGACTGGGCCCTCCTGCTTTGTTGGTCGGTAAAACGGTCTTGGAGAAGGAAATTCAATGAGTCATTTTCCCTCCTCCGGATAAATGGCCTGAAAATCCGTGGCCTGTACTCCAGACAGTGACCCTCCGAAAATAATAAAAATTCTTCAATTGGTGAGAAGATTTGTTCTATTTATTTCCTTGCACCAGGTGATTACCAATCAGAAGACGACCACCCCACTTCTTGCTTTTGATTCTAGACGGCGCAACATTTTATTTATTTAGCTCTTACAATAAAAGTCCTGGACTCTCTCGGATAATACAATTAGTCTATATGTAATCAAGGAACAATTATACAAACAATTAAAAACTACAATGAGGCAATATCAAAATCAATATTTTCATATTGCTCCCTGGAGATGAGTGTTATGTCGGATCTGAGAGGGGGGCATGGAAATATAGAATCAAGAGATGGCCAATGTTAGCTGATATACACACCCAGAATACGCTCGAGAAACGAGGCACCTTATCATTTCTGTTAACGAAATGTAGAAGTAGGCTTTTCAGATGTGATAACAACTAGACGTTCTAATATATTGAAAACTTTATGAATCAGTTGCCTTTTGTATATAATCCGATATTTTCAGAACAAATGATAAAATGGCTAATTCACTACGTCTTTGTTGGTGTATTTGTGTTGCCGACAAAGCCGAGCTACAATCTGCACGTTCGAAGAGTAATCAATGCATTGTAGTCTCAGGATATTAGATTTATTTTTAAAATAACTTACCAGGATTGATAAACATCAGACTTTTAAATTCTGCAAACAACAATTCAATATTTTTTATATAATGAGGCGATTTTCTGTGTCTGTCTGATTGAGATAACTTATGAGTCAAAACTTCAGGGGAAGATGGTATAGTCTCTAACACAACACTTTCTCTCTCTTATATATATATATATATATATATATTGGCATTAGATAACCCACAAATGATGATATGCCATTAACCACATAAACTATATATATATATATATATATATATATATATATATATATATATATACAAGAAATAAGGCGAGGTAATACTCAAGACTCCGAGTTTCTTGTCTCCGATTGTCCGGCATATTATATATATATATATATATATATATATATATATATATATATATATATATATATATAAAGTAACCGTAGCGTAATGAGTTAAGGCCTGCAGAGTCTTAGGAAGCGAGTTCCAACTACTCTAACGCTATTTTGTTCACTTTTAGATCAATAGACCTGAAACAGGTAAATACCCCTTTATCCTCCCATCTATGGGTTAAATAGTACCACAAATGATGTTCTACAAAGATCGATTTGGCATTAGATAACCCACAAATGTTGATATGCCATTAACCACATAAACTATATATATATATATATATATATAAGCAATAAGGCGAGGTAATACTCAAGACTCCGAGTTTCTTGTCTCCGATCGTCCGGCATATTAAACGTTGAATATTTTTGTACTCTTTTGTAGTCACGTGAGTGCAATGTGGCTGGAATAGAAAGTCACGAGACAGAACATGGTCCCAGATTGAAAAGAAGACACTTCCTTTCATGATGGCATTTCGACATTTCCTCTTACTTTTTGTTCAGCAGTTTGTTTTTTTTTAATCTGGAAAGCTAATGATGTGATATTTCTCCTCAAGGCACAATTTCAATTCATACATATATATCAGTGGTGATTTTATTTTATCAATATTACTCGGCTTGGTATTTTTAACATAATTTACCACACGTATAATTTAGAATATAAGAATTTCAGTATGCAACTAGATATTTTTCCTAATACAATTGATCCAATCGCTGTGCTTGTGCAGATGTTCAAAACGAATACTTGACGAATGACTATGCTATAAAAAGAAAACGATATTTTATTTTTATCTGTTCTATTTTTGAAAGCAAATGTCTTTGTCCCAGGTTAGGCGCCTGTCTTAGTCGCCACTAAAATCTTTGATATCAGCCGCTCAATGTCTACAAAGTTAACAAAAGTTTTCTGGAAAAAAAATGAATTAAACATATTTACCTTCGAAAGTGAAGTACTCTGTTTAATGTTTCTATTTAAATTATTGTTTGCTTGTTTGTTTATTATTGTAAGAAACTTATATTTTAAGCTTTCGCCATTTCTGTGTTATGCGCAATTCCCCATATTTTGGAATAAAAATAGCGATAGGCAATAATTCATTACGGAATATTATTCATAATTTGAATTCGTGCAATAATTAAGCATATATCTCGTTGAACTTGTACGGGCATAGCTTGTATACAGGAACATTATCGTCTTGGGTGGTGTATTGTGTAGTATAGAGTTTATTGTAAGGCTAACAGCAACAAATAAATGAATTAATACTTTGTTTAATTCTAACAATTTATTAATCAGCACGTGAAACAATTAATAACAATACACAGTCCTGCCTGTATATAAAATTGAGTTAAAGGGACTTACTGGCGCGCTGAGGAAGATATCTGGTATCTTAGGGTTGTCTTTCTGAGAGCTTTTAACGCCCCCGCCTCATGGAACGTCAGGTGGAATTTGTCTGACTAGATTTTGGATTTTTGCATTAAGAATTCTGGGTTCATCACGTGATTAGTATATCCAATCACGAAAAGCCTCTCCCTCTCTCGCTCACTCCATACACAGGAATTACCATTTTATTAACCCAACAGATATAATGATCAGCAAGTTAGATTAGCAAACCTTTATATGTGACTCCAGTCTCACAGGGTGTCCTTTCTATACGGTTTTGTGCCACATCTAAGGAAAAAGCTTAGTAAATTACTAATAAACAGGTTCATGGAAAAATAATTCCCCATTATGAATTTCTTCAGCCTTGGTGAGGCAACTAATCTAGGAAAAGGAAAACTCTGAATTCAAACCTGTAAAACTCCGCTTAAAAATTGACCTTGTGTCATATCCTGCCTGAGCGGAGGGTTTGGTAAATAGGATGAATTTCTTATAATGTAACAATAATTTTTACAAGAAATGAATATCAATTTTATCTAAAATTTAATTTCAAGCCACACAGAGTCTACATAGACTGAGTCCACAGGAACTCTCAAATTCGCTCTTCAAGTTATTCCAAATCGTTGGTTGAGTAGACTTTCTCTTTTAACAAGTCCTAAAGAAAAAGTCGCTTGGTGTTAAGTCAAAGGTTCTGATTGAGCACCCAAGTGAACGACGACATCTGCTCAGGGAAGTGGGAATTCAGCTATTCTCTAAAAACAATAACAAAATGAGGTGGAGTGCTATCTTCCATGAAAATCACATCTTCAATATTCTTTCTGGGAGTGATACCTGGACAGATTTCATCACCATGGTGATGAAACTTTCGACATTTATAGTATCACGAAGGATGAGAATAGGGAATTAGTTTTCAATCACCCAATATATATAAAGGGCAATTCTGGATATCATTAAAGTTAGAATTGCTAAATTTAGTTGGGATAAAGCGTATGCAGTCTGTAAATATCCGGTTTATATTACGACACCATGGATTGGGATTATCAGTTCGCTGAGAAAATTTCATTAGTTGTCTCTTGTTGCTTTTAAGCTGCCATCGTACGAGTGATTTTTAATACTAAGAGTGCCTTACCCCTTTTCACCAAGATAAAATCCCTACGTTACAAAAAAAAGATTAGTCAAATATTATTAGTCGGTGTAAATGTCACTGCAGAGCTGACAATGTAGTTCCAACCGACCAAAAATTTCACAACACGTGCCTAGTGCTTTGTGCCATTACATATGAGTTAATCAATCCGAGAACTGACAGGCCAAGGATTCCACCATTGGTGAATATTTAAGCAATAGGAAAAGTTGTGAACATTATTCAGACGAATGTTTCTCTGTTTTTGCACTAGGATTAGTTTAAAAAAAAGCCACACTACATTCCTCAAAGCTGTTACGATTAGAATACAGCAACCGATCCTGTGTAAGCAGAGAAAACTCACAAAGAAATTGGAAATGCTGAGAAATTTTTCCCTCAAGCTTAAGAATTTTTCTCTCTCTCTTCTCTAAGATTATATACTCAAATATTTTACTCGTTTATTTCTTACTTATCGACGAGTTTTCCCTTTGAAAAAGTATCGGTCGAAAGGCGCAAAAGGCTTTAATTTTAATCGATATCCAAACGTTTGGTTTGGTTAAATTGGGTTTTCCGGTATATCAATTATTGAAGGTTTCTTTTAATACCAAATCCTCTTTATACATATGCACTAACTATTTAGGATTTGCTTTTAATCGGATTAATGGTATATCAACCATTGTTGGTTATTTCATGCCAAATACTCCTTATACTATTAGGTTTTATGGCCTATCAAGCATTGTAGATTATTTGATGCCAAATCCTTTCATTCATATATATCGAATACATAGGATTTGGTTTGATAATTTTATGCCAAATCCTCTTTATACATATTGCCCAATCGGCTGGGGCTGTAGAATACACCGACTGCACCTCTGTAGAGGGGTAAGACTCCCCAATGAGTGTCTTGGATATGACACTAAACAATCTGATGGTGTGGTTTCAGTAATGCTGGGGCTTTGGTGAATACGGAGCACTCCTTCATTGCTATTGCTCCCAGGTCCACTCTGGCCCGGCGTGGTAGCACCTGATAGGGTCCTATTTATGGGTTATATAGAACTAACGGCAAACTTATGCTAAGCTGAATTGTTTGACTAAACTGGATAGCTTGAAATAGAAATGTTTTTGACAATTAAACCGTACTTACATTTATACTGTGTGCTTATTCTAAACTAAATTATTTGAAATGGAACTGTTTTTTGACATTGAAACTGTACTTACACTAAACTGAATTAGTTGAATTAAAACTGCTTGACTAAACTGAATAGCTTGAAATAGAAATGTTTTTCATTATTAAACTGTACTTACATTTAAACTGCGTACTTATGCTAAACTGAATTGTTTGAAATAGAACTGTTTTCATAAAAATGGATTTGGCGTTAAATAACCTACAAAGCTTGATATGCCATGAAACCCAAACAACCAACCTACTATCTTAATCCATATATATTAAATAAATACGATTTGGTTTAGTTGTGTTTAATGACATGTCAACCATTTTAGGTTATTTACTGCCAAATTCTCTTTATACATATATATTGATTATATATGATTTGTAAACACATTTTTAGATAGTACTTTTAAATGAGCCTGTGCTTATATTTTTATTTGCACACAGTTAAATGGTTTTAAAGATTTAGATCTAACACGAATAATTCAACTTACTATTAATTATTTGTTTGCATACATTTAAATGGATGTACATATATAATTTGTAAGTGTATATTTTCTAAGTGATTTCATTTTTGAATGAGTTGGAACAAACTTTTTGGCACACTAGTAGTGCTACTGTTTCTATACAGTTACATGGTTTCGATTACAGCTATTAAACGCTAATTATTCTTTTCAATATTTATCATTTGTTGACAGACAGTAACGTGGCTAAAATATTGCTATTCAATACTAATCATTCTATTCAATTATATTCGTTTACAGCAGATTAAATGGTTCCTAATATTTCAATGTATTGTTGTAGATCCGTAATACAAATAAAAGCGGAAACATAATCAAAATATTATTTACGAACTTCAATGAATGAACGAACACACTTCTTTATAAAAATATAATCTCTCACACTTTATTCTCGAAAGGGTTGATGTTTCTGTGGTGTGTGAGAGATGGGTGGAGAGACATATACTCAGAGAGAGGACTTATTCTTCCCATATCTTCTCCCAGGTGCCAGGAGGTGCCAACATTTGCACCCCCTTGCAAGCTCGTCAGAGACGCCTCTGATCGGCTGCGTGTCTCTCGCTCGACTGCAATTCTATGTACTCTGTCTAAATCTGACCGCGTGGCTCTCATCACGCGGTCTCCTTCCGGTTACACACGTGTTGTACCCTAATGCCCTGATATGCTGTCCTGTTTACAAATTACAACGTGACGGCTTGTCAAAGCACACGGGATCACTAGGAACGAATCGAAAATTCATGGCATAGGTTGTATAACAGTATCACTAATGATTCAATTAGTGAGTCATTTGGATAAGACACGAAGCAGCATCAGATGAGGAGACTCAAGTCCTGGACCTTTGGGGGAGGGGCTGAAAAATACATTGACTGCACCTCAGCATCTATGGGTTAAATAAAACTAATCTGCGTACTTATGCTAGACTAAATTACTTGAAATAGAACTGTTTTGATATTTAAACTGCGTACTTGTGCTAGACTGAGTAGTTTAAAGTAGAACTGTTTTTGAAACATAAGCTGTACTTGCGCTGGACTGAATTGTTTGAATTAGAACTGTTTGACTAAACTGATCAGCTTGAAATAGAAATGATTTAAAAATTAAACTTTGTACTTACATTTAGGCTGCGTAATTACACTAAATTGAATTGTTTGAAATGGAACTGTTTTTGACATTGAAACTGTACATACGTTAAACTGGATTTTTTGAAATAGAACTGTTTTGACATTTAACTGTGTGTAAACAAAATCTATACTTATGCTAATCTGAATTTGTTGAATTAGAACTGTTTGACTAAACTGACTGGCTTGAAATAGAAATGTTTTTGACAATTAAAACCTGTACTTAAGCTAAACTGAATTGTTTCAAATTGAACTGATTATTCGTAAAAAATGGATTTGGCATTAAATGACCTTTAAGAGTTGATATGCCATAAAACCGAACCAGCCAACCAACCTGGGCCTTTGGGGAATGTGGAGCACCCTTTCATTGCCATAACTCCCTGTTTCACTCTTTACTGTTGAGGTAATACATGTTAGGATCCCATCTATGGGTCAAATAGAACTAATGATTATACCTGGAACCATTAACTGTGTGCAAGCAAATGGGCTCTGGCTCTTTTAAAAATGTTGCCTAAAAACTATTCACTAAAAAATCACGTATATACAAGATTTGGCATTAAATAACCCACAATAGTTGATATGCCATAAAACACAACCAACCAACTGAAATTGGTGGTGTGTGACTGTTTGATCCTTAGTAGAGCGCACAAGTACCATATTTTTCCAAGGTGGATGTGTCGATCCCTTCTCATAAATTTCAGCTTGTTTCTAAATAATTAACGATCTTCGTCTTTTAATTACTTAAGTCCATTGTTACAACTAAGCCACTAGTAAAGACATACAAACATATCAACTTAAGACTTTCGTTATTACGAATACCAATACTTCTATTCCATTTTTTATTACTCTTGCTATCTTTAAAAAGTGAAAACAACCTTCATATCTCAATGAATGACATATGATACATAAATAATTGAATCAAGATGCGTTGTTTTTTTTTATTGCTTGGAGAAAATAACTTGATGTCTATAAATTTGAAACGTACCGCAGGATATCGAGTTACTTTAGGCTGGCGTCCAACATAAGTTCAAATGTTTGTTTACATAATAATGTCTCATTAGGTATAAGATACGTATAGATATGATGTTAGGTATTTAAGTAGAAATCCTTCTTTTATACATGTTTCTTTAAAGATGTCTTGCAATGAGTATATAGGAGATTTACCAATCACATCTCCGACCAGATTGTTTGGTTGATTGACTTGAATGAACGGCAGGGTTATTTTATGCTAAGACGTTAGGGAATCGCGTTTGTAGTACGTTTATATTTACAGTCTTATAGTTGTTTTTGAACAGTATCTTTGACACACTTCTATCAAATATGAATATCTTTAAACAGATCTTTTTGAACAATAGATGGGAACCTAACAGGTACATGGCCCAATTGGTCAGAGCTTTAGAATACTTCGACTGCATTTCTGCAGAAGGGAAAGACTTCTCCAACTAGTAGCCTGGATATGGCACTAAACAATCTGATGATGAGGCTCCAGTAATGCTGGAGCTTTGGGAAATTCGGAGTACCCCTTTATTGCCATCGCTCCCGGATCTACTCTATCCCGGAGTGGTAGCACCTGATATATGTGTTAAATAGAACTAAACAGTTTACTTATACTAAACTGAATTGTTTGATACAGAACTGTGCATACATAAACATAGATTTGACATGAAATAACCAATGATGGTTGATGTGCCATAAACCAAACCAACTTAAACCTAACAGGTACGACCGCCTAAGACCAAAGTGGACCAGAGAGTAATGACAATGAAGTGATACTAAACACTCTTCAGATTTCCAGCATTGGAGTGTCCCCATCAGATGCCGGTTTGTGTCATATCCAAGACTCCCCTATTTTGAAGGAGAGTGTCTTATCTCTCTGTAGAAGATACAGTCAATATATTCTAATTACCGCCAATATGGCGTTCACAGAGTAGAGTGCGATATAAGATCACAACAACACTACCATACCCCGTGAGGAACGTACTGGTTGAATATAAAAAAATAATTCACAGATCCAGCTGCAAAAGAAAATAAAGGAAGATTTAAAATACTAATTTAAGAAAACTAGAAAAAACCCGTTTTTAACAATATTTCTTTCGAACATGGTCGTAAAGTTTTGACTGTGCTTGGCAATTAAAACTTTTTTATAATTAGTATCAACAGCACACTTCTCACACCTCTTCATGAATTTCAATACAACAAAAAATATTGATATAACAATTTCTTATAACATTCCCATAAAATAGATAAGATATTAGCCGAAAGTGATAAGAATAAAAAGTGTACAGTTTGTATTAACCTATATATGTGATCAATAAATGTAACTCAGCAATATTATAGTGATACATAGCAAGTATTGCTATGTATCACTAACAGTTAAACAACAGTCATTTGTTTATATACAGTTAAATGGTAAACCAGTTTTATTCCTAACAATTTAGTTTACGAGGATCATTAAATAGGTTTCGTATGGGCACTTTTATTGATAGTACACACATGAAATTATAGTCCCCTTCGAAGGAATCTCCTCCGGCTGCAATGCACTTGTACCGTTACAACAACTTCTGGAACGCCCCATGGAAGTCCTCTTGTGTGAGTGTGTCAATGACCTTCGTCACAGCCTCTTTCATCTCCTCAATTGTCTCATAACGACAGCCTGTGAGCTTAGAGAATAACCAAAGTCACAGGGAGCAAGGTCTGGACTATAGGAAGGCTGAGAAACTGTCTTGATGCCCATCTTGGTCAAATAGTCTGTGATAAGGATGGAGTTGTGGACTGGTGTATTGTCCTGGTGGAAATGCCACTGAGCCGATTTGAAGAGTGCTGTCCTTTTCCGACGGAATCTCTTGCTGAACTCCCTTAAAATCTCACAATAGTATTCCTTGTTGACGGTCTGCCCAGTGGGAACCCAGTGCATGTAGATCATGCCAGTGCTGTCAAAAAAAGGGATCATCAAAAGTTCGTGGGTGGATTTGCTCTGTTTGACCTTCTTGGGTCTGGGAGAGCCAGCATGGTTACACTGGAAACTCTGTCTCTTGGTCTCTGGGTCATAGCAGTAGATCCAGCTTTCATCGCATGGCATTTTTTCCAAGTTTGAAATAGAATTTTATTGCATATCGTTCTTCGAGATTCCAGATTGCATTTTTGAAAGTCACTGGCTGTGACAATCAGGCTTTAGTGTTGTGTATTCCAATTTCTACTGTAGCTGTTTATTTGAATCTGAAATCATAAAAATTGGCCAGTTATCTCATAAAATGTATAGCAATAAGATAGCGAATTTTCAAGAGTCTACGACAATTTTAAATGCATGTAAAAAAACTTATTGAAGGCACCACGTAGTATATCATTTGTTTGTACACAGTTTAAATGTAAAACCGTTCAAATCTGTTGTCGAATGGCTCGTACCACGTGACTCCCGGTATCGCAGAAGTATAAAAGACGCCGTGTTTCAATTGAGAAGCAGAAAGGGAGACAGCTCTGAAAGGACGTCGGTCAGTAGTAAGACCAACTTCGGACGTAACACCAACAGCGCGAGACTTATAATACTAATCGGATTGTACCACTTGAGTTGATAAATAATTAACTATATTTCACTGTGTATCTTTTCCTTAACACGATACAACAAACTCAAAAAACGGAGTTAAACTATTAGAAGCATTCATTATAAAAGCAAGTTATCCAATTCTGAACATCTCTTTCGAACAGGGCCATAATGTTCAGGATGTGTTTAATAGTTAAAACTACTTCATAATTAGTATTAAAAACATGCTGTTCAAACATACAATAAACAACACACTAATATGAACAATTCTTACAAAACTCCACTAAATTGGATTACAGATTAGCCGAAAGCGCTTGGAATTAACTATTCATGTATGCACTTTGTATGGGTGTGTATATGTATTTACCAACACTTTCTCTATGAGCAGGATAAAACACTATCTTGATTTTTAAGCAGAGTTTAACAAATTTAAATTTAGAGTTTATCTCCACCAAGACTGGTTGCCATACTAAAGGTCAAGAGCCCACCCTGTCCTACTGTTTACCCATAGTTGGAGGGAAAATAGTTCGATTCATGCATTTCCCGAGGGTATTTGAAATGCGAATAACCTCGTCCAGGATTTGAACTCGGGTCGTTAGATCCATTTCCTATAACGATAATCATTAAACCGCAAGGACCTTTTCTGTATCGATCTGTATATGTGATCATTTGCTGTGTTCACTTATTCAGTGTTGTAATTTTATTTTCTGCTAGTATATATATTATGTATTTGGGTAGCAATCACTCTTTGATGCACATTTCTTTAAAGATGACAGATAAGGAGTATCTCGATAAAAATTATGAAGTACACCATTTTGGATCCAAAAACCATTAAAGTTTAATATATATGAAGTAACAAAAAATCAAAGTAAATGAGAGATATGATGTAGGGGTTAATTTTGATGATTCATTTAAAATTGACAATCATATTTTGTCAGTTGTATTGAGGTAAAATGGAATAATTTACTGGATGGTTAGAAATTTTATTTCAAGATGGGTAGATGTTGTTTTAAAGCTATTTAAAATCCTAATAAGACCTTAAACAGAATATTGTACACAATCAGAAGCTCCAATATTAGGGCAAGGAAATTGGAGTTTGATATTGAGACTCGAGAGCACACAAAGATGAGGGAAAATATTACAGTCATAGGGAGAGATTAAAGAAATTAATATTAACTACTTTACCAGGAAGAAAAAATAAGTGATGATCTAATTGAAACCTTCAAAATAATGAAATTTCTCATTTTATTGGATATTTTTTTCAATATTTCTCCTCGAAAAGGACATGTACTGTCAAGACAGATTTCAAAAACTATGTCTACTAACCAATTGGATTTTTTTGCTAATAAAGTAAGATATTTTGGGAACAAATTGCCTAATCAGTTCAAATTCCGTAAAAGCAAAAATAATATAAAATAAAGTTTGATTGCTTCAGAAGCAATAGTAAGAAAAATACTTCAAGAGAGCATTTTTGGCAACTATTTCTAATTAAAATTTTATCTATCAATCTATCATGTATATGTTTTGTGAAAAGATGCTTTTTTGTTAAAGTTGATGTGAGAAAATTGTAAGACATAGATACCCAAGAAAGAATAACAAACAAACAAATAGATAATAATAATAATAATAATAATAATAATAATAATAATAATAATAATAATAATAGTACCCCAGAGACGACGTTGACAGACTATATGTATCTAGAAAAGAGAGAGGAAGAGGACTTGCCAGCATCGAAGATACTGTTGACGCATCCATACAACGGCTCGAAGACTACATAGAAAAACACGAACGAGGACTAATTACAACCATCAGAAACGATACCGACAACACGATAGAGGAAAGAGTGAAGACTAGGAAACGAAAATGGGGAAAAAACAACTCTATGGCCGCTTTAAACGTCTAGTAAACAACATATCACACCAAAAATCCTGGACCTGGCTAAAAAAAGGAAACTTTAAGAGAGAAACGGAATCCCTCCTAATAGCAGCACAGGACAACGCCATAAGAACCAATCATATCAAAGCGAGGATACATAAGACGCAACAAAACAGTAAATGTAGGCTATGCGGTGACAGAGACGAAACGATCAATCACATAGTAAGCGAATGCAGCAAATAAGAACAGAGGAAGTATAAGTCTAGACATGACTGGGTCGGCAAGGTGGTCCACTAGGAAATGTGCAGGAAATTTCAATTCGACCATACAAACAAATGGTATATGCACAACCCAGCACATGTCCTAGAAAATGACACGCATAAACTCCTATGGGACTTTAACATAAAAACGAATCACCTAATCCCGGCCAGAAGACCAGACCTCAAAATAATCAACAAAAAAAAAAGAGAATTTGCAAAATTGACGACTTTTCTGTCCCGGCGGACCACAGAATAAATCCGAAGGAATGTATAAAAAAGGCTAAGTACCTTGACCTAGGTAGAGAATTGAAAAAGCTGTGGAACATGAAAGTAATGATTGTGCCAATTGTGATTGGTGCTTTATGCACAATAACTAAAGGATTATTAAAAGGCCTGGAGGACTTGGAAGTTAGCGGACAGGTAGAGACTAGCCAAATGACAGCATTGCTGAGAATGGCGAGAATCCTGAGACGAGTCCTGGAGACTTGCGGAGACTTGCTGTCACTCAAACTCCAGTGAAAAACCATCAGCTAACACTGATATGAAAAACTCTAAACGAGTAAATAATAATAATAATAATAATCTCTTCATCTAGAGAGTTACATGAAACAATGTAAAGTGACAAGAAATCACTTAATCAATTCTCTCTCGTTGGTCTCGTAATCTGGATTGGTTTTGAGAGCGCAAGTGTGTCTTACGCAGGGATAGCTTACCAGAGCTCATCCCTTTCCAGTTCTGCAATTGTTTAAACTAATAGTCTTTATTCTCCTAGTCTGGTTGCCAAACTAAGTCTAAAAAGCCCAAGCTGCCTTGCTATTTACCCATAGCTGGAGAGAGATTAATTTCGTACCTTTCCCAAGAATGTTAAATGCAAAAAAAAAAATCGTTCAAGAATTGACCCGGACAGTTCAATCCACTTCCTACGACAATAACCGTTACGCCACAAGCGCCATATTCGGAAAAATAAGATCCTTTTCAAAGAAGATACTGGCTGAGAATAGATAAATAGCAAGCAGATCTTATCATTAAAAAAGGCTGAATATATTGAAAGTATTAATTTCTGGAAAGAGGAAATCTCCTTTTTAACATCTCTATCAAATATGGCCCTAATGTCTTACTCATATCAGGCAATCAAATCTACTTCATAATTATCAAATATCAACGTAAATTTTATTACAGCAAACAACACATTGATATGACTTAACTCGTAGATGCCATCTCCTCATAAAGTAAAAAAAAACCCTTTCAAATGAGTAGACCAGTTCACATACCTCGGTAGCAATGTCTCATCTACTGAAAGCGATGACAACATCGGCATAGATAAAGTATGAAATGCTATCGATAGGTTAACGACTCTGTGGAAATCGGATTTCTCTAATAAAACAAAAACAGGTATTCTTCTAAGCTGTTGCCATGACCATAATCTTGTATGGTTGCACCACTTGGACTTTAACAAGACTCATGAAGAAAAAAACCCATATGTGAACTACATAAGAAGTCTATGTGCTGTTCTGAACGAACCTTCGAAGCAGCACCCAACAAAAAATATCGCAAACCACTCAAGTAAGATGAATAAGACACGGTGGTGAAGTAAAGACGAACTCAGTATCAACGTTCTTTTATGGATTCATTCATATGGACACATTAGTGTTGATTGACCAAAAAAAGCACACAATCAACTGCTGTTTCCTGACACTTGATGCTGTCAAGAGGACTTTTCATGAACGATGGCTGAGAGGAATGAATAATGAGAGAGAGGGAGAGAGAGAAAGGAAGAGAGAGTCAATGAAATCCGTACTTTCAGCATGCCTTGATGATAATGATGATAATAATGAATAGTTTGGATAATTCAAATATATACTTTATACAACGTTCAATTTCCGCTGCACTTATACCCCACCTTAAAAAACCCCAAAGAAAACTTGCAAAACTCAAACAAAAAACAAATAAAAAAATCAAGAACACAAAACAAAACAAAACAGAAACAAATTAAACATGAAACTCTTTGTCAGTCATCTTTAATGAAACATGCAACAAAGATAGATGGATGCATTGTGGTTTTAACTCGAACTATTAGAACCCCTTTCAAATTACAACATATAAGTTGACGTTCATTGTTCAAGTGTGGATTGCACTGGAATCAGTTCAAACGTTCTGAAACTTTGCCAAAGTTCTTGTTGCACTTTTTTTTTATCACTGCCCTCGCGACGGACAACAACAATTCGATAAAATTTCCATTAACCTCACTCAATCAAAAACAGCATTGGATTTAATCCCATCCGCTTCTCACGCTGCAAAACAACAAAACGTTTTCAGGATTTTGTTGACAACCGTTCGCGCCAACCTTGATCAGGTCACGCCATTTCTTGCGAGAGGAAGATGAGAAAAAAAGTGTTAATCAAATGCAGTGTCGTTTGAAAATAATACACCTCTGAAAACAAAAATGGCGTCGGTTAATAACGAACGCATCCCTATTGGCGTGGAAAAAAGGGCGCTGGTTATTGATAGCATTTCCGTTTTTTTTAATTCTTTATTACATAGCTTATTCATAATAGGGATTTAGCAGTATGAGTTGAAAATCGAACTTGTAAGCACGTAACACGTCAATAAAAAGAATGTATTTTTAGCTTCAACTGAAAAAAAAATTAAACTATATAATTTGGATCGTTGAGATTAGAAACCGAAGAAAATGAATTAAATTAAATAAAAATAAATAACATTTATTCACTCAATTTAAAAAGAAAAACGCTCGACAGATTTGATTTTATTAATCTTAGCATAAGGAGCTTAGATTGCTTACAGTACTTGCATCTCTGCAGAAGGGTAAGACTCTCCCAATGAGTGTCTTGTTGCCCAGTCGGCTGGGATTGTAGAATACACCGATTGCATCTCTGCAAAGGAGTAAGACTCTCCCAATGAGTGTCTTGTTGCCCAGTCGGCTGGGATTGTAGAATACACCGATTGCATATCTGCAGAGGGTAAGACTCCTCCGGCGATTGTCGTGGAGCTTTAGAGAAAATGGAGTACCCTACGAGGTGCATACTTTAAATTTCCAGACTTTTTTGTATCGGCACTTTTATTGATAGTACACGCGTGAAACTATAGTCCCCTTCTATGTAATCCCCTCCGGCTGCAATGCACTTGTCGTACCGTTCCAATAACTTCTGGAAAGCCCTCATGGAAGTCTTCTTGTGTGAGCGTGTCAATGACCTTCGTCACAGCCTCTTTCATCTCCTCAATTGTCTCATAAAGACAGCCTCTGAGCTTAGGGAATAACCTAAAGTCACAGGGAGCAAGGTCTGGACTCTAGGGAGGGTGAGAAACTACCTTGATGCCCATCTTTGTCAAATAGTCTGTGACAAGGATGGAGTTGTGGATTGGTGTATTGTCCTAGTGGAAATGCCACTGAGCCGATTTGAAGAGTGCTGTCCTCTTCCGACGGAATCTCTTACTGAACTCCCTTAAAACCTCAACATAGTAACCCTAACCCTAATCCTTTGGCCAATCAACTCTGGTATATTGACTTCCTTACTCTTCCCACACCTCTCATCATCTCTCACAGACTCCGTGCCTTCCTTGAATCTCTTATGCCACTCAAAATATGATGCTCGATTCGTGCAAGATGGTCGAAAAGTAGTCTGAAGCATTCTATACGTTTCTGTGACATTTTTTCCAAGTTTAAAACAGAATTTTATTGCATATCGTTCAGATTGCATTTTTGAAATTCACCAGCTGTGACAATCAGGCTTTAGTAGGGTGTATTCCAATTCCTACTGTAGCTGTTCATTTGATCAGAAATCTAAAAATTGGCCAGTCATCTCATAAGATGTATAGTAATAACATACTGAATTTTCAAGTGTCTACAACAATTTTAAATGCCCACAGAAAAAAACGTCTGGAAAATTATCGTATGCACCCCGTATATATATATATATATATATATATATATATATATATATATATATATATATATATATATATATATAAAGAGGATTGGGCATTAAATAACGTATAGTTATTGATAGCCTTTCCATTTTTTAAAATTTTTTTTTACGTATCCAGAACACTCGTTGATGGGGTGGGGGGGTCATACCCCCTGCAGAGATGCAGTCGAGTTATTTTTCAGTCCTAGCCGACTCGAATGCTCTATAGCCGTCATTTTACTGTTATTGTAAACGCTCTTTTTTTTAAAGGTATTCGTTAGTCTTTAGTGACTGTGTATCTGCACCTCGAAAATCTTGCATTCTATTCTGGTTGCAAACATGGTAAACACTGTACGTTTGATAGGCTGTTGCCTATGAAACAAATGTCTCCTCCAAGCTCCGAAGTGGAGAGTCGTGTTGGTGTGGTGGATAAAATGATAGACTGTGATATCTTAGTAAGCGAGTTTCACCTTCAGTCGCATTATTACGTTCACTTTTGGGATAATACTCTTGGGAAAGGCATGAACCCTCTTATCTCCCTAGTCATAAGTTAAATAATACCATCACAGTTCTTCGGCAAGAATGGATTTGGCATTAAATAATCCATGAAGATCTATATGCCATTAAACAAAGAAACCGAACCAAACGGAACCAAACTCTGGATTGCCCACTCGGCTGGGGCTGTAGAATACACCGACTGCTTCTCTGCAGAGGGGTAAGACCCCCCCGAACGAGTGTCCTGGTATGACACTAAACAATCTGTTGGTGAGGTTCCAGCAGTGCTGCAGCTTTGGGGAATGCGGAGTACCCCTTCATTGCCATCGCTCCCAGGTCTACTCTGGCCTGCAGTGGTAGCACCTGATAAGGGTACTATCTATGGGTTAAATAGAACTAACAGCATACTTATGCTAAAATGAATTGAGTAAACTGAATAGCTTGAAATAGAAACGTTTTTGACAATTAAACCGTACTTACACTTAAACTGCGTGCTTATGCTTAACTGAATTATTTCAAATAGAACTGTTTTTCGACATTAAAACTGTATTTACACTTAACTGAATTATTACATATAACTTCTTGAATAGTTTGAAATAAATGTTTTTGACAATTTAACTGTGTACTTATGCTAAACTGAATTGTTTTAAATAGAACAGATTATTTACATAAAAATGGATTTGGCGTTAAATAACCTACCACGGTTGATATGCCATAAAACCCACCAAATCAACCAACCAAACTCTGGACTTGCTCTTAGGATAAGACGTTTCGATGAGTTGGTATAACTGAAAACCATGGAAATCTAAATTCAGACTTGCGTTTCTACAAGACTGATCGCCAATCAAGAGTTCAGTTTACACTGCAATTTCATCTATAGCTGTACTGTGTCGTTCAGAGATGTTTTTTCTAAGTGCTTGAAATTACCTTCAATTCGCCGATCTTAACCACTCGACCTCTGTCTCTGTTATGTTGCACTGTCAGTTTAGCAGACGATGTCTCCATGCTATCACTTGTCGGACCGTAAAGTTGGAAATCGTCGCGTTAGCGTCATCGAATCAAGCGACATGATGAAAAAATGACAAACAATTTTTGAACATTGTTTACTCACTTTATTAATGGATTTTTTCAAGTTGGCTTTAATGGTGTCAGTTTTCAGATGGCTATTTCGAGAAGAGGAAGAAATTCTTATTACACACTAAATGTTATTTTCTCCTGTGAATTTCATCTATTTAAAAATTCGTATTCAAATTTTTATTTTATCATTTATTATTCATTCAGTAAATTCTCAAGAGCCGAATTAAAATTCTAATGAGTGCGCAAACAACATAAAATAACCTTCGGTCCAAATGGTCAGTCTTTTAACTTCATAGTTTGTAATACTTAAGAGACAGTCAATTTATAACATAGCTTGGCCCAAGGTCAGAAGTATGGAGCACGTTTTGAGAATCTAACTTACTAGTAATAGTGTGCAAGCCTAATTTCCATATTTACACTAGACAGAGTACCTCTTGTTAACAAAGCTAAACTTCGCTATGGCACAAGGCCGTATGTAGGGAGTACCTAGTGGGAATTCAACAATAGTGTAACAGCCAACCTTCCAATCTTTACACGAGACAGAGTACCTCTTGTTAAGAAAGCTAAGCTTCACTATGGCACAAGGCCATATGTAGGGAGTACCCAGTGATAATTCACCAATAGTGTGCCAGCCTACCTTTCCATCTTTACACGAGACAGAGTACCTCTTGTTAACAAAGCTAAGCTTCGCTATGGCACAAGGCTGTATGTAGGGAGTTCCCAGTGGAAATTCAACAATTGTGTGCTAGAGCATTGAAATGAATCAAAAACTCAAAAAAAAAAAAAAATACCGGACATCTTCAGATTCATCATGAAAATAAATGAATATGGCCAGATAATCCAGGTTCTCTGGTTGTATTCATTTATTTTCATGTTGGATCTGAAGAAGTCCTGTTAAATCTTTTTTAGGGTTTTTGATTCATATCAATGCTCTTAACAGGGTGGAAATAAATTTATTATCCCAATGTGACCGAATATTGCTTTTTTTTTCATGAAATAATTTTATTTGCTCTGTGAAATTATTTACATTGAGCTCTTTACCAGGAATATTTATATATTCGAATTTTGAATCATTTGATTGTCTTGACGGAATTGTTCCCTTCTCCGGATTTACTGGATTGAAGAATACCTATCTATCTATCTATCTATCTATCTATCTATATATATATATATATATATATATATATATATATATATAAAAGGTTCTATATATATATATATATAAAAGGTTATATATATATATATAAATGGTTCTTAATAGCTCACTTGGTGAGTCAATGAAGACCAAATGTTGCAGTATTCTTAAATAGTGCTCAAAATCAATGATAAAGCATTTGCATATATATATATATATATATATGAATATTACATAGTAATGTCTATGACCCTGGGTTGCATGCGTTTTGCATTCGTCTGGCAAAGTGAAGGATTTTTTTTTAAGAACGATTTATATGGTTAATTTTTTGTTCGAAAATCGGGAGTTATTGGTGTGTATGTGTGTCTAAATTTGAGTGCATGAGAAATACTATATTGTGTGTTACTGAATGTTAGTACGTTTATGTGTGTGCTGTTGCTTGCACGTATATATATATATATACATATGTCTGCGTATATATCGGCATGCATCTTTACATATATACAGATATTTCCGCAGAGCAATATCCCATTATATCTTATTAATAAAACAAGATAAAGATAAAACATGATAAAAACTCAAGACTTGGAGTTTCAAATGTGTGGACAAGTGGTTAACATGTCAAACCTAATGATTGACAACGGGAAACTCTTCGTACTGAGTTTTAATCTTCTTTTATTATTATCCCTTTTATACTTTAAATATATATATATATATATATATACGAGGATCATAAAATCAGTTTCCAGACTTTTTTGTATGGGCACTTTTATTGATAGTACACACATGAAACTCTAGTCCCTTTAGTTGTAATCTCCTCTGGCTGCAATGCACTTGTTGTATCGTTCCAACAACTTCTGGAAGGCCCCATGGAAGTCCTCTTGTGTGAGCATGTCAATGATCTTCGTCATCAGCCTCTTTCATTTCCTCAATTGTCTCATAACGACAGCCTGTGGGCTTAGGGAATAAGCAAAAGTCACAGAGAGCAAGGTCTAGACTCTAGGAAGGGTGAGGAACTACCTTGATGCCCATCGTAGTCAAGTAGTCTGTGACAAGGATGGAGTTGTGGACTGGTACATTATCCTGGTGGGAATGCCACTGATCCGATTTGAAGACTGCTGGCCTCTTCCCAAGGAATCTCTTCCTGAACTCCCTTAAAACCTAAACATAATAACCCTAAGCTTAACCCTTTGGCCAATCAACTCTGGTGTATTGACTTCCTTACTCCTCCCACACCTCTCATCATCCTTCACAGACTCCCTGCCTTCCTTGAATATCTTATGTCACTCAAAATATGATGCTCGATTCGTGCAAGATGGTCGAAAGGAGTCTGAAGCTTTCCATACGTTTCTGTGGCATTTTTTTCGAAATTTAAAACAGAATTTTATTGCGTATCGTTCTTCTAAAGTGTCCACACGTCATGATTGCATTTTTGAACTTCACCAGCTGTGACAGTCAGACTTTAGCAGGGTGTATTCCAATTTCTGGTGTAGCTGTTCATTTGAACCTGAAATTCGAAAAATTAGTCAGTCATCTCATAAGATATATTGCAATAACATACTGAATTTTCAAGAGTCTACGACAATTTTAAATACCTGTACAAAAAAGAGTGGAAGCCTATTGAATGCACCACGAATATATATATATATATATATATATATATATATATATTGGAAATTTGACAAAGGAAGATATTGTTCACTCCAACAATTAGGTTTTATAGTAACCTTCGAATGAATCTAGCGTCTGGTGTTTGCTTGTAGACCGAGGAATTTTACTGCTCGTAAATGAACCACCAAAATCCGTACAACCATAATATATATATATATATATATGTGTGTGTGTGTGTGTGTGTGTGTGTGTGTGTGTGTGTGAATGAAGAAAGTTTTTAAAAGCTTTCATTGAAAATTTTTCAAAGGTGCTGAAAACCGTTCAGTAGAGGGGAATAAAAATAAATCAATCGTTGTTTACTCACATTTCTTTGGGTGCCCAATTACTGTTAGTTTCACATATATATATATATATATATATATATATATATATATATATATATATATCCTGACTCAAGATCTATATATATATATATATATAAAAATCTGAGGAAAATCTGAAGAAGGTCATAACGACCTGAAATAAATTTATAATGGAAACACTGAATTGAAGTTTTTTTCGTCAAATTCATACACACACACACACACACACACACACACACACACACACACATATATATATATATATATATATATATATATATACATGTAATTTCATTTTTTTTTCTTTATTTTGTAAACACCTTTTCTTTTCAATGTCATTTTTCTTTTTTTCTCTTTTTTGAAAATGCTTTTGCACACCCTATTGTTGTTTTGTGGTAGATTAATGCATTCCCATCCACCAGCTCATCCCCAACCGTTCCTCTCCGCACTCTCTCCCCTTCAGGGAACATTTGATTTATCTATTTACTTAGAATTCATTTTTCTCGCTCCGATCATATCCTCCCCCTATTTTGATCCATTTCTATCACCTGGTTACCCTAATGACATAGATTTCTATTCCAACAGATTTTTCGGAAACACTCCGATCGCAAGGAAGAAACAAAGAACAGGGAGAACCTGGGGAAATAGAATATTCTTCTGGATTTCAATAGATATGCAAAAAATTATATACATATATATATATATATATATATATACTTATTTACAATACTGCATGTTTTTCTCCTTATATACTGGTCGATATATTACCAGAATCTTCCAAATATCCCCGAATCTTTATGTCTCTTTCTCTCTCTCTCAATATATATATATATATATATATATATATATATATATATATATATCTTTATCTCTTTATATATATTCTTATATATTCTTCTTATATATTCTTATATATATTCTTTTACCGGGGGAGCAAACCATATTATCCAAATCAGCATGTTTCAATGGTGGAATATTCTAATACTTCTCTTAGTTTGAAATGAAACCAAAAGTAGAATAATTAAGATAACTTCTAATTTTACTTAAAATAAAATACCAACATACTTGTAACTAAAGATAAGATATCAACACTTTCGCAACTGAATTTAATATAGTATTAATCTGGCTAAAAATGAAATAGCATCATATTTATAACTAGAAATAAAATAGCAAGATATTTGTCACCGAGACTGAAATATCACTAATGTTATTTTAAAAAAGAATAGCAACGTATAGCAACATATTTGAGACCAAAACTAAAATAGCAACACTTTTGAATCTGAAGTTAATATAATTCTACCGTTGCTAAAAATGAAGTAGCAATATATTTGTAATTAGCAACGGAATAGCAACGCTATTTAGTTAGTTAAGAAGCTTGTTTCATTTTTTAGATTGCGTGCTTTGCAAAATTTTGTAAATTTTGATTTTTGTCTTTGTATCGATTAATTTATTTGACTTCATTTGGCTCAGTGGTTCTTGTAGTTTTTATTCTTCTATATTTTTTTTTATTTAAAATGACTACGTCGCTTCCCTTGCCTGGTCCTTTTATAATTATATATTAGTCTTCTTATATATATATTTTTAAGGCTTGTCTTAATTTGTGTGGAAGTTTGTTCTGTGTAGTTTTTCTTGTTGGATTAATCTTCCAGAATTTTTCGAAGAATGCTTTTAATTCATTATTGTTTTTTTTTTTTTTTTTTTTGTTCGGGATGAAGTTTGATTTATTTTTTACCAGAGAGTCGTTTGTATTTCTTTTATTATCAATTTTTTCCGCAATCTAAATTACATACATACATATATATATATATATATAGTTATTTTTGCTTCTTTAGTTAAATAAACGGCAATACCAATGAAATCGAAAAATGAGATTACATAATTATATATGCTTATACAACTAAAGATCATATTTTGTTAGTCACAAAGCCATCAACGAATGTGTCAAAAACGTCGGTGTGTTAAAAATTTGTACATACTGTTTGCGTCTATATTGAAAAACTAGTGTTTCATAGCTGAATACTCTCTCTATCCAAAGGTGACATTACATTTGCTCTTTTTATCTACTCTAGTTGCGCTGGAAATAAATAGGAGATACCTATTTTCGAGACATCCCTTGTATACAATCATTTATGATGCATTCTTTAAGTATGATTATTTGCTATGCATTTTTATAGTAAAAAACCCTCTTAGTTTATTTCTATAGTAAAATCATTTGCAATAAATTTTTATCCTTAAACATTTGCAATTAATTACTGTATGTACTATAATATTTGTAATAAGGTCGCCCAATAACATTAACGAAAAAAAATTTCTTAGAAGCTAAATTTTATTTATCTTTATTTCTACTCGAACGTATACAGTCAAAACAGGTATAATTAGGTCTTATTTATCACCAAACTCTACAATGATGAAAGACCGTAACCGAAAACAAGATTGCAATATCTCTATATCTAAAAATAAAATTCCCTAATATATATAAGAGGTGTGTTTATTTTTAGATTGCTAAGTATTCATATTTTTTTGTTACAAAATTTCATAGTTGAGGAGTTTGTTAATAAACAATTACCAATGATATCCGTTTTCACTGTGTGATGTCTCACAAAGAATATTAATATCGTTGGTACCTTTATTTTCGAAGAAAATTAGGTTATCCTTTTGTAAAAACGTACAGATGTCTTAAAAATTTAGATGAATCAAACAGCGGTAACACCATCAAAGCTTTCATCAGAAGAGGATTCAGGGATCGGGTATGGTTTCGGGGCCACTGATCCTGACCACACCAGCAGTTAGTTTGCGATACTAATTTTACGATCCATTTTAGAAATGCCAAATGAAAATTCAGGTTTGGCTTCTTTGTGTAATGGCATATCTTCCTTTGTGGGTTATATAATGAAAAATCCATCTTCGTAGAAGAACCGGTAGTGACACGAATTAACTTATAGCTTCAGGGATAAGGGATATCATTTACCTGAAAGTGAACGTAAGAGTACGACTAGAGTACGACTAGAGTACGTACTCACTTACTACGATGTCACAGTGTAGCACTTTAATCATTACACTACGGGAATTTCAACCCTGGAAACTTTTAGTTTATGTGTAATATTATAGACGGACGCCGTCGTTAAAGTGCATCGTTCTCAAGGTTAAAGAACATTCGTGCACATCAGCTGTCATCAGTCGTTGGGTACAAAGGTCTGACGATCAAAAAATGTCATGAACCTCGCTCGTGCAGGCAAAGTGACCTGTAGAGAAAAAGCGTGAATTTAATATAATCGCGCGTGAACTTTTACGTGTTGCACTACTGTTCCACTGGTGAGCATCGAACCTTCAAGAACCTTCGAATTGATTCCATCAAATCGCTATTTAAGAAAATCAAGTAGCGAGATTTTGGGAGTTCAAGAAAGGTTTTCAAACAGGTTTCAACAGAGGCGCACGCCGCACGACACATAGAACCCAGCCTATCATAGCAATCCGACTGATATGATAAACATCAACAGGTCGACGATAAAAACGCTGCCGCCATCGTCAAGAAGAGGAAGGTGAACCTTTTCTACGAACGCTAACTAAAGTGCACGAAGGGAATGAGTGATAAAGAAAGAAGACGTTTGTTGGCGACAAAAAAGAAAGAAAAGAGAAGGCGAGGAAGAACGTTATTGAACGCACTTTTTAACAACAGTCCGCTGTAATTCCCGAAAATAAAACGTCTACTATTTTCTTCTTTGAGATTCAAGTTTCGAGTGTTCCTTTTCTGCGAATTCATTTCTTTTTATCAGACACAACGCTTTAAGTTTTTTTTTTGTCCTATACTACATATGATGTAATATGTAAATTAGTTGATGAGATTTCGACGTCAAATACTGAGCGTGAATGTGAAAATAAGCCTGACAGTCGAGGCAATATCCAGCGTTCAAGCTGAAAAGACCATTTAAATTTCTAATAAATATGAGCTGTGGTAGAATCCTAATACAGGTTCCTTTCGATAGATTTACGCTGTTATCAACCCAGACCACCAAATTGATTGGGATAACTACCCACCTCTGTCTGTGTGTCAAGCTGTATGTCTGTTTGTCTGTTTCTCTATATACAGGTTATCATGTTTATAAATAAGGAAATCTCAATATCATTGATAGAGAGCGTATAATGTTACGTTCGGATAGCGTTGATATATAGTCAATGGTAATTGGTGACTGTCAGTTTCTCGGTACAACAATCGCACAAAGGAGAACTGACCGATCAGGAAGATGACGAACCACAATGGATCGTGAGATAATACTCTCTGAGAGCTACTAACAGGAGCCTGGCCCCTGAACCAATGGTTTTAGATTTACCTGACGTTGCCTAACTGTCAAGGTTCTTGTAACTAGAATGAAACTTCTTGAACCATCTAATTTCTGGACTGTGACCAACTTCCCCTTCAACTTTCGCACAACAAATGTCCCTGATCCCCCAGCTATGAGTTATAAAGTACCTCTATGGTTCTACATTGGTATTAAATAACCCACGATGACTGATATCATCATCATCATCATGTCGTGCCGCTAGCATGGATATCCCTGACCCTCTCTCGCCACTTCTCCCTATCATTCGTCGCTTCTGGCAGGTCTTCAGGGCTACATCCCGTATCCTCACTGTATGTATGTTCGAGCTGGTCATCCTGCTTTTGCTTGGCCACATGCAGGGGTCCATAGGAGTACATCACTAATGAGTTCGTCCTTGCTTCTCCAGCAGTGTCCTGCGTGTCTGGTTCGTCTAACTTGTATAGTTTTCGTGACGGGAGGCAGTTGGCCGTATGGTTGGTGCCTTGTGGGGGTGTTGCCGCCAGGACTTTGTTCAGTATTGCGAGCAGCATTCTTGTGTAATTGCACGTACCATTAAAATGAAGAAACCAAACTAAACCAAAGAACAAACGTTTTTGGCTTACTTCTACGGTATTATATCTCGGTTTGAACCCGTTAAGCATAAATTCCAGAATAGATTACGTTGCACGTTAATCTATGCAGTTTTAAAATCACATACGGAGCGAAGCAATGCAGAACGTGCCAACGCATCAACTACCACGATACTACCAATCACAACCGGTACCTTTGCTTGGTTGGTTGTTTGGGTTTTGTGACATATCAACCTTTGTAGGTTATCTAACGCTAAATCCATTTTTATGCAAATAACTAGTTCTATTTCAAACAATTCAGTTTAGCATGAGTACACAGGGTAATTGTCAAAAACAGTTCCATTTCAAACTATTCAGTTTATTCAAACATTTCTAATTCAGCTAATTCATTTTAGTATAAGTACAGATTTTGTTTACACACACTTAAATGTCAAAACAGTTCTATATTAAACTATTCATTTTAGTATAAGTACAGCTTCAATGACAAAAACAGTTCTATTCCAAACAATTCGTTTTAGCATAAATACGCAGTTTAAATATAAGTACAGTTTAATTGTCAAAAACAGTTCTATTTCAAGCTATTCAGTTTAGTTAAACAGTTCTAATTCAGTTTAACATAAGTACGCAGTTTAGTTCTATTTAACCCGTAGATAGGGCCCAATCAGGTGCTACGATTACGGGCAGCGTGGACCTGGGAGCAATGGCAATTGAAGAGGTGCTCTGCATTCCCCAAAGCTCCAGCATCACTGGAATCACACCATCAGATTGTTTAGTGTCATATCCAGAAAACTCATTTGGGGAGGGGAGGTTTACCCCTCTGCAGAGGTGCAGTCGCTGTATTCTACAGCCCCAGCTGACTGAGCAACGGTCCTTTTGAAAGTTTGAACTGTTTCTCTCACGTGATATACACGCCACAAACTAGCACGTACCAAAATATTAAAAACATTTCGACTTGGCGAAGGAATTGTCGGCCGCCCCTAGCGTAATGCAAAGCTCTTCGTAAGAATTGAGCACTCTGGTAGCCGATAGGGTATTAAAAATGTAAACAAAGGCTGCTGCTGCTGTTGCTAAAAATAAAATACCTTAAAATTCCCTTAGCCAACGTAGTCCGCTTGTAGCTGTGTGGTCTGAAACCTTAATCTATCGTAAAGTTAGACGGGTTTCGATCCCGGCTTCGAGCGTCCTGCGGGTCTAGCCACACTGAAGAGTTCTGATAGAACGAAACAGTCTGTCTGTGGATGACAATATATACGCTCCCCCATGGGGGTTGAGCACTCTGGCGAAGGAATTGTCGGCCGCCCCTAGCGTAATGCAAAGCTCTTCGTAAGAATTGAGCACTCTGGTAGCCGATAGGGTATTAAAAATGTAAACAAAGGCTGCTGCTGCTGTTGCTAAAAATAAAATACCTTAAAATTCCCTTAGCCAACGTAGTCCGCTTGTAGCTGTGTGGTCTGAAACCTTAATCTATCGTAAAGTTAGACGGGTTTCGATCCCGGCTTCGAGCGTCCTGCGGGTCTAGCCACACTGAAGAGTTCTGATAGAACGAAACAGTCTGTCTGTGGATGACAATATATACGCTCCCCCATGGGGGTTGAGCACTCTGGCGAAGGAATTGTCGGCCGCCCCTAGCGTAATGCAAAGCTCTTCGTAAGAATTGAGCACTCTGGTAGCCGATAGGGTATTAAAAATGTAAACAAAGGCTGCTGCTGCTGTTGCTAAAAATAAAATACCTTAAAATTCCCTTAGCCAACGTAGTCCGCTTGTAGCTGTGTGGTCTGAAACCTTAATCTATCGTAAAGTTAGACGGGTTTCGATCCCGGCTTCGAGCGTCCTGCGGGTCTAGCCACACTGAAGAGTTCTGATAGAACGAAACAGTCTGTCTGTGGATGACAATATATATATATATATATATATATATATATAATAAACGCAGTATTCGTTTAAAAATCAGAATGCCATTTGGAAAACTGCCATAACAGAAGTAAAAAATAAAACTGTCCTCGATCCAAAATATCGTAGAGCAGATAAACCAATTACTTTGTGTTAGGGGTATAACACTAAACTGCATCTGATGGTGAGGCTCCTGTTCTGGGCATCTTAGGAATGTTGAGTACCTTTTCATTCCGATTATCTCGAAGTCCCATCTGAACCGGAAAGGTAGTCTCTCTCTGGGTACCATTAATGACTAAATTGATATGTTTATAAATTATTCGTATTAGATAAGACCAAGTGCAAAACAAATGGGCCCGCAATAAAAAAAAAAAAAAAAAGAAAATTGACATCCAGAAAAATGTAAATATGGACATACAATGAAAAAAATTCTCTAACCTATAGACATAAAATAAGTCTCTCCGGGCTTACATGTCGTTAGTATCAATTAATCATAAAAAAAATCAACCATCCAATTACGTAAAAATTAAAAAAGATAAGATTCAAGAGAGTGGCAAGTGTAGGCAATATATATATATATATATATATATATATATATATATATATATATATATATATATACAGAGAGAGAGAGAGAGAGAGAGAGACAAAGAGAGTATTTACCATATTTATATTTACCTAACTCCTCTGAACAAGCTGGATGCAACACAGTTTTTTTAAGCAGAATTTAAATGGTTTGAATACAGAGTTTTCTTTCTCTTAAACTGATTACCATACAAAGCTTAAAACCCCAATCTCTCCGACTATTTATCTATGATTGGAAGAAGAACAGTTTTATTCCCAAGGGTATTAGCGTTAAGTGAAATGTAAACAGCCTCCTCCAGTATTTGAACAAGTGTCTCCGTGTCCATTTTTTTAAACGGTAACCACAACACCACGAGCAATCAACCAGATAAGTGAATGCAGCAAACTCACCCGATTCAATTTACTATTAATCATTTGCCTGCGCACAGTTAAATGGTTTTAAGTATTCTTACGTATCACAAAGAATTTGATTAATCATCAGTTATTTATTTACAAACAGTTAAAAAATCAAAGATCTATTTCAAATAATTCAATTTAGCCTCAGTCATTTGTTTGCACTCAGCTTAAATGTCAAACAGTTCAATTTGACCCATAGATAGGACCCATTCACGTGCTACGTCTCTGGGATAGAGTGGACCGGGAAGCAATGGCAATGAGGTGGTACTCCACATTACCCAAAGCTCCAGATTTACTGAGCCTCACTATCAGATTAATAATTGTCATGTACAGGGCACACGTTTGTGAGGCGTCTTACCCCTCTGGATAGATGCAGTTGGTGTATTCAATAGCTCCAACCGCCTGGGCTGGTATGGAGAAGGACTAGAATTTGTTCTGGAAAATCAGAAAGTTGGTATTATTATATAAGAACCACGACAAGGAGACTAAAATTTGTCATAGTAAACACACACACACACACACACATACAAAAAAACACACACACATACACACGCAAAAAAAAACTTTTCTGACATTCTGTTTAGAATTCACAATTTTTTTACAAGACTGGTTGCCGTACCAAACTTAAAGTGCATAGACTGCCCTACTATTTATCTATAGCTGGAGCGAGCGAATATTTAGATTCCTACCTTTCCCTAGGATAATAGTTCTATGTGAACTGCGAGCTACCTCGTTCAGGATTTGAACTCGGGTAGCCTAGTTCGCTTCCTACGATGATAATCATGAGTACCTAATGTCCTCAAATTTAACCTAAGTCGATCTTGTTCAGTCGGCTGGAGCTGTAGAATACACCGACTGCTTCTCTGCAGAGGGGTAAGACTCTCCCACAACGAGTGTCCTAGATATGACACTAAACAATCTGAAGATGAGGTTCCAGTAATACTGGAACTTTGGGGAATGCAGAGTACCCCTTCATTGCCATTGCTCCCAGGTCCACTCTGACCGGAGTGGTAGCATCTGATACAGGTCCTATTTATGGGTTTAAAAGAACTAAACCGTGGTTTGAGTTTACTAGTTTTGGCATTTAAGCTGTGTATTTATGCTAAATTGGATTGTTTCAAATAGAACTGTTTTGGCATTTAAACTGTGTACTCATGCTGAACTGAATTGCTCTAAAAAGAACTATTTTGATCTCTAAATTGTGTACTGATGCTAAATTGAATTATCTGAAATAATACAGTTTTGACATTAACTCTGCGCATTACCCACTCGGCTTGGGCTGAAGAATACACCGACTGCACCTCTGCAGTAGGGTAAGACTCCCCCAATGAGTGTCCTGGATATGACACTAAACAATCTAATGGTGAGGTTCCAATGATGCTTGGTCTTTGGGGAATGCGGAACGCCCCTTCATTGCCATTGCTCCCAGGTCCATTGTGGTCCGAAATGGTAGCACCTGATAGGGCTCTATCCATGGGTTAAATAGAATAAGGCTGCATACTTATGCTAAGCTGAATTGTTTGAATAAGAACTGTTTGACTAAAATGAATAGCATGAAATAGAAATGTTTTTGACAATTAAACTGTGTACTTACATTTAAACTGCTTACTTATGCTGAACTGAATAGTTTGAAATAGAACTGTACTTACGCTAAACTGATTTTTTTATATAGAATTGTTTTGACATTTAACTGTGTGTGGAGAAAATCTATACTTATACTAAACTGAAGAGCTTGAAAGAGAAATGTTTTTAACAATTAAACTGTATACTCATGCTAAACTGAATTGTTTCAAATAGGACGGATTATTTGTATAAAAATGGATTTGGCGTTGAATAACCTACAAAGGTTGATATGCCATAAAAACTAACCAACCAACCTAAGTCGATCACACGGTAAATATTGCTGACAATAATTACTTCATGCTCGATTTCAGTGAAACTTTTCCCTTTTACACACACACACACACACACACACACACACACACATATATATATATATATATATATATATTAGGGAGGAACGAATGTAATGTCCGATTTTCTAGAATAATGTTTTAAACAGCATTTATCTAAGTATGGCCTCTTATTATGATTTAGAAATGATACCACGAATAATTTTTATCTTTTTCTTAAAAGATTAAAGAATATTATTTGTAAGGTTCTTCGGTATTCACCCCAAGTTCATTCCAACTAAAGTACATATTAGCCATGTTTTACTCTTTGAGTTTAACAAAGATATCAATGCAAGTACATCAACAAAATCCATTAAGAGCACTTATAGGGATGATGTATTGAGTAAAAGAAATCGAAGGAAACGGTTTTCCTGTTTTCAAAGTGGGGATTTCAATCTAAAGGATGAGTCTCCTTAGTTAATAAAAAAAGAGGTCATCCACCATCACGATAAAGCTCGTTCTCACGCAGGTCAAGTAACTAAAGATCTCTTAGAAGAGTCCAATTGGGAAAAATTACTCCATTCTCCACATTATCCTGACCTTGCTTCTTCTGAAGATCACTTGTTTAGGAGATTACTGAATCATTTCGATGGTCTTAGGTTGACATCAATAGAGGAGGTTAAATACATGTTGGGCTCATATTTTGCATTAAAACCAAAATAATTTTTGACCCAGTCGGCTGGGGTTGCAGAATATACCGACTACATCTCTGCAGAGGGGTAAAACTCCCACAAGGAGTGTTCTGAATATGATTCTAAACAATCTGATGGTGAGGCTCTTGTAATGCGGGGGCTTCGAGGAATACGAAGTTCTCCTTCATTGCTATTACTCCCAGGTCGACTCTGGCCCGAAGTGGTAGCACTAGATAGGGTCCTATCTTTTGGTCAAATAGAACTAAACTATTTAATCACGCTAAACTGAATTATTTGAAATTAACAGTTTTTATATTTAACTGTGTGTAAATAAAAAACAACAGTGTACTTATGCTGAACTGAATCGTTTGAAATAGAACCGTTTGTTCATTTAACAATCTGTAAACAAATGACTGATGTTTTATTGAGTTGTTAGCGATACATAGCAATACTTGGAACCGTTTAACTTTGTTTACATGCTAAACTAAATTAATTGAAATAGAACTGTTTGATCGTTTAAATGTGTGCAAACAAAATCTGTGTACTTAAACCTAACTGAATTGTTTGAAAGAGAACTGCTTTTGAATTTGACCTTGTTTAAACAAAAACTGTTTTTAAATCAATGACAAACTGTGTGAAAACTAAAGACTGTACACATGCTAATCAGAATTGTTTGAAATTAAGTGAAACCATTTAACTGTGTGCAAAAAACAAAGAAAGAAGGAAAGAAAGAAAATGAGCTCAGGCTTGTTTAAAAATGTTATTTTCAAAATGTGTTTAGAAATCATATATTTGATATATATGTATAAGAAGGATTTGGCATTAAATGACCAACAATGGTCGATATGTAATAAAACCAAACTAAATAATTTGACGCTTATGACATCTACAAGCTTGTTAACAGTGAAATTAGGTTCTTGGGCGTAATAGATTGGTTTCTTTGTTTTAATTGCCTATAAACCATTGTGGGTTATTTAATGTCAAATCCATCGTTGTAGAAATACAGTTTAACCCATAACTAGGATATAAGAGGGTTCATACCATTTGCAAAGGAATTTGTCCGAAATAAACTCAAGAACGCGACTGGTGTTTGAACTCTCTTACTTCCCGACCCTAGTTCAGCACTTTAGTCATTAGGCCATGGAGACATCCTCGGAAATAAAGGAGGTTATGTTAATGATTAAATCTTTCTATAGATATAAGTTTTTTTAATTTTGAATATATACTCTAAAATTTGATATTACAGTCGTTCGTACCTTATATATATATATATATATATATATATATATATATATGTATATATATATGTGTGTGTGTGTGTGTGTGTATATGTGTGTGTGTTTTTTGAGTGTGTATGTGTTTGTGTGTATGCATGTATGTATGTATGTTTGTGTGCATGTGTTTGTGAGTGTGTATGTATTCGTGTGTGTGTATGTGTTTGTGTGTGCATGTGTATGTGCTTGTGCATGTGTATGTGTTTGTGTGTGTGTATGTGTTTGTGTGTGTGTTTTGGGGCTTAAAAAGATTAGCTATTTTCTCCAATCTATTTGTTTTGAAGCAATAGAAATTCTTTCGGAACAAGTAATTTGTCCTTGACTATGATTGGCTTCAACTTCCTAACATGAACTATCCAAAACAATTATTTTAATTCAATAACTTTTATCGGTTTGTTATATTTTCATCCCCTAAAATATCGATTCCGGTAAATGTTGCTGATCGTCTTTATATTGATTTTAAATAAGGAAAAATTTAAGAAAAATCAGGCCCGCCAAAATTATCACAATCCTTTTAATAAAATAACTAAGTGGAACAGAGTTCAGGCAGAAATATTTAAAAAAAAATCTTTAAAATTTTTTTCACTCCTCGTTTTTCAAAGAATATATTTCTATTTTAACTTAACTGCTAAATTTTGACTGTAACTAATTTTTTCTATTCATTATGATATTATAAGGGAAATCTAACAATTCATCAGTCCCAAAAAATTCGACCTTAATCTATATTCTGTGACTGTGTCTGGGTGTGGGTCAGTGTTTGTACGCGTATGTGGGTATGTACTGTATTCTACTCACCCAGACATTGAACTGTGAGCATTAAAAATTCTAGTAGCAAGTGAAACAGGTGATTACATCGGATCAAAATATTTGTTTTGAAAAATAGATAAGATAAATTGAAATTGTCGTTTTGGTCTTTGTAGAATGGTCAGTTGTCAAGTATCAATTGCGCAAATTGCACAGATTCAGAGACTTGAATTGTATTAAGATAAAAATTTCGTCGGATGCTTAAATTCTTCTTATATTCTAAATGATATATTTTTACATATTATATATTACCGTCCCTTTGGCATAATAGTTAGGGTGTTTGCCAATGGGCTAGGAGACCGGGGTTCAATCCCAGGTGTAGTCATACCAAAGACTTAAAACATTGTACTTGATACCCCCTTGCTTAACAAACGAAACGTTTTATTCATAATGAGAATAAAAGCATAAAAAGCATAAAAAACCGTCAAGCAAGCTAACCGGTTCCGATCCTCGCTCAACAGAGCTAAATCGAGGATAATATCGTATAAAACAAAAAACAAACACAAAATAAAAAAGCAAAAACAAAATAGGAAATATTAAGTCCTAATAGACAATTTCTCTATTTAGAGAGTGACGGTCTGCCGGACAAAATAGGAATTGTCTCCAATTCTATAAGATGGAATGAAGAGTGTGACTTGCTCAGTATAGAGAACAAGTCAACACTAAATTTTTCAATTGTCACAATTATATATATATATTTCATTAAACATAATAGACATTTTATGTCTACATATTTTCTTTTGGATCCGTTCGAATTCCCGTATTACTTTTATTGTATTCTGGGGGAATTGATTTATGTATTGTCCATAGTTGCATGTATCCCTAGTACTTTCTGCCCGACTTTGGGCCATCATCAGGGGAGGATCTACTACAAAAGTGATGTAACTTTTGTTTTAGCATATTACCACTGTGCAAGGGCGTCTCCGCCGTTGAAGGTTTTGGCGTTTGTTTTTGAATGTGATTCTATATTTAGTGCCAGTAGCTAAAGACATTTAAGTACATTAGCACTGGTTTGAAAATTAATTCTATTAAGTGTCGGCTGCAGGTTTCTGATATGTAATGCTTCAAGAATCTGAAGTTTTTGTTTATTATTTTGATGTTCTAATATTGTTGTGTTGTCGGTGAGAATTTTCCGTTGTTGAGTTGTTGGGCATGAATGTTTTTTTAAATGCTGAGCTATTGAACTTGTGTCTGAAAGGTGCATTGTAAGTCTCCTCGACAGGGTAGTTGAGGTTAAACCAACATATATATTATTATTATCAGAGATACAATCTCCTAAAGGACATTTAAATTTATATATAACGTTGGTTTTTTGCAAAACTCCAATCGAGGGAGAGGAATTATTTCTAATGACTAGATTCGAGGTTTTAAACTTATTATAATATATAACAAGTTTTATTTTTTTATTAGGATCAGTGGGGAGTATGTTTTTGTGAATCAATGTTTTCAAGATTTTTTCATCGGATTTGTAATTGTAGTGCATTTGGTTACGATAAAAAAGTTTGATGTATGTTTGTTGGCTGGATGGAGTAGTACACTGTTTATTTTGTTGGTTAACATTTTTGATCATACGTTTAATTTGTTCATCAACAATATAGTTAGGAAACCCATTGTTGATGAGAGCCTGTTTTATGTTTTCTACCTCATTATAAAATATTGTTTTGGAGGAGGAGATTAGTTTGGCACGGGATATTAGATTATGAATAATTGCTTTTTTTATATCTGAAGGGGCATTCACTTTTAAAGTTGAGGGTACAGGAGTTATTACTAGAGGATTTTTTTGTAAGTGGAGGTAGTGAAGTTATTGTTGTTAGCATCAATGAGAACATCTAAAAAGGAAATTTTATTGTTTTTGTTAAGTTCATGAGTAAAGTTAAGGACTGAATTGTTTTGGAAGGTGTCTTGTAGTATGTTGATTTCGTTAATATTATTAGTAAGAATAAGGATGTCATCAACATATCTTAGGTATATTGGAGGTTTTTTTGTGCTATTAAAAATTCTATTTTCGAGATCGGACATGTAGAAATTACTGAAAATTGGGCCTAGGACAGACCCCATAGATACGCCATCAGTCTGAACGTAAATATTTCCAAGATGGTCATAAAATGGAACTTCAGTAGTACATGTTAAGAGTAGTTTTCGAAGTATATTAGAGTTGATTTTAAGAGGAGGAAGAGATGGGTTATTATAAATATTATTTATAATAATATCAATTGTTTCATTAACAGGTACATTAGTAAATAAATTTTCTACATCGAGTGAGGCTAATATACCATTATTGGGTTTAATTGTATGAATTGTATAATAATATATATTAATTGTATACGTATGATCAAAAATGTTAACCAACAAAATAAACAGTGTACTACTCCATCCAGCCAACAAACATATATCAAACTTTTTTATCGTAACCAAATGCACTACAATTACAAATCCGATGAAAAAATCTTGAAAACATTGATTCACAAAAACATACTCCCCACTGATCCTAATAAAAAAATAAAACTTGTTATATATTATAATAAGTTTAAAACCTCGAATCTAGTCATTAGAAATAATTCCTCTCCCTCGATTGGAGTTTTGCAAAAAACCAACGTTATATATAAATTTAAATGTCCTTTAGGAGATTGTATCTCTGATAATAATAATATATATGTTGGTTTAACCTCAACTATCCTGTCGAGGAGACTTACAATGCACCTTTCAGACACAAGTTCAATAGCTCAGCATTTAAAAAAACATTCATGCCCAACAACTCAACAACGGAAAATTCTCACCGACAACACAACAATATTAGAACATCAAAATAATAAACAAAAACTTCAGATTCTTGAAGCATTACATATCAGAAACCTGCAGCCGACACTTAATAGAATTAATTTTCAAACCAGTGCTAATGTACTTAAATGTCTTTAGCTACTGGCACTAAATATAGAATCACATTCAAAAACAAACGCCAAAACCTTCAACGGCGGAGACGCCCTTGCACAGTGGTAATATGCTAAAACAAAAGTTACATCACTTTTGTAGTAGATCCTCCCCTGATGATGGCCCAAAGTCGGGCAGAAAGTACTAGGGATACATGCAACTATGGACAATACATAAATCAATTCCCCCAGAATACAATAAAAGTAATACGGAAATTCGAACGGATCCAAAAGAAAATATGTAGACATAAAATGTCAATTATGTTTAATGAAATTTGCATTAACGAAGAAATGCTGCCTAAATATACATATATATATATATATATATATATATATATATATATATATATATATATATATATATATGCAATATCTTTTTAAAAATGTGCTTCATTAAATAGGACATTCACTTTGGGTGTGCTAATTCTATCTTTGATCTGTTCAAGTCTTCCTATGAGCCACTTGATTTTTGGATAGAATGACTTTTAGGGTAGAATGACTTTAGGAAGGCGCCGTATGTTTCCCAAGTACTTTCAGCTGCAACTGGAGATATCTTCGACGGAGTGAATAATGAAATGACAAACACAATGACGAGTCATGTGCGTTTATATAAAGATTTGGAGGAAGAACAATTTGGAGGGAAAATTATTGAAGAAAAGAATATTATTACATGTAAGAGAAAGAATCAGCGGAAAAATGCAATACGCGTTTAAGAATGCGGCTGCTATATTTAAAGTTGATCTTGTTTAAGGAAGGTTAGTTAATCTTGTATAGAGAGCTTCAAGAATTTGGAATTTTTTTTTTTTTTCTGTATAATATGGAGGTTTTTAAGTTAGGATTTTACTGTATTCAAAGGGGGTGCAGGAGTGTATTTTGAGGTGTTGAGAGATCAAACTTGTGTTTCATAGGTTAAGCGTTAGAAGTCCCGACAAAGTCGTAGCCATCATCATCATCATCATGTCTCGCCACCCCTCCCTATCGTCCCTTGCTTCCGTTAGGTCCTCATGGCTACACCCCGTATCGGCACAGAGCTGCTGTATGTCGGTTCTAGCTGGTCGTCCTGCTTTTGCTCGTCTATGTGAAGGGGTCCACCGGAGTATATCATGAGCTCATCCCTACTTCTCCAGTAGTGTACTGCATGTCTGGTTCGTCTAATTTTGATAGTTTTAGTGATGTTTGGTTGGTGGCCGTAACGCTGCTGCTTTGTGATGTGCTGTCTCCAGGACTTGTTCAATATTGCTCGCAACATTCTTGTGTAATTGCCATCAAGTTTTTCCTCCATCCGTTTAGTTAGCATCCATGTAGTGCATCTATATAGCAGCATCGACACGACCGTTGCTTGGAAGAAACTGCGTTTCATTTTATCAGTTAGGTCTGACTTCCATATGACCGATATACTATGGTTAGCTGTCCATACCTTTGCTAGTCGCGTGTCGACGGCTGTCTCGATTGATGTGACACTGCTCCCTTGGTCGGTGAACTTCTCAACTAATTTCAGAGAGCTACCTTTTAATGTGGTCATGTCGCCTGTTTGATTAAAGCACATATATTCCGTCTTGTGTGCATTGACATGGAGGCCGATGCCTATAGCGGCTCGTTCCAGAATATTTAGCAGGGTTTCGGCTTAGTCGAGTGCATTTGCCAGAAGCGCTATATCATCGGCATAGTCATTTTTGCGGGGTACCCTCTGCTTCTTTCTTTGTTTAGCTTGAAACCGTTTTCTTTGATTTTATAAAATCAAAGAGTCGTAGTAGTCAAGATTATTGTTGTATTCTCATATGCAGAAACAAAACGACGCACACTAAGACGAGCGACACAGTCTTTTAAAAAAATATACCTCTCCCTTTATTTAAAAGGTTTGTGTGTTAGAGGGAGTTGGAGACTAAATAGAACTACAACATAATGACCTCCCCACTCTATTGGCCATCAGCATTTCTCTCCCGTTCTCCTGGTTGCTTAACCGGAGGCCCGGGGGCCCAGCTCTCTGCTAGGTGCTGTTTTCTCTACATCATCATTTTTCCATCTCTTCTGTTCCCCAAACTCGTTGTCCGGGGGTCCTGAGGGCCCCTTCTGCTGGGTGCTGGCTTTCTCTACCGCATCTCGTCTCCAAACTCTATCGGGGGTCCCGAGGGCCCCTTCTGCCGGGTGCTGTTTTTCTCTACCGCATCTTCTCTCCAAACTGATTGAATTTCCTGTGCACTCAGTTATATAATAGTTCAACGCCCACTCCTTTGGAATGGCATGTTTTGATTGTCATCAAGCGGAAATAACTGTCATGCAGTTCACAGGTCACCCTCTTCCGGTGAATCAGTTTGTGACTGTACCGTGAGATTTTAACCCTATCCCATATTGTCAGCCAAGCTCGCCCACGCCAATGGAATATGCACTTCCGTCGTCTTTGGAATGGCATCTTTGGCCGGGTCGGAGGTCAATATACAACACTATTTCGGTAGAGTATTTATTGGAGAAACATTCTCCAACTGAATTTTGAATTTTGAAACTGGTGCACTACTTTGGTCGTACGAGGTAACTAGTTGAAGGAGTGAAGTTAAAAATGACGAGGTTAGTTGTGTTGAATTTGAGATACTTTCGGTAAGTTTTATTTTATTGTTAAAGTCGGTAGGGAAACAAATCTTTTAGTGTTATTTCATCGAGTGTGTAGTGTTATTATCCGGTTATGAAAAAATAGTTTAATGTGTTTAGGGGTATTTGATGTATTATTTTCATTGCAATTAGAGTTGATTTTTCATGGCGCGTTATATTTGTTTGTTACTAATGTAGTTAAGGAAGTCATTGTTAATGAGAGGTCGTTTAATGTTTTTAAGTTATGAGTTGAAGATTATTTTGGAGGGGATATGAATTTGGCACGATATATTAAGTTTTTTATTATTGCTATTTCATATTGTTTGGGTCATTCGCTTGTATGGAATTAGTATTTGCAGTTTATTTTCATGGAAAGGTAGAAACGGTGCTGTTTTTGTCGAGGAAGATATCAAAAAGTGTGAGCTTTGTTGGATTTCTTAGTAAAATTGAGCACGGTATTGTTTTGGAATACCAGTTGTATATTGTGTTGTCCATTTGCGCTATTGACGAGGAGGATATCGTCGACATAAAGTAAATCAATTTTAGGTATTCTTATGTAGCTAAAAACTTTATTCTTTAGATGAGCCATGTAGGAATTGCTTAAAGTCGATCCAAAAGCGATCTTATCACTTGGCTGACTTGTTATACATATATATTGTCACGACGTTCGTTGAACAGGACTTCAGTTGTACAAGGTAGAAAGATATTCCTGAGAATATTGGGGTTAATTTTTAGTGGAAAGTGTGTGGGGTTATTGTAACTATAATGTATAATGATGTCAATAGTTTCTTTCACGGGAAGTTTGGTGAAAAGATTTTCAACGTTGAATGAGGTTTTGATTAGGTCGTTCGGTTTTAATGTTTGTAACATTTGAACGGTACGTGGCTGGATTTGAGGGTGCATTTGCTGGGTAGGCAGGGTACTATGAATTGATTAATATGTTTAGTTATCTCATATATGGGAGTGGTGACTTGAGAGATTATGGGTCGAAGAGGATCGTGTTGTTTATGGATTTTGACGGTTCCGTATAATACTTAGGTTTATATATATATATATATATATATATATATACGTGTGTGTGTGTGTATGTTAGCTAACCTACTATGTTAAAAAAGAAACTAGTGAAGACTATCGCCTCTTTTAGCAAGAAACATCGACATCAATTTACCTCAAGTTTTATCTTCATAGCTATTGCTTCAATGCAAGTGCCAACATTAGCTATTTCCGAAGCGAGTCTTATTTTGCCGCGGGGAATGATTTGGTGTGGTTTTAAGGCGGAAGTTGCGGACAAAAAGAAAAAAAAAAAAGGAAGAAAAGTCCCATGCTAGAAAGTCGTCAGATCTGGAGGGACACGTGCTTTATCGATCCAAAGCTGCTAAAGAAAACGGTTGGGATGTATATGGAGGGGTAGGAACAAGGGAAGTGTTCGACGAGGGCAGAGCGAGAAAGTTGTTTCCGAAGAAACTGGACAATGGTGATAGAATTTACTATGTGAAAGAAAAGAGGTCAGCTGATTGTTCTGGTGCCTTCAAGGAATTAAAAAGAAGAAAACTCGACAGAATTTAAGGGAGAGAGAAAGAGAGAGAGGGAGTGGGAGAGAAGCTGAGAGAGATTTTGAAGGAAGAAATAAAAGATGACATTAAAGAAAGAAAAAAGAAAGGGAGAAAGATAAAGGAATGAAGAAAGAGTGTAGAAGAAGAAATGGAGAAAGTGAAAGAGAGTGAGTGAATGGGGGAGAGTTTGAAGGAAGAAAAAAAATGTCAACCTAGTGAAAAAGCAAGAGATAAAAAAGAGTCAAGAAGAAATAAATGAAAAGAAAACGCGAATGTCGTTAAAAAAGAAAAAGAAAAAGAAAAGGGCGAGACTGAAATGTAGAACCAGAGAGAGAGAGAGAGAGAGGGGGGGATTTTTTTTTTTTGGGGGGAAGACAAAAGATTATTGCGAGAGGGGAAATGAAATATTGAATATGAAGAATACGGACAATGAAAACTCTAAATCAGCTCAACGATAAAAAGCGTATTTATTTACATAACAAATATTTAGTTTTTAACGTAATCTTTCTTTGTCAATGCACTTAATTTAGTGGTATTTATTAATCATACAGGCTGCAAAAGAAAGAACGAAAGGAAATCGCTTTTATTTACTATTAATGAATTGCAATATTAAGAATTGTTCTGTAAATTCATTGAGTGATTGAATTTAATGGCATGTTAATCCGTCTGGAGCTATTTTATGCCAAGCGATTAGGGAATTGCGTACATTGGACGTGTATATTTAGCTTTTTGTTTACTTTTTAAAAAATTGCTTTTACACAGGATTATAAGATATCAAGTACTCTTATCTAATACAAATGATTTTCAAACATGTATTTGATCAATAGATGGGACCCTAACATGTATTCCCACTTCGGGTCAGAGTAGACATGGAGCCTCACTACCAGATACAGTTTAGTGTCCTACCCAGGATATCCCTTTTTGTGGTCTTAATCCACCGAAGGGAACACAGTCTGTGTATTCTAAGCCCTGCCGACTGGGTGTCTGACTGGGAGTGAAAATTTCAAGTCTTGATTCAACAATTGACCGTCTTGCTACGGAAACTGATGCATTATGAATAGTTTGCTTGCTTTAATGTAAGTCCAGTTGCATACTAACAATAGATATTCAGGCATAGGTAAAAAAATATTTGATTTTAGATTCTGTTTTTTGAGGTTAGCTCCAACTGAGATATTGATGCAATATTGACTCATGATATTTTTAAATCGACTCCAGTTTAGTTGGATGTAACAGTAAACCGAATTGTCCTGGGTACGAGACTAAACTGCATTCAGCGGTGAGGCTCAATGTCTGTGGCTCTGTGTAGTGTGGTGTATCGATTGTTGCTATTACTCCCAGGTAGACTCTCACTCGGGGTAATAGTATCTCTTTGGGTCACATTCATGGTTCAAAGAGATCTATCTAAGAATTATTATATTTGATAAATTAGTTGTTTTTTTTTAATAGCTTCTCTCTTTGTTTCTTATATCATTTTGATCTCTCTTTTCTTCTTGTTTCTTTTTTCTTCTTTTTCTTTCTTTCTTTCTTGTTGATTTCTCTTTTTCCCCTCAATTCCTTTTTTTATCTCTGCCAGATTATTTTTCTTTCTTTCTTTCTTTCTTTCTTTCTTTCTTTCTTTCTTTCTTTTGATTCCTTTTTATTCTTTCTTTCTTTCTTTTGATTCCTTTTTATTCTTTCTTTCTGTCTTTCTTTCTTTCTTTCTAATCTCTCCTTTTCCCCTCGATTCTTTTTTATTCATTTCTAGCTTTGATTGTTTGTTCGTTTCTTTTTTCATTTTTGATTTCTCTTTTTCCTCTTGATTTTAAAAATTCTTTTTCATGTTTTCTTTCTTTATTTGTTTGTTTGTTTCTTTCTTTCTTTTTGATCTCTCGCTTTCCTCTTCATTCTTTTTATTCTTTTCCATGTTTTCTTTCTTTCTTTCTTTCTTTCTTTCTTTCTTTCTCCTCTTGATTCATTTTTATTCTTTTCCCTTTTTTCCTTCTTTCTTTCTTTCTTTCTTTTTGATGCATCTTTTTCCTTTTGACTCGTTTTTATTCTTTTCCATGTTTTCTTTCCACGCTCTGCATCCTTTGCCTGTATTACGTCATTCTTGATCTCTCGTAGCGGAAGAAACGAACAAACGCATTTTGAAATTTGTTCCTACGTTTATTAATTTTATATGTGGCCGATCATTTAATTTCTTTCTTTCCATCGTTTCCCACTGTAAGGGGGAAAATACGTTCA
>OY757934.1:69586066-69613566 GCA_963585895.1 Sepioteuthis lessoniana
TGCGAGGTCTTGTTAATGAGGAATTTTTGGGTGCCTGTTTGTGATAGAATATAATTTGCATTCTGCTGCAAACTCTCAGATTGTTATTTCACGATTCCTTCTTTCTTTCTTTCTTAGCAGCAGCAGAAGCAGCAGCAGCAGCAGTTTTTCTGTTAAATCTTTTTTTCTTGATATTCTTTTAGAGCTTTTGCTTCTTTCCTTTCTTTTTTCTTTTCCTCATAATTTCTATCATCTAAATAGCTTTCTTCATTCTTTTCGTTATTTTGTTTAGTCTTGAAATATTTCAACATATTTATTTATTTATTTATCTATTTTTTTTATTTTCTTTTTGCATACTTAGTTTTTATAATTTTCAAAATTTTCAAAATTAAAAAAAAACAACTACTTTTTTCTCTTCTTTGGCTTTCATTTTTTTCTAGTTTTCTTTCTTTCTTTCTTTCTTTCTTCAGATTTTTTTTCATTTTTATCCCGTTTTTATCCCGTTTTTTGATCTTCGTGCGTTTTATTCTTTTCTATGTCTTTCGTTTACAATTTTATTTCTTTCTCAATTTTAATTCTTACTTTGTCTTATTAATTTGCTCAAAGACCCACGGAAGATATCCATTAAGCTTAATTTTAATTCATTTCTTCTTTATGGACTTTATATTATAATTACGTTCAAAATAACTGAACCGTGACAGTGACGGATCATCAACAAACATGAAGAAATATCTCTAAACACTTTGACATCAGAGGAAAAAAATCTTAGAAAAAAATTGTTTATTTTAAAATATTTTAATTCATTTCAGCATTTTACCATTTTGCTTGCTCTATTTTGAAATTTACTTTGTGTGTGTAGGAGACATGGTCAAAAATACATGTTTAACCATTTTCTCTTGTTTATCAGAGTTCAACGCTAAAATCATATGGTGAGAATGAAAAATAAAAAAAAAACAAACAAACAATGGTAGCGGTAAAATAATGCTACTTAAAAAATCCCTGTCAGCCCAACTATCTTTGTCATTATTAAGGGAAAAGCTTTATCCCCTCTAAGTCACAGCATATGAATAGTATTGCATTGATAAAAATCACGCTACAATGAGTGTGAGTTCTGTATTCCGGTAATGTTAATTAGTTTAGTTATTCATCAAAATATTTTCTTTCTTTCTTTCTTTCTTTCTTTCTTTCTTTCTTTCTTTGTCTACTTCTTCCTTCCTTCCTTTGTTTGTTTGTTTGTTTGTTTCTTTCTTTCTTTCTCTCTCGATTTATTTTCTTGTATTCTTCCTTGTATTATTTCTCGTATTCTTTCTTTCTTACTTTCTTTCTTTCTTCCTTTCTTTTTTATTTATCTATTTATCTATTTATTTATCTTCTTGTATTCTTTCTTTCTTTCTTTCTTTCTTTCTTTCTTTCTTTCTTTGTCTACTTCTTCCTTCCTTTGTTTGTTTGTTTGTTTCTTTTCTTGTATTCTTTCTTTCTTTCTTTCTTTCTTTCTTTCTTTTTCTTTCTTTCTTTCTTTTTTATCTATCTATTTATGTATTTGTTTATTTTCTTGCTTTCTTGCTTTCTTTCTTTCTTTCTTTTTTTCTTTCTTTCTTTCTTTTTGAAAGAAGCAGAAGTTAATAAAATCATAGATTACTGATAGAAATAATGGTAAATGAATTAAAAAAGAAATCCTGTAAGTTCTCAAAAAAGAGGATCATACAATTTCTTTGAATATTTTGCCTAAAAAATATTTCAAAATTAATTCAATAGGATCAACTGATCAAAATAATCTCGATCGTGTTTTACGCCAAAGAAACTACTGGTTAGCTCAGTTGGTAGAAATAAGCAGATACAAATTTTTTATCATTTGTCCTAATTTCTTTAGTAATTATTCCTCAAAAATGTCAAACGATTACCAATTCTGTGTTGTATTGTAATTTCTGCTCATGCTTTTTAGATTTTTTACAGTGAAATTGAAAGCTGTGTAAACACTGCGTCGACTCTAAAACATTTTGGTGAGAAAATCCCTTTTCACAAAATAATTTCACTAAGCCCTTAATGTAACAAGGAAGTGACACAACATGTCACGAATTTATTAGAAAGAATAAGGTCTATACGGCCAACTGTGCTATTCGACATGCCATGAAGAGTAAACGCCGCGTGGAGTCGAATGGTTAGCATCTTTTGTTAACTCTGCATCATCATCATCAGCAGCAGCAGCATCATCATCAATCATGCAAATAGCTCGGAGTTCTCCGACTTTCTTTCACCGTCCTTCAGTATCGTTCCTAGCAGGTCCTCTAGACTGCATTCATTAACAACAAAGACCTGATGTATGTCTTTGCTGGTCTGTTAACACTGGTTTGTCCATGTTTGTTAGAGAACGTAGTAAATGAGTTCGTCTTAGTTGGTTAGTTTGTTAGACGGGAAGTAAGTGGTTAAACAGCTGCTAGTTTGTGGGATGCTGCTTCCAGGATTTGTTCAAAAAAGCTCGTAGTTCTTGTGTTGTTCCCACCAAGCTTTTTCTCTATCAGTTTCTTTGTTTAATGGCATATCAACCTTAGTGGGTTATTCAATGCTAAAGCCATTCTTCTATAAGAACAGCAGTGATGCTATTTAACCTATAACTGGGAGTATAAGGAGTTCATACCTTTCTCAAGGGTATTTGTTCGAAATTGAACGTAATAGCGGGACTGGGGTTCGAACTTGCTTACTACGATTCCGCAGACTAGCGCTTTTACCTTTACACCACGTGGACACTCCCCTCTATGAGTTTTGTCGGTGTCCAATTGGTACATCCATTCAGTTGTACTTACATAACCACATCTTAGAAGATATCCTGTGTTATTTCGTCATAGAGATCCGTTTCATTGTCTCTGGTTGACACTATACTGCTCGCCTTGTGCCAAACTTGGATTAGTAAATATAAGAATTTCATAAAATGTTTTGAATTCAACAAAAAGTTTTTTTTTCTATAAAGTTATTTTATATACATATGCCTTTGTTTTTAAATCTCTTTCAGAGTTTGTCTTCTAAGTTGCCGTTCTCTTCCCATCATAAAGCCTGCAACTACGAGAGGTCGCTAAAAGGGTCTCAATAGGACTAAGAAGAAGATGACTTCGAGTTAGGAAACGTATATGCTATTCCGCATATTTATCCAAAAGATTAGTACAAATGTCTTTATTCCTTTAAAAGTAGTTCATTGAAATTTTAAAAACAGAAAAGGAAAGAAAAATCCTCTTTTCCAGTAAATTGAGAAATTTTCTGCACCTATCGTTTTGAAATATGAAGCAAAAAAAAAAATGTAACATTTTCTTGCCGACACACCTGAAGAACGGCTACTGATACTGAAGTCTACATGTGATTAAATATATGGAATACAAATAAAATGCGTTTTCATTCTTAATGATTGATCAATGATTTGAAAAACTGAACGATTTCCTTTTGCTTCTTTCTTTCTTTCTTTCTTTCTTTCTTTCTTTCTTTCTTTCTTTCTTTCTTTCTTTCTTTCTTTCAATTTATTTATTTGTTCATCTCTAATTTCTTTCTGTGTTTCTTTTTCTTTTTTTTCCAAAAATTTCTTTCCGTGTTTCTTTTTTTTTTCATAAATTTCTTTCTCCATTTCTTTGTTTCTTTCTTTCCAGTTATTTATTAATATCATCTATTTTTATCAACTCTCCTACTTTATTAGATTATTTTTCACAAATTTCTTTTTCCACATCAATTTGATTTCTTCTCTCTGTCTTTAATTTTATACTTTATTTTTCATTCTTTCTAAACATGAAAATTTCAACTTTGATATAGTTTTCTTTCTTCCTTTAATTGTTTGTTTGTTTGTTTGTTTGTTTCTTTCTTTCTTTCTTTCATCTATTCTCTTTTTTTATCTTTTCTCAGACGAATATAATTTCCAGATCTATTTAATTTCTTTCCATTATTCTTTCCTTATTTTTGCTTATTATTTTTTCTCACTTTTTAAATATATATTTTTCCTTCTATTTATTTATCGATTCATTTATTTATAATTCTCTATTTAATTATTTTACAAATTCCTTTCTCCATACTTAACTTTCTTTCTTTCTTTCCACATTATTTTCTTTGTTTTTCTTTTCTTTAACTTATAACTCATCTTTTTCTTGTATACATAGATTTCTTTCTTTCTATTCTCTTTTAACTACACTCCTTCTTTTCTTCTTCATCATTTCGCACATTTCCGAAATCGATTAAATACTTTAATTTTTTTAACACAATCATCCTAATCGTAACTCGAGTATTATTCCGTCGAAAATTCAGGATATTTTATCATAATTAAATTACAATTTAAAGAGGGTTTTCAAGCCGTGATTTTAACAACATAATCGTAATATAATCTCATAAGTAGAGAGAGACTAGATATCTCGATTTTCTTTTAAAAGTACTTGTCTCATTTTTGTGGTCTTTCAAATAGATTCTATGTCATTTTTTTGTATTTTTAATCTTTTTAACTTTTATTTTTTTATATGTATATTTTTTTTATAAAGAGACATAACATCTTTGAAATGCATTAGAGATAAATTTAACTCGACAGGTAAGCACAGAAAATATTTTATTACTTTATTCATCTTTCGGATGTTGGGATTTTAGACAATCTAATGCGACCACTTAGCTTAAGCTACTGCTTGTATTTGATGAGTAATGATAACAGTAAACACTCACTGACGTCGTAGAGATTGAAAATTCTACGAAGATTTGCAGAGGAAAAATTGATATATACATCTGAATCTTCTTTGTTCCGACAGAAAATTAGAGATTGTTTCAACAAAGTATTTATATGGTAACCAAAAGCCTATTCCTTCTAAAATCATATTAAAAAAAAAAAGCACTATTTTTCAAAACGGACAAATTGCTTGAGTGGTAATTAACTATGATTTATGCTTAGATGTGGCGCAGGGCCGTATGAATGAGTCACCCAATGAGACTCGAACTAAGTCATGAAGGTTTACTAGTTTAGCTGGCAAACCATTACACCACCCGAGGCATACACAGAACCCCAACATTATAGTAATTTACTAAGCTTTAACCACTGAAAGGAGTAGCGTCCTCCCCTACACCTCGGTGTCGTAGCTATTGAAAAGGGAGCCTTCTGCTCGCCCTCGATTATTGTCGCCAACTTTTCTTACTTACTAAGCTTTATGCTTAGATGTGGCACAAGACCGTATGAATGAGGCATCCAATGAGACTCGAACTCACTCGTTAGGTTTATCAGTTTAGCTTGGTAAATTTTACACCACCCCTGGTGACCGACAAATTATGTGAGTCGAGGGAGATTTTCTGTTAGCTAAAAAATATCCACTACATTTTTCTGATTTGACCAAGATTATTTCGATGTGTAAAAAATTTAAATAAGCTTCTCATTATGTGCTCTATTCATACGGCCTTGTGTCGCATCTAAGAATAAAACTTTGTAAATTGCAATAATATTGGGGTTCCGTGTGTACTCCAGATGGTGTAATGGTTAGAAAGTTCGAGTCTTATTGGGTGCCTCATTCTTATGGTCTTGTGCTACTTCTAAGCAAAAAGCTTCGCAAATTACTAATTGTGAGGTTCCGACAATATAGATGAGCAAGCATGGGCTCTAGTATTAAGACATGAAAGTTGGAGAGGAGTACTAAGATTGAGAGGCGTGCAGAAAAGAGTGAAAAAAATAATAAAGATAGTAAAAGATTTCAGTTACAGAGAGAGATTGGATAAATTACGATTAACTTCTTTACTACAAAGAAAACTAAGAGGATATTTAATTGAAACTTTTAGAATGATTCAAGAAATTTTTAATTATTTCTCTTCGGAGTGGAATTTCATAATTGAGGTCTATTAATCTAATAGATATTTTTTACTAATATATTTTTGGAACAAATTGCTTAATAAAATGAAAAACAACAATGGTGTAGAAGTTTTTGATTGAAATGGATGATTTCAGAAACAATAGTTAGAAAAAGGAATGAAGAGATTAATTTTAGGAATTATCGAATGAACTACTTAACAGAATTTGATCTGTATATGTAGATATTGTAAATATATTATATATTTCCGATGCAAAGATTCTTTTTAGGGTTTGTATGAGATAATAGTAAAATGGGGAGATATCCAAGAGTTCATGACAAATATGCTAAGAAAAAGCTTTTTAAACATTACTAAATGATCGTTCTATATAATGTACATAATTAAAAAAACGCATAAGTTTACAATTCGTATAAAATAACAATAACTTTTCAGTCTCGTTACTAAATATAAATGTCTAGGGTGCTTGGCATAGATCAGAGTTTAACGAGTGTTATGATGTGTAAATTTCGTAGAGTAGATGTTGACCGGCTAATAGGGTTTGCTAGACGTCGTTTAATAATATCTTATTGCAGTTTAGTTCTTTTTTTGTCCTTGTTGATAGTCATGGCAGTTTCATTTAACATCTCCAAAATTTGCTTCGCTTTGTGTTTCAATCCATTTGTGTTGATGTTTCTACACATATTACGTCCTGATTTATTATGTCTTTTATCATTCCTCATAATTTTTTTTCAATTTCTTTTGCCAAACGGTAAACGAGTCCAACTTAGTAAGCCTATCAGTGTCTTTATAGTGGTGATTTCATTAAATTTCTCGTCACTTTTAATTTGGTAGTATTGTGACTTGAAATCATTTTGTAAAATATTTTATTCTTGCTGATTCATGGTTGACAGTTTCAATATTTGATTACATAAATGAGTTGGATCATGTTTGATGATTCACCTCTATCTTCTAATCTTCACATATTCTTAAATCCCCATTAGGCTTTCTGATGGATATAATCGGTGAAGCCTAATGGATACCACCTGGGGGAGATTTTTCTAGAATTCTTTGCTTTATCCTTTTTTAAAAAATGTAGCCACTATCAAATGGAAGATAAAGTTTGGTAATTTTCTAGATTCTACATAGCTTAGGTGATGATTTTCCTTTAAATTAATGCTCACCTTGTAACCGCTTAAAATCCTAAGTTATTTTCTTTTACTTTGATAGGATTAATGAGTTTTATGGTATCCACTTTTAATATGTTAGTTCCAAATAGTCCACAATATTTATTGCATGCTACGAGCATGATGGTAATCACTTTAAAGCGCTTTTTTTGTTTTGAATGTCCCTTCAAAATTGTCCAGTACTTTAATTACAGTTCCGTTGAAAGAACTCAATTAGAAATTTCTCTTTCTCATCTTTTGTTTGCCCATTTTCTCCCAGAAATTTCTCGGTATTAAAGAGACATCACTCTCCGTATCGATTGCTATTGAAAAAATATGCCATTCAACTTTATTCTTCTCTGGTCTTGGTGGGTGTATTTATTGCACACATTTCAGAATTTTCTATTGGAGGCTCTGTGCCTTCTACTTTTTCTCGTTTTCTTTTTACATATAGCTTGAAATGATCTTTCTTTTATTCATTTGTTCTTATTTCTCTCCTGTTCCTTGTCACAATATTCGCATTTGATCACCAATTTAGTTGTGTTGTAAGTCCCTTGAGCATCTTTTTGTCGTTTGAACTTTTTAATCGATTTTAGTTTTTTGTAATAATTCCATGTTCGCTTCTAAATTGATCTTTCTTATCTGTAACCTTTGAAGTATTTTGTGTTTATGTGATGTGTCCTGTCTGCATTTTATAAGTCTGAGAAGGATTAATTCAGCCTCTGTAGTCACGTCTTTGGTTTTCAGTTCTTCGAATTCCTAATACTTATATACCTCTTTTAATCTGTGCTGGTATAATAGATTTATTTGGGGTCTGTCAAGTCTCCATGAATTTGGTTCTGTCAGCAACTAGTCTTTTATTTGGTCGTATATTTTTCTTCATTATTTTAACAATCTCTTTATAAGTTAATTCTAATTCTCTTACCGATATTTTATTTACAGTTTCAAAGCCTGCCGTAGCCAGAAATAGGTTTGTGATTTAATTCTCTTCTCTTGTTTTTTCTTCTTTTGATTTCTTAACCCTTGCCAACGCAACGAAACATTTGACTCATGTTGCTATATCCTTCGGTTAGTCCAGCGTGGTTTAGGCTTCAATCGGTGACGCCATAGATATGATGTGTATATCTCTCAGAGTAGATGTTGACTGGCTAATATGATTAGCTAGACGCCGGTTGACGTTGGGTTACCGCTTTCATGGGCGCATATAATCTACAGACAATGCTAAAAATTTCTTCCTTCTTATTCCTCTTTCTTTTTGTAATTATTTTACTTTTTTTCTCGATGTACTTCGAGATTTTGCTTACTTATTTATTCTTTCTAATTGATTCATCCTTTTCTTTTCTGTTCGTTTGATGCATCCAGATACTGTGATGCGTTAGTTCTCGTTGTTTCTCGTTGTTTTGCTTTCTTTCTTGTATCTAGTTGCTTTTAGTTGCTTCGCTTTCTTTCTCGTTGTATCTCATGATTTCTAGTTGTTTTGCTTGCTATCTCGTTGTATCTTATGGTTGTTCGTTCTTTGGCTTGCCTTCTACTTACATCATCTTATGCTTTCTTTCTCGTTGCCTCTCGTTGTTTTTAGTTGTTTTGCTTTCTTTCTCGTTGCCTCTCGTTGTTTCTCGTTGTTTTGCTTTCTTTCTCGTTGCCTCTCGTTGTTTCTCGTTGTTTTGCTTTCTTTCTCGTTGCCTCTCGTTGTTTCTCGTTGTTTTGCTTTCTTTCTCGTTGCCTCTCGTTGTTTTCATTGTTTTGCTTGTTTCTCGTTGATTCTTGTTATTTTGCTTTCTTACTCGTTGTATCTCGTTGTTTCTCGTTGTTTTGCTTGTTTTCTTGTTGCCTCTCGTTGTTTTCGTTGTTTTGCTTTCTTTCTGGCTGTATCTCAATGTTTCTCATTGTTTTGCTTGTTTTGTCGTTGTATCTCGTTGTTTCTTGTTGTTTGGCTGCTTTCTCGTTGTATCTCGTTGTATTTCAACGAGCTAGTCCTGGCAATATAACGTGCCGCTAGTCCAATTTTTTGTACATCTCATTGATTTGTTGATTAAAGTTAGTCTTGTAGCAATTTGTAGCAGCTTCGACCTTCCAGTAGTGACTGATATCACTACTATTTAAATAAATTCATCTCACATTTGTTTTTATACTCTCTCTAGTAAAATGGTTTTACTTTCAGAACACACTGATATATATATATATATATATATATATATATATATATATATATATATATATACGTACTCCTCCTCATGAACAGGATGCGGTACAGGGTCAATTTTAAGCAGGATTTAACTGGTTTGAATTCAAAGTTTTCTTTCTCCTAGACCGGTCGCCAAACCAAGGTTAAAGCTCCCAGTCTGCCTTAATATTTATCCATGGCTGGAGAGAGATAGTTGGATTGAAACCTTTCCAAAGGATAGTGGCCCTATGAGAAATGTAAACAGTCCCTTCTTGGATTTGAACTCGTTTCGCCGTATCCATTTCCTACGACAGTAACCATTACACCACGAACATATAAATCTCTACTAAGTTCATTTTCGCGCTAATACCATTGAGAAAGGCATGAACCCCCGAATCCACCAGTTATATGTTAAATAATACCACTACTGTTATTCTCCAGACATAGCTTTGGCATTAAATAATTTACAAATTTTGATATGCCTTTAAACAAAGAAAGCAAACTAAACCAAAATGTATAAAAGTGTTTTATGACTAGGAAAGCCTTTATCAAATTAAGATATCTCAGAAAACACTCAGTTTGTATATATGGGGTCTCTCTGAAAAGTAACGGGACAGGGTGGGCTGTGTGAACTATTAGCGAGAGAGGGATAGGCGAATTGTGTTATCATCTGGCATTATATTTTTGAAGTATTAGGGGAGGGCGCTACTCAATTCCTTGGCTTTTGTCTACATATTCTCTTTTTCGGGTTGTTCAGTACTGAGCACGAAGGAACAAGCAATGAACACAGAGTAACGAATACACCGGAAACTTTTTCCTCTTGTTAGGTAAAACTTCATAACAAGCACTTGAAATGCTTCAGCGAGCGAATGAAGAAAACTCTGTGTCATGAACAAGTTTTTTTGAATATTGGTTCAAAGAGGGGCGTGAAGAGGTGAAAGATAACTCTCGGAGCGGCAAACCTTCAGCAGAACTGAGGACAACCTGAAGGGAATAAGATTGATGATAAGTGGCGATCGTCGATGAACTGTTTGAATGATCGTAAATCAGCTGGATGTGAAAAAGTACACTGCTTGGAAGATTATTTCCGAAGATTTGAGCATGCAGAAAGTCAGCACAAAAATAGTACTAAGAATGCTGTATGTGGATCAGAAAGGGCACCGCACTCAGGTATGTAAGGACTTCGTCGAGTGTCTTCAAACTGAACCTGACTGGGCTTCGTAGAATGATCACTGGTCTGGAAACGGATTTCTTGAGTAAAACCAGGAAACCAAACACCAGACCAAGGCAAAATAAAACAAGACGGTCAAAGTCAAAAGTCAAAGTTATGTTGATCACATTCTTCGATGTGATGGGGCATCGCCCACATTGAGTTTTTGCCTGACGATCAATCAGCGAGTCTATAAAGAAATAATGCGGCATATACTTAGTTCAGTGCGTGAGACGAGACAAGAGTTGTGGCAGGACAAACCGTGACTGCTTCACCACGACAATACATATGTTTATAACGCCGTAAAGTAAGTAAAGTTGGCGACTTTAGTCGAGGGTGACCCGAAGGCTCCCTTTTCAGTAGCTACTAAACTGGGGTGTAGAGAAGGGCGCTACTCTTTTCCCTAGATTGCTCCACTTTACCCTTGATACATACCTTATAATGCTGAGTGTTAAGCAAGGAGGCATCAAGTACCATTTTTTGAGTCTTTGATATGACTCGACCTGGGAACGCCGTAAGCATTTGGTAGTTCCTTGTCAAGAGAGACATCACCGTACAGGAGTAAGCTCCTTATTCCCTTGATATTGTTTAGTGTGATATTTTTCTTTCAAAGGAATCCTTAATAGTAACAGTTTTCAAGGCATGGCCCCCATGCCTTGAAAACGCATAAAGAGCGTTATAACAACAGAGCTGAGGGACATCCCTGAAGAAACCTATCAGGAGTACATAGAAGCGTGAAGGAAAGATGAGAAAGTGTTTTAGACACGAGGGGGATTATTTGGAGCGGAAATCTTCTCGTTTGCTGTTTGGGATTGAAATAAATTGTCTGTGACAACAGTCCTGTTACTTTTCAGACTCATCTTGTCTAAATACTTCTATTAGTTTTTGATTTATGATTTAAGAAATATCACTGATTTGGCGAAAAAGTTATATTTTCTACGACATAAATAGCATTTTTCCAATATATTGCGGATTTCTCTTGCGAAACATCCAGACGTTTAAAAAATGTTCAAATGTCTCAAGAATGTCAGTAAAAAAAAAACATAAAAATATCTTGCCCCATGAGACATTTTAACTTTTCTTTTTTCATGCCCAGTATAGACTAATGCAGCTCTTGCCGCTGCATCAATCGATGAGGCACATAAACACATCAAATATTTCTCTCACATCAAGAAAGTTTTCAGCTTTACTATCAGTATCTATCTATCTATCTATCTATCTCAGTCTGATCTATCTATCTATCTATCTATCTAAACACAACATTTGTTTTTTTCTTGGCTGATAGATGAATATATCTATACTCATCCATCAGCAAAGATCTTATCCTAATCAAATCAGCATAAAGGCGTGCCGACAGCATAGATTCCTTTGATTCTCACCATCTGTTCCTATCGTTCATTGCTCTTGGTAAGTCCTCTAGATGGCACTAAGTGTTTTTATGGAGCTGATGCTTGCAAATCTTTACTTGTCAGCTAACACTAGTGTGTCCATGTGTAGTAGTCCATTAGAGTATGTCGCTTATGAGTTTGTCCTTATTTATTCAGTAGCGCCCACCATGTCTTTTCTGTCTTTCTTGTGTGGTTTACATGATCAGAGATAAATGGCCATGCTGCTGCTGTTTGGTGGGGTGCTACATCTAGGATTTGTTTAAAACGACACGCTGCCTTTTTGTATTGTTCCTATCAAGCTCTTTCTCTAGGCATTTTGTCAGAGTTCAAGGGGTGCAACTATACTATAGTACTGACATTCCTGACTTATTTTATCAGAGAGGTAAGATTTTTATATGCTCAATAACCTCTCAATGTCATATAATTAGGGAACCAGGTAGATTATTTTATTAGTAAGTTGTTTCCTAGCTAGACTTAGAGGTTCCCTAAATCTTACGCCCAATCTAAAAGTAGGAATATATCAGCAGCAAATCTGCCACTGACTGTTGTTTGCTGAAAGAAGTTCTAGCGGAGGAACCATTGAAGTTGACGCAGGACAGAAAAGAGGAAACGAGAGAGTTAGGGATGAGACATGACGATATGAAGACTGGCTGAAAATTTCGGTACCCATTTTTGGGTGAGCTCTTGGAAAAGGGTTAACTCCAATAGCAAATTTGTGAACAGAGAACCCCGAGGAAGGACGTGCCAGAACTACATCAGAAAACGAGATAGATATTATCAAGGTCTCTGTCAGCTCTTTTTCTTCTCATGAGGGTTTGTTTCTATCTACATAGCAGTTGGCTAATTTTTCATACTCTGTTTCTCGCTTCTCGATGACTACTAAGATGTGTAGTAGCGAATAACCTTTTGTATTAGCGACCCAAGACAGTATTTTGTGTGTTCGTCACTTTTTCACACGACAAAGTTACAACAGGGGTTCGACTGATACTTAAGGATAATTCTACACTCATAGACCTGTTTAAACTCTGGTGATACGGATTTCTATGTAGTGCCGTAACGCTACAAGGGTCTGCCGGGAACCGCGGTGGTGCAAGCGTCCATTTGGAGTGGTTGTATTACAAACGTCTATTTGAGAACCATAGCGTTACATCAGTAGAAGTCTATACTTTACCTAATCGTACCTTGACATTGGTTTCAGTTGATGAGATATTGCTATCGAGGTATATAAACTGGTCTACTCAATTCAGAAGCTTGCCATTAAAAGCTTGAACTCTTTTTTGTCTGAGTTCACGTAGCATTTGTTACTGCTCGTAAGCGAATAAAAAGGGTAAAATAGCAAAACTCTCGGACATCATCGTTAGATAAAAACTTCAATCGGTTGGTTGGTTGGTTGGAGTTTATTAGAAATCAACCATTGTAGATTATTTAATGTCAAATCCTCTTTATACACATCATACATTATTTGTAAATGCATAGTTTGTTGATTACATTTTTAACGAGCTAGAACTCTTTTTATCATAAAGGGTTTTCGGACTATTGTCTTCATCTATATTGTTACTTCCACAACGTTTCGGCCGATATGTCCTCCGGCCTTCTTCAGGTGTTTGTCGAACTCGGGAACCTTCTCGGAACTTCGAAATACGTCCTTTATTGAATCCACGGGGGTCACCTGTTCTGATTCCGTTAGCCATAACTGGGTACAAGTGTTAAGTATTCCTGTATTGTAACTCGCCTGTAGTCAGGATTGAACCTTCAACCTCCAGATGATTGTCTCCTTAGAAGCTTAGGGAACCAACGCCTATAACCGTTACACCATGTGTCCGGCTAGACACATGGAATAAAGATGAAGACAATAGTCCGAAAACTCCTTATGATAAAAATCAACAAGCTTCGTCTCAGAAATTTAGACGAGCTAGAATTCATTTCTTTGCATACAGTTAACTGATGGTCTTTAACTTGATTCTGACTGCCAAGTCGCCTCATGTTTCCCTGACTCATCTAAATATTCTGGTCGATCTTAGCAATGCTTTAATTTAAGTGGTCTCGGTTCGTCCTTCAAATTCCAACTATTCCAGTCCCTTACAAAGCATCTGAGGACCATTCTGAGTGCACAAATTATAATTGGTATTACCGTCACTTTTATGTTCCAATTTTTTTTTTTAGTTCTCTAGAAAAGTCCAAGTACCTATCTCTCTTTTTGTTTTCTTTCATTTTTCACTTAGCGGTGCGCCGGGACGTAAAGGTTTACTAAACGGCAGGTTCTTTTTCTTTTTCTTAACTGTCTGGTCTTCTGGCCAGGATTAGGTGATCTGTTTGAATGTCAAAATCTCAAAGAATTTTGCGTATTTCATTATTCAGGACAGATTCTGGTTGGTGCATATAACATTTGGTTTTATGGTAAATTCTTTTATTTTTTTCTAAGACTGGTTGCTTAACCAAACCTAAAGAACCCAAAAATCTATCATTCGGTTGCAAATTAGACTGGAAAGTCCTTTATTCTCTGAGAGCATTTTGACAGACGGTAAATCTATGTTGCGTACGATGTATCAATGAAGGATAAATCATGTTATTTTGGTATCTTTGTTCAATGGCATTATCTAATGCGAAAGTCATCTTTGTTAAAGAACGGTATTGGTACTATTTAATCAATAGCTGGGGTGGATAACGGGGTTCATACCTTTACCAGGAGTATTCGTCCGAAAGCGAACGTAATATTGCCACACAAGTTCGAACTCGCTTACGTAGTCTAGCAATGGAACCATTATGCCTTAACACATTAATTACACAGGGGACTTGTTTATTATTGCGAAAACTTGTTCAAACCAAACTGCACTTTTTGGATGAGCTGACAACAAAAGAATGGTCCACACCTGCGCCATTATTCTCCGAACAATACTTAGGTTATAAATTCAAAGCTTTTACATCTTCTAGACTGATTACCGTATCTTACAAAAGAGCCAAGCATACTCTACTATTTATCTGTGGGTAGGGTAGGTGTGATGTATAGGTGAAGAGAGAGATGTATTCCTTTACCAATGGCATTATCGTGAAATGAAATACAAACAGTATCGTCTGGGATTTGAACTCGACTCATCGTGTCTATTACGCACAAACATAACCGTTCTGCTACGTGCTCAAGCATATATATATATATATATATATATATATATTTACTAATCTAATATCTACCAGTATTCACGGTACCAGAAAAAAACAAAAAAAAACCCTGGCCAGGAACAAGAGATAAAAATATCTCGAATCACCGCCCAGAGGAAAAAGAAAAAAGTTTTTTGGGTAAAAAAGAAGGAAAAGACCAACCTTGTCCGACTCCTTGAAAAAAATCAAGGGGTACGCAGTCAGTGGTCAAAAGAAAACCAAAAAATCCCTCCGCGAATGCTGCAATGCTACAATTACTAAAGTGCTCAACACAAAACAATGGAGCCAATTATATATATATATATATATATATATATATAAGTATATAAGTATATATAAGTATATAAATATATATATATATATATATATAAGTATATATATATAAGTATATATATATATATATATATAAGTATATATATATATAAGTATATATATATATATATACGTGCACAAGTATATATATATATATATATACGTGCACAAGTATATATATATATATATATATATACAACAGGCAAATACACATTCTTTTGTATATTCTAATGATACAAAATCGCTTTTATCTTCGTTGTTTCTTTCTAGTGCAATAACTTTTTCTTTTTTTACAAATGTACCCTTTACCATGTCTATAACTATTCATTGTCAGCCGAAAAGATTTTGAATATAATTGCAAACGACAGGCCTTTAAAGTGGTAGGAGGTAAAGTGGAAAGAGCGGGAGGCGTTGGAAAATTCGAGAAGTAAAGAAAGAAAGGAGGAAAAAGAAAGAAGAGATGAGAAACTTGAGGAGAAATAAGACGAAAATTCTCACGAGGATAAATCCAACGAACGAAAAAAGAAATTGATTTTCTTTTTAAATGATAAAAATAAATTTTAAAGAATAAGAAAGTGAATAAAATCAACAAAACAACACAGAAGGAAAACTAAAAAAATTGACGTCAAGAATAACAAATTCGAATTGAACTGGACGGCTCTTTTATTTTGTTGGGTTCCCGTTGTAATATATCGAAATTGATGCTTTATTTAGGAAGGACAGTAGGATTCTAATTTGGATTTCATTGTTATCTCCGTTAAATCGAGAATTTGAAGGCGAAAGAATTTGAATGTGTATGCAGATCCCAGAAAATTATGCAAATGATTGATTGATTGATTTTAAAGGTTTATAAACCCACCTGGGGTTATTTTAGGAAATAACGTTCGTTCTACGTTCATATTTATAATTTTTGCGTAGTTATTTAAGAAGGTATTTTTTGATAGACGATGCAATAAAATATGAATACTTCTTAAATCCGAGTTAGTGTGGAACTGGGAGTAATGACAATGAAAGTGTACCCACACTCACCTGAATTGGAGTCTAACCATCAAATGCAGTTTAGTGCCCTACGAAGGATAAGATTTTTGTGAGGGGGGTCTTTCTGTGACACTATTGACACTAGTAAACAGACTTAGCTCTACCTATGTGTGTATGTGTGGACACGTGGGTACGTGTGAGTACATGTATATGTGTAAGTATATACGTGCGGTTATAAAGATGTGTAAGGTTGTAAGTTAACCATAGATACGAATATGCGTCTTGGTGTGTCCACATAGGCGTCAAAACATATTGCATGAGAACCGTTACTCCAGCCCTGCCAGTATAAAAGCGTAGATGTCAGATAAAAATGGATCTGCGATTTTAAGAATTACATTGTCGCACCTCTTAGGGACTGCTGGAGACTTACAATCTAACACTATTTTTAAGTTCTGGGTGTGGGTGGCCAAAAATCGGGAAATAGAATGTTCATCTCTGAATATATACAGGAGGGGCAGTCAGAAGATCAGAAGAGAAGAGACATGGACTGTGCACAGAGTCCTGGGGGTATACAGCGCAGAGAGATGTGCAGTTTGGCTGAGAAGCTGGACACGGGGGGGGGGTAAAAAATCTACTAGTCAGCTTGAGTTTTAGTCAATGGATTTTTTTCCAGCCAAAATGAGGATTCGGAAAACCATATTTTTTTTTTGTGGAGTGTCATAAAAACTTCGTCTATTCAAGCAACATTTACTTAGGTTTTTGTCTTCGACTTGTTCTTACTGTATGGATCATCTTTGTCTTAACCTGCTGGGAAACATAACACAACGAAGAGTCAGATGATTATACAGCCAGACCTGCATGGCCCGATTTGTATTCCCACATAGCCTTCTGCAGGGGCTACATACTGACAATATGAAAATGTACGAATCTGAAAAAACATAAGGTCTTCTGAGGATGATTTTAGTTGAATCATTTGCAAATATTAAATGTTTCGGTTTTTTAATATCAAACGTTCATGAGTGCGTTTGAATACGTGATGAATTTTTTGGATTTTATCTAAATTGAATTTTTACATTTATTAAAATGAAACGAAAAAATGGGAAAGTTTTTAATATTTTATTTAGATTTGTTGAATATTGGCCTTTGACAGGCCGCATATGTTCATGGATTTCAAAACAGGATATGCACCTGTGCTCTAGGGTAAAAAAGACTGCAGAAATGCCACGTTAATTGCGTGGGTAGGATACCGGAAAAAAAGTGTGTGGGCGTCCGAAAATATATAACGATGGAAGTTTTCAACCCCGAGAATGAAACAGAGCAGTGGGCAGAAACGACATAGCACGCTGTGCGCGGACCCAGAAGGGGCCAGATGGCACCAAGTTGAAAAGTAGTAAAAAATCTGAATGTACTAAACTCACTTATGTCGAAAGATAGTATGGTCATAGAACGAAGAAGAAACGAAGATGATTAAATGGTTTAAATCGGCCCTGAACGAGTCTCGTGAAAGAAGCACGGAGGAGGAACGAAGATGATTGAATATCTTAAGTTGTAATAGTGCAGAGCGAAGAAGTAAGGCTCTCTTAGTAGTTCCCGACTTTCTCTCTCACACTACCAATTTTGCCAGGATTTCGTAATAAACAAGTAGAGATATTTTTATTTATAATTGCTATCGTCTTCATCACTCGCTATAAAACATGTTTGTGGCGTTAAGTTTAAAAAATGTATAATGTAATAAGTGTTCAAAATTTATTTAAAAAAAGTAACGTATCTCCTTAAAACAAATTCATTTCACATTTATTTATCGATGTTCATGCTTATCTTTTTCAACCAATCCATGACATATCAATCAATCTCTGTTTATGACACTCTAATAAAAGCTTGATATTTAAAAGAACTTAAACATTTAACATTGATAAATAATTTAACTGTAAATGAATTCCTTCACTGAAGACCTAGTGCTTTTCATAATTATACATTTTCCCCAAAACACACACACACACACACACACACACACACACACACACATATATATATATATATATATATAGAGAGAGAGAGAGAGGGAGAGAGTTTATGTTTAAGAAGAAGAGAAGGATTTTACTCAACATTTTGGCGCTATCACCGTTATATCGATAATTTGAATGTTTAAGAAACTGATGCCAAGTGTGAGTACTGAAATCAGAAAGTTATCATTTAGTTGTAAATTAAAGAGGATTTGCTGTATTCTCTAATTTAGTGTATTCTAAGAGTAATGCTCTAATAGAAATCTTGCTATGATGTGCCGCTTTTGCTGAGATATGTTCACGTGCAAACACAAATATAGACATATAGAAAGATATAAGGCCAGAATGTTCAGTAATTAAATAAAAATGTTTTGTGTCTTATCTGTTATTAGTTTATTTACTGCGGAAATAAAAAAATCCTAAGTGAACAAACTGTAAGTGTACTAATTTTTGCCTGGGGTAGTATCTTAATTCTTAAAATACTTTGCGTTTCCACGGAGTAGAGTAAATGAAGAAGAAGAAGAAGAAGAAGAAGAAGAAGAAGAAGAAGAAGAAGAAGAAATGGCAGTCATGATGGGTAAGAAAATGGTTGTGATCAAGTACAAGAAAAGAAGAAGAATGGAAATTAAAAGGAAAATAATGAAGACGATAATATTAGACCAGGAAGTAAAGGTAAATAAACGAAGGGAGGAAATATTTTTTACAAAGGAATAAGAGAAAGAAAGTCTGGAAAAAATACATAGATAAAAAATAAATAAAATGCAGAAATAAAAACAAAATAAAAGACAATTCTTATATATCAAAGATAAGTTTATATATATATATATATATATATATTTATATGTGTGTGTGTGTGTGCGTAAACTTGCATTAAAGATAATACCGTGACCCCGTAACAATAAAGGAGCGAAAGCTAAAGCACAACTAATTCCCTCCTCTTCTCCTCATTCCCCCCAAAAAACATGGCTTCCGGGGCGACTGATGGAAAATTGCTAAAAAGATGACCTTGTCACTTGCGATCTATAATGGCTGACAAGCAGGGCTGAAAGTCTTTGGCAACCGTTCCAAAAGAGGCAGAAGCCGAGAAAAGGTAATTTTAATGCAACCGAAATCCCTTGGCGTTTGACCTTCGAACTGAGATCGAAGTATTTTTCTGAAATGTCAGTTTTCGTTACCTTGCTTGTTGCTACATCAACGGAATTTGAAAGGTATATACATCGCAAAAAATAAAATAAAAGAAACTACTTCCCAATATTGTATGTTTATTACTATTTACTGATTTCTTTTTCCTTTATATTTTATTTATTTATTTATTTTGCGGGGGGGGGGGGGGAATTCCGTTAAACCCTTTCAATGTTGAACTTTTCTCTGCCATATCTAATATCTTGCTTGAAGTCTTTTCTTCTTCCGTAGCATTTTAAAAAGAAGCCTGCCCTACTTGTGATTTAGTAAGCTGTATGTGTGGTGATGGAAGAGTATTACTCGGGGACATCTTGACGAGGTAATACAGCCGACCCATAGATATGCATATTTGCACACACGCATGTGCTATGCGAATACGACTACACAGCGGATATTAAAGAATATTAAAGCAGCGATAAAACAGCGTCAGGCAGTTGGACCCTTGACGTTCCCATACACCTAAAAATAGTACTTTCCTGGACGGCCGTTTGGGGTAGGCGATTTGGTTCACGACTAGTTCTGTTTTGTGGTAGTTGTTGGTCGGTCTGGACTACTTGACGTGATGTACGTTGATAGCCCAGCGGTTGCAGCTATGTAGCTCTGGACTGACACATTACTCGAGTCTGAGGGCTGTCGCCCTACGCTCTAATCCACCTTGCTGGGGCCAGGTTCATCGCCTGGCGCTGGAGGCGACCCTTATTAAGAGAATACCGACGGGGCACAAGGCATTTTTCTACTCACTAAGCGTGTCTTGGCTACGGTCCTGCGCCTAAACCCACTAAACTTGGCCTTGTGCCACATCCCCCTGTTTGGTGGGGCGCGCAACAAATTACTAGATTGTGAATTCAATCACCATTGAATACAATATAATTCATCTACCTAAAAGAAAAATGTGGATAAATTACTAGAACCTGGACGTCGCGTTATATGCATCGCTAACGCTCCTGTTAGACTACAACGCCCTAAGCTGACTTTACACTGTATTTAGCATGACATAAGGCCAGGTTAAGAAATAATACAGAACGTTCAATTATAACAAGTAATTTTCGGGCCATGAGCATAATGGTTAGAGTGTTCGCTAATGGTCCGGGGGACCGGGGTTCAATCCCAGTTTGAGTCATACCAAAGACTCAAAAAATAGTACTTGAAGCCGCCTTGCTTAACACTCAGCATTATAAGGTACGGATCAAGGGTAAAATAGAGCAATCCAGGGAATGGAGTAGCGCCCTCCCATACACCTCGTTGTAGTAGCAATTGAAAGGGGAGCCTTTGTGTCACACTCGACGAAAGTCGCCAACTTAACTTTTAATTTACATATATTTGCCGAACCTTTTCGCACAAACAGGATGCAAAACAAAATCAATTTTTTAAGCAGAGTTTTGCCGGTTTAAATTCAGACTTTTTCTTCTGCAAACCGCTTGCCATACAAAGTTTAAAGGGAATAGTCTACCCTACTATATATCCCTAACTAGAGGGAAAATAGTTGGATTTATGCCTTTCCCTTTGGTATAAGTGCTATATAAAATGCATACTGCCAAGTCTTGTATTTAAACTCGAATTGCCGGGTCATTTCTTAAGACAATAACCGCTGCAGCACGAGAACTTCTTTGGCTTGCCACGAATTTAGCATGTTCATAACTCAATGTTGTGAACCAGAAACTAAGTCTAGCACATTGTCAAAGCTATTCCTATTGCCTCAAGAAAAATTGTGTGAGCGGACGAACGTGTGTGTCAGAAACAACATATAACATGCTACAACTGTCAACTGTGCGCAAACAAATAATTCCTATTAAATAGATATATTAGTTTTAGATAGCAATACTTGAAAACATTTAACTATGTGCAAACAAATGATCGATATTAAATAGAATTATTAGTGTTAGCAATATATCCAAACTATTTAACCGTGTGCAAAAAATGATTCATATTAAAGAGAATTATTTGTTTTCGATAGCAACACTTGAAACAATCTGTATGCAAACAAATGATTAATATTTATTAAAATTATTAGTGTTTAATAGCAATACTTGAAAACATTTAACTGTGAGCAAAAAATGATTAATATTAACTGGATACAAACAAATGATTTATATCAGATATAACCATTAATGTTTTATAGCAATACTTGTAGTCATTTAACTGTGTAAGCCAATGATTCATGTTAAGTTGAATCATGAGAGTTTGGTAGCAATTGTAGAAGCCATTTAACTATGTGCAAACAAAATATTAGTATTAAATGTACACAAACAATTCATACGAAATAGAATTATTAGAATTAGATAGTAATTCTTGAAACCATTTAACTATGTGTAAATAAATAATTAACATTAACTGTGTGAAAACAAAGGATTCATATTAAATTCGATAGGAAATCTTAATAGATAAAAAAATGATGTTAAATAGAAATATTCTCGACCATTAAACTGTGTGGGAATAGAATTATAATTGTTTAGATAGTAATACTTGAAGCCATTTGTGTGTAAACAAATGATTAATATATATAATGATTTATATATATATATATCCTACAGGATTAGGCTTTAAATAACCCTCAGTGGTTGATAAAACTCATCTAACCAAAACTAATACGCCACAAGACACAAGTGCATTTTTCTGGTTAATGCAAGACTGTGAGCTATCAAACATAGGATCATACGATAGTGCAAGGGTCAATATTGGCTAAAGCTTGCTTGATTACTAAAACATAAAGAATCTATCTTCTGCAATAAAGGGGAGAATTTGGAGTCTGGGAATAATTTGTTTCGAAAATCAGTATTCAGAATGATGGCTTTCGACCTCAAGACATTGGCGTTAGAGATGAATTTACAGTCCATATATAATTCTAATAATTTTGAAACATGTATTTGGCCCATAGATGGAGCCCTAACATACACTAACACTTTGAGCAAAAGTGGACCTGGGAGTAATGGTAATGAAGAGGTACTCTACACTTCCAAGAGCTCCAAAACGAGAACCTTATCACCAGCTGCAGTTTAGTGGCGTGCCTAGGACCCTCCGCTTGTGAGAGGGCCTTACTATTTTACAGGAGATTCAGTCGACATATTCGAAGTACTGCTAAAAAAACTATTTGACGAAGATCAGAATTGAGCCTGCATGAGATGTATTGAAATTTGGTAAATAAGATATTCTCATAGGTCAGGAATTGATGCAAAGTATTACCGAAAGTTGGATTTTTAAATCTGTTTTTTTTTTTGTTTTGATACGAATAATTTGAAACAGTTTCATTTGCCTCATACATGGGCTCTAACTGGTACTAGAACTGGGTTAGAGTGAACCTGAGAGTAATGGCAGGGAAGAGTTACTTCACACTTGCCAAAAGGAGCCTTACTGTCAGCTGTAGTCTTGTGTCATAACTAGTACACTTCTTTGGGGATGTGTATCTTATTCCTCTGCAAAAGGGATATTGGCTAAGGCTGTTGAATTTCTCAGAACCAAAAAAAACAAAAAAAAAAAAAACGCCTGTTTCAAAAACAAGTTACTTTAACACCCGATATCTGTTTTCTTCTCCAATTATTTGTAGCATAAATGTTACAATAAAACATGATAAAAAAGTCGTGTTTGGTGTCAGAATAACAAGAAATCTCTGCAAAATTCTAAAAAAAAGTTAAGTTGGCGACCTTAGTCGAAGTTGATTAGAAGGCTCCCTTTTCCATAGCTGCTACACCAAATAAAAGGGAAGGGTGCTACACCTTTCCCTAGATTGCTCCACTTTACCTTTGTTCCTTACCTTACAATGCTGAGCGTTAAGCAAGGCAGCATCAAGTACTATTTTTTGAGTCTTTGGTATGACTCGACCAGCGATTGAATCCCGATCTGCCAGACCATTGACGAACACACTACAAATTAGCCCAAATTATATAATGAAATTCGACTCTAATGGCGTAATTGTTAAAGTGTTGGACTGCAGGATTATTGTAAGCGAGTTCGGTTACGAGTCGAGCTATTATGTTCACATTCGGATATATACCCGACGTAAAGCCATGAACCCTGTTATCCTCCTAATTATGGGTAAAATAGAACCACTACTTTTTTACAAGGCTGGCTTTAGCGTTAAATTACCTACAAAGTTTGATATGCACTTACAACCAGATTAGATTAATCGACTATAGTTGCATTCAGCACGGAACTAGAAACTCTGTTATAATCATCTCAAAAGTTAAATCTAAATTTGACACACTGTTACATTCTCAGAAAATCTATTGAAGAAAAAATGAAGAAATAATCACTTGTTTATCCAATGTTCGATAATATTCAACCAATCATCGACGTATCGACCCGGTTTACAATAGGTTGACCCCGTGCAGAGGAGTAAGATATCACATCCCCAACCAAAAAAAAAAAAAAGAGATGTCCTGGATAGGACACTATACTTAAGGTACAGTAAAGCTTTTATTTTATGAGTTAAAAAGTTCTGTTTGAAAAGGTTTGGTATTTGAGAGGAATAGTTGAAACTATCTGACTGGATAAAAATTATGTGGATGAAGAACGATTAATTAAAACTAAAATGAAGTGGTCAGTGGGATATAAAAGATGCTAACTGGTATCCTTTCAAGAAGAGTGACAACCCCTTTCAACAAAAACAGGTGTTCTGGCTTGGACCCTAAACTGCATCAAATGGTAAGGATGCATTCCTGCATATTTGGGGAGATAGGAATATCTGTTCATTGCTATTACTCTATTTCACTTTGTGGTAGTAATTTATAGGGTCCCATCTATATATCAAATACATCTGTTTAAGAATGATCTATTTTCGATATGAATACTTGAAACCATAGACATATTTTGTTTTTTGGCACCAAATATCATGTTGGCCAGTGTTATTTATTTTCTATAGAAAAACTTGAAACCATAAAACAGTAGTCTCTAACACGGGGTTGTAATTGTTTATTAAGTATTATTATGGTTTGGTTTGGTTTCTTTGTTTAATGGCATATCAATATTTGTAGGTTATTTAATGCCAAAGCCATTCTCCTAGAAGAACAGTCCATCGCTTTAACTATTACACCACGAGGCCATACCTCCGATATTATTATAAGTACTTTAAACCATATAACTCTGTGCAAACAAATGATTATTCCTAATTAGAAATAATTACTTAAGACCATAAAATTATTGATATTAATAGGAATACTTGAAACCATATAACCATGCACTGATTATTTGTATTAGGTATATCATAAAATTGTGCGGAAAAACACTTACGAAACAATAATATACATATAAACGTACAATGAACGCAGTTCTTTAATCTCTGGACATAAAATAATCCGTGACGGGTTGACATGCCGTTAAAATCGATCAATCAGTCAATCACAAAAGCTGTTTACAAAAATATTATTAGAGACTTGAAACCATATAATTTGTGTGCAAATGATTTATATAGAGAATGATTGCTTGAAACTATAATTATTTATTTGTAGTGATAATATGAAACCATACAATTGCTTGAAATATTTGAAACCCTATAAATGTGTGCGAAATATTTCAATGAAGAAAGTTTACTAGAAGCTTTAACTGATTACATAGATTTAGTACTAATAACTTGGCACTATTTACTTGCTTGCAAAAATACTAAAAACAAAACTTCGCTATTAAACAATACAACAAGAGTTGACATCATTTAAAATCAAACAGCCAACCAACGAAAAATAAATATTTTTATTGTGGAGAGCGAATAAAATTAAAAGTATCAAACACTTGTCCTTGAAATCCCAATCCAGATTTCTTTACCGATCAGCTATCATCAGGCGATGTAAGTCAGTATCGTTAGTAAGACTTTGCTGCTATAAAAAGAAAAATAAACCTATTAGATATAAAGAGGAACAGGCTATGTTTCATGGCGGCTACTGGTGTCTGTTTTGGTTTTGAGCCAAACGAAGTTCACATAAAATGAAAGAAACAAAATCAATGGTCATAAAAACCGAAGGGGGACCATGTGTTGTGAAATGGAAATAAAACCTGACTAATGAGAAAAGAGATAGGAAAAAAGGAAGAAAGAATGAAAGATAAAGATTTTTTAAAGATAAAGAGAAAAGGGATATAAGATTGTTTTATTAGGTCGAGGAGGAAAAAGAGAAGAAAAATAAGGATGTAAAAGAGAAAGAAAGAAAGAAAGGAAGAAAGAAAGAATGAAAGAAAGAAAGAGAAAAGACTAAAGAAAGGAGGAAATGGCAATTTCGGAAGAGAGAAAAAGAAGGGGTTAAAAGCATAGGAAGAAAGAAAGAAAGAAGAAGAAGAGGAAGAAGAAGAAGTGAAAAAAGAAGTCAAAGAAGGAAGTTAAAATCACAAAATAAAGAAAAAAAAGAATCATGAGAGAACGATGATGAAGAAAGAAAGGAGATAGGGAGGAAGACGATTCAAAGAAAAATGAAAAAATGACAACCGATGAAAAGAAAAAAATCAAACGAAGAAGTATTGGAGAGAGAGAGAGAGAGAGAGTGAGAGAGAGAGAGAGTGAGATAGATAGAGAGAGAAAGAGAGAGATAATAAAGAAAGAAAATGAGGAGAAAAAGAGAAGAATGATGTGAAGAAGAAACATAAGAGAGAGAGAGAAAGGGAGAGAGAGAGGAAAGAAGAAAGAAAGAAAGGAAGAAAAAGAAAGAAAGGAAGAAGGAAAGAAGAAAGGCAGGAAGTTAGAAAAAGAAAAATGACAAAATGAGCAAAAAGGAAGAAAGATTAGAGGAAGAAAACAAATAAAAGAAAGAAGGAAAGAAGGAAGGAAAGAGGGAGGAAAGAAAGGAAACGTAAGGAAACATAACATCTGTAAATTTTAAAATTTATGACAGGCATAATCTCTGAGGATAACGTTATAGATGTCCGTTTTCATTTGCGAAGGTGTAGGACTTTTATGAGTCCGAGAAAAGGCTTAACATAATGGGTACAAAGCGTAAACTAACTGTGCCAAGGTGTAGGCACTTCCCATTGTTGGTAGGTTCATGTTTAGTCTCATAGACTAAAAGGTATTTGGTAGATGGTTCAACAACCAGAACAGTAAACAATTGATTATGGACGAGAACACGTGCTTTCAAAGTGTTCTCAGCCCGGTACAAATCCCCCTTTAACTGTCATATATATATATATATATTTATATATATATATATATGTGTGTGTGTGTGTGTGTGTGTGTGTATGTGTGTGTGAATTCAACTGATTTCCATACTTAAAAAACTGTTAATTTTTTGTTGCAAAAAAGAGGTTTGAGAAGCTATAATTTTTGCTTTTCTTAACCCGTCGGCGAATTCCCGATAGTTTTAAATTTTGAGATATTTCGGTGACAACATAATTTAACTCACCACGAAAATGTTGAAGGATGAAACCCAAAATGATTTAAAAAATTTTTTTCCCTCTTGAGGAATTAAAAATTAGATTCATTAATTAATCAACATTTTTAGCTAATTTCGTACCTACCAAAATAATATAAATAAGAGAAGAAATAGATATTTATTTTGTAAGTATGGACTTGTCTATGCGTGTCTATGCTTACTCAACGACATTTAAATTTATTTCTTTTGAATGAAAGCCGACACTGGTTTCTTTTAATTTCAACATCGCTATCTATCATATACGTTAGTTTTAAAATAAACTTGATACAACTACCACAACAAAAATATCTACATTCAGCTTATATCATCTTTGCTTACAAGAAAAGACTTTGTATTTTGATTTTTAGCAAACTGTTCACTCAATTTAAAGAAATAGAAATTATAAATTTGTTGGGTTAGGTTTAGTTTGGTTTTATGTCATGTCAACCAAGGGCTTGCGGACTCCCGTCCCCGATCGGAGACCGTGTCCGGTGGGGAGTTTAACTGGGGTGATACGTCTGTCAAACGGTGCCGCAGGTGTCCCAAGGCGAGCTCAGCGAGGACGGAAACCTTGCGTGCAGCAAAAGGGCAAAAGTTCTCTTGATCTTGATTTTTAGTACAAATACGGACCGTGAAGGCGTGGCTCATCGATACTTTCCGAGCGGAGAGCTCCGTTCCGCCGAGAGGTGTCAGAAAAGTTACTTGTGGAGGCCAAGCTTTCGTAGCGACGTCGCTTTTTAATCCTTCGATGTCGGCTCTTCTTATCATTGCGGAGCAGAATTCGCCAAGCGTTGGATTGTTCACCCACTGACTAGGAACGTGAGCTGGTTTAGACTAAGTTATTTTATGCTAAATCAAGTTT